>CM042169.1:1170159-1180159 GCA_023376005.1 Doryteuthis pealeii
CCTTCCGCCAAGAATCGAACCGGAGACCCAGAACGCAGAACCAGAGACGCTACCTTTAGGTCACAGACCCATGGCACCCACGAAACTTGCCAAATCAACTTGTCAACTTAGAAATTGACCTTATATAGTATCCTACTCGGGCAGTTATACATGGGACATAAAGTTACAGGGCTAGATGGGCGGTCGGAGAGGGCCCCTCCGATCAATCAGCTGGTCACGTCAAGCCCTAACACCTATATGATTTTCCCAACCCTATTGCCCTTATGGCAAACCCCAACCCCTTTTTATCATATGGATGCTAGAAGGCGGTGGCTGCGGGTCTACATGTCCTGGGAATGACTTTAAACTCTATCTGATGGTGAGGTTCCAGTTTTGGAGGTTTGGGGAATGTGGAGCACCCCTTAATCACCATTGCTCCCTGGTCCACTTTGACCCGGAGTGGTAGTACCTGTTAGGGTCCCATCTATGGGTTAAATAGAAAAATGTATTTATAAAAAAACATTGTATTATCCATTAAGAATTGATTTATTTCAAAACTTTATCGGCATTAAATGACCCACTGAGGTTGATATGCCGTAAAACAAAACAAACCAAATAAAGTTACAGTTTGAAGAGACAACCTTTTCTCTTGCTGTAAATCGTACTGAAGACAGAGAGCAATTTTAGTGGGAATTTTTTTTTTTTTCGAGAACGAGGCTTTGTTGCGTAGCAACGGCAGCCGTCGTCTTCCATCATTTGTCTTCCATTTTTTGACAACATTTTGTCACCATTTTGTTTTTTTAACGTTATGTGTTCATCTCGGGGGACAACATCAAAAAGCAATGAACAATATAAACTGCACAGTGTCTTTGCAACCCAATTCCAGATGGCCATGATTTATAGATTAAGACAAAAGTGCAAGTTTCTCGATGGGTTCTGCTGTGAGAGGATGCCCGATAAAAAAAAACAACTAATCTTAGCTTAAACGGTTAAACATTGCAAATCGTCGTCAAAATTAAAACAGAAACTTATTTGATGGAGATCCATGACAGTTTAACTACAGTGTATGAATTAACTTTTTTTGCGAATTGGTTACGGTTTAGGGGTTTGGGGATTAAGGTTGTTTTTAATTACGTATTGCTTAAAAAAACACAACAAAACCCCCAAATTACAATACATTTAATGTTGAAAAAAATATTTTTTTTAAATCCAAGTTTAATTGAAATTATACATTAATTATTATACAATACTAATACAAACAACTGAAACTAATGTGTCTACCGTTGGATTCAATAATTAAGTTCAATGGTTAATTAAATGTATAGTAATTTACGGTTTTTTTTTTTTTAGTTTAAGTTTTTTTCTGGACACTACGTCATCGTCCTTCGTGGACGGAAAGGATCCAATTGAATAAATAAATAAACTAGCAAAAATATGCACCCTCCGGGCGCAAGTATTTAAGTTTTTTATGTAATAAAATATATCAAATTAGAAAGACTAATGAAACTAAATAAGAATGCAGATGAACTGATTTGAAACAGAGGGGGTATAATCGAAAAATAGAACAACTTTGAAACTAACTTTTTCATCATTTTCATCACTCCCGTCTTTCATTGCTAAATTTTCTTAATGTAACTGTTTAGTTAAATTTGGAAGTAAAGAATAAAATTACAGTTATTTCTTCTTGTTAATGGATTTCTTTCAAGATTTCTTTCTGAGATTTTTGTTCATATTTATTAAGATAAAACCAATAATACCAAGCACATATTTATCAAAATCAAATTGTTAAGATCAATATGCAAATTAGCCTTCCTGTTCACACTGTAAACCGCTATTTTGTTGTATATATAAATACAATTGC
Organism: Doryteuthis pealeii; assembly: GCA_023376005.1. Classification (NCBI taxonomy): domain Eukaryota; kingdom Metazoa; phylum Mollusca; class Cephalopoda; order Myopsida; family Loliginidae; genus Doryteuthis; species Doryteuthis pealeii. The sequence continues at coordinate 1,172,000 of CM042169.1, forward strand.
ATGTTATTAGCATGTAGATAAGACTAACAATATTAATAATGTAAAACAAGGGCCCAAATAAAAATGTCCTTGTGTCACGCTCTCATAAGTGGGGTGAGAGGCAGATACCTTAATAATATAAAACAACTTTTATTAATAATTGAGATTTATATATTATTTATTAATATACTTGTTTAACTAATTTCCTCTCTTTATTCTGGCCCCTAACCAGACCACAACAATAATGTACATTTTGAGGTTTAAATAAAAATAAAATCATGGAGAATCGAACGTAAATAACTAAGCGAATTGTAACTTGAGTAGTTATATAGTTTCGGTTACTGACAGAAAAGCACACAATCTCCATTATAATAAGATTACTGTACATTTTATTAATGTTTACTAGCAAATATATGCACCCTACTGGTCCAAGTATTAATGTCATAAAATATTTTATTAAATTAGAAAATCTAAAGAAACTAAATAAGAATGCAGATAAAATGATTTGAAACAGAGAGGAGTATAATCGAAAAATATAACAGCTGTAGCTTCCTCTTCCACCACTCCCGTCTTTCATTGTTAAATTTTCCTAATTTAACTATTTAGTTAAATAAGGAAGAAAAGAATAAAATGACAGTTATTTCTTTTTGTTAATTGATTTCTTTTAAGATTTATCCCCGAGATTTTTGCTCATATTTGTTAAAATAAAATCAAATAATTAGAAATCAATAATACTAAGCACATATTTATTAAAATCAAATTTTAAATATCAATATGCAAATTAGGCTTGCCGTTCACACTGTAAACTGCTATTTTGTTGTATATATAAATCCAATTGCATGTTATTAGTACGTAGATATGGCCAGCAGTATTAATAATGGAAAACAATTTTATTAATAATTGAGGCTTAAATAATAATGATTCATGGAGAATGTGATGTATAATAACTAAATGGATAGTGACTTCAGTAGTGATATAGTTTCGGTTACAGACAAACAAACACATAATCTATAATAAAATTTAAGATAAAACCAAAAAACTAGAAACCAATAATACTAAGCTCATATTTATAAAAATCAATGTTTTAATATCAACTGCTATTTTGTTGTATATATAAATAAATTTGCATGGTATAAATATGTAGATAAGACCAACAGTATTAATAATGTAAAACAATTTTATTCATAACTAGCAGCGGCTACCCGGCGAAGCCCGGGTAGAGGAGAAAAACATGGTTTAATAATCGTTTGAAGATCTATTACTACTGAATAGCGAGTTCGATCCTCGCAGGATCACTCATAAAAATCACCACGTAAAAAAGATCTTATTTTAATCCGGCCTGGTGGGAGGTCGGGCAATTTTATTTTTCGTCAAAGTAGAGGGAATGACATCACATAATGATATAGTAAGAAATTTTAATTCAATGATTAACTATATTTTTAAAATAAAATAAAAATGATGCGATTTGCTAAATTTAAAATTAATATTTCAAAGCCCCCCCCCCAAAAAAAAAAAAATTAAATAAAGTAATCAAATTAGTAAAACGATAAATAATCTTTAAAAAATAACATTATTAATTCAAAGCGTAGCCGATCGAATGTCAAATTATTATAGTATACTATACTATGAATTTGATAAGAATTTGATAAAAATAATATACTATATTAAGTATAGTATATTATCTTTTAAATCGAAAAGTGCACTGACTTGAAAACATTACAAAAAGAAGAGAAAACTAAATACAAAAAAAAAAAAAAAAATGACACATACTTTTTTAAATAGAATTTTGAATGTGCTTACAAGTTAAATATCAAATTACAGTACTGATTTTGGTACAAATACAGAATAACGCGCAATAGATAATATCATTAGAATCATATTTTACGAATAAATAACATTAGATTAAGGAAACTCTCGAAATAAAAATTGTATAATTAAAAAAGAGAAAAAAAAAGATTAAATAAACGATTGTTTATCCTGTACAATGAAATATTTACTACAACTTTGAACCAGTAAAAATGTAGATTTAACATGAAAAAAAAAATGAAAAGAAAAGCTTCCGTTATTCAATTTTTTTACTTTTTAGCGAGAAACGCCGAAAAATGGCAAAGTATAATTTTAACGTTATTTTATAATGCTGTTTAATTTTTAGTAGTATTCGAAAATAATTCAAATCATCATTAGGTTTGCTCAAAAATAATGCCCTGGTGATATTTAATGGGTATATATATTTACTTTGTCGTTAATTGTTTTATTTTCGAAGTTTCCTCCGGACATACAGATTCACACAACTGCCCTTTATATATGTACTAGCAGCGGCTATCCGGCGTCGCCTGGGTAGAGGTGGATTTTTTAAAGCTAGTCCTGCAGATCCATTATTACTGAATCGTGAGTTGAAAACTCGTGGGATGCCCCATTTAAATTCCTATGTAAAAAAAATAGACCTTGCATTGATCCAGCTACTCTGAAAAGAAATGTTAATGTCTACTATCTAAAATATTAAATGAAAAAAAAATCCATGCTGTTATCATTTTAATTTCATTTTTTAATTATCTTCACAAATATAAATCAAATCTCTATTATTTTTGCTAAAAAACCAAGCCCTGGTGATATTTAATGTGTATATATATTTACTTTGTCGTTAAGTGTTTTATTTTCGAAGTTTCCTCCGGACATACAGATTCACACAACTGCCCTTTATATATGTATAGAAAACCAAGCCCTTGTGATATTTGATGTGTGTATTTATATTTACTTTGTCGTTAATTGTTTTATTTTCAAAGTTTCCTCCGGACATACAGATTCACACAACTGCCCTTTATATATGTATAGAATATAGACATAGATTGAGGTTTAAATAATAATAAAATCATGGAGAATGTGACGTAGATGACCAAGAAAATCGTGACTTGAGTGTTTATATAGTTTCTGTTACAGACAAACACACGACGTCCATTATGATAAGATTTGCAAGAAACACCTGAAGAAGGCCGGAGGTCTATTTTTAAGCGGAGTACAGCTGGTTTAAATCAAGAGTGTTCCTTCCCCTAGACTGGTTTCCCCACGTGTACGATCGTATACACGGTCGTATGGGGCGTCCAACGAGTATTTGGTTCGCTTTTCAGTGGTGGACTCTCTCATCGATTTCAATGCATGAGGATTCATACAATGAACAACCTACACAGTGTTTTGTTTATCATGGGGAAGGCTTGTGTTGGACCCGTCTCAGACACCGACATAATCTCCTTGGTCTAGTGCTACTGAAGAGAGGATAGACTTCTTTTTTTTTTTTTCAAGCATTTAAAAAAAAAACTCAAGCAGCACAGATATCCATGAGAATCTCTCGCCAACATTGCCTCTGGGAGGTCTTCTGTGCAGCAACTAGCATAGTTGGTCAATGTAGGTCCTTGCTGGGCGGCCCACATTAGCATGTCCATGTATTGGCTTCCACAGGAGAGCATCACTTATGAGCTCGTCTTTGCTTCTCTAACAGTGTCCTGCATGCCTAGTCCATCTCACTCGGATGGTTTGTGAGATGGGAAGCAGGTCGCCATACAGCTGCTTTCTTGTGGGGTGCTGTTTCTATGACTTGTTCAAGACTGCACTTAGCATTCTTGTGCAGCTCCCATCTAGCTTATTCTCAAGGTGCTTCGTTAGGGTCCAAGTGGTGCAACCGTATGTAGCATAAGGGTATGGTCACAGTACCAAAGTGTATTTGTGGCAAACTCCGGAATGATATATGTAGTATGGGCCAACTCAAGTTTTAGTAGCAGTCATCGTTGTTAGTAGCCGTTAGGTCAAGGAACAACATTCATGCAACTTGTATAGTCAGAAGGGGCTTAGTATTTATTTCCAGGCTCGTGGGCTCTTTTTCGGAGAGAAGGAAAGACCGAGGGAGAGAGGGTACAGTTAAATTATTCTACCGTCTAACATGGTAACAACTTCTATACTGCTGTCCCATATGAGAGACCAGGAGTCTTTAGGCCACCCCGACGATTTTTTATACAACAGTAGAATTACATGTCCGTTGTGTAATGGCCTTATCAGCTACCAGCGGACCGGAAATGTAAGTAGAATGCTTTCTTGGATATTCCTTATTCCCATTGTCCTTTGATTTGAAATGATGAAGGAGCCCTTAAAATTTTTAATTTTACTTGGGCAAGATCCGGTTGCTGCTTAACATCTGTCCCTGTAAAATAAATATGCTTTTCCTTTTCAAGGTCAACACTAAGAGTCGGGGTGATTCATAGTCAAAATTTTTTTCTCCAGAAAACATAAACGCTCCTAATGTTACATTATTCGTGGGTTGCCTATGAATTATGTATGTTGGTGTACTAAGATTAACGGTATGGTAAATGGAAAGTTACATAACATTTTTCTATTTAAATAGATGGAACCTTAGCAGATACTACCACTCCGGATCAGAGTGGACCTAGGAGCAATGGTGATGAAGGGGTGCTCCGCATTCCCCAGACAACCAGAACTGGAACCTCACCATCACATAGGGTTTAACGTCATACCCAGGACATTAAGACCCTCAGCCACCGCCTTCTAGCACATATATGATAAAATAGTTTGGGCTTGCCATAAGGGCAATAGGGTCGGGACAATCATATGGGTACTAGGGCTTGTCGTGACTAGTCGATTGATCGGAGGGGTCCTCTCTGAAAGCCCGTCTATCCTAACTGGGTTAAAGATTTTAAAATTTAGCATGTTCAATATTTAGATGAGTGAACATTTAAGAGGACCATATGACCTTTAGGTACCCCTTTTGAGATCTCGATTTATAAGGACATGTTTTTTCATTTACATCGTCAAAATCCGGTTGTTTATTAACAGACGATTTTTACAAAAATTATAAAACTAACCCCTAACCATAACCCCTAATCCTAACCTCTAACCCTAACCTCTAACCCTCACCCTAACAAACAACTGGAATTTGATGGTGTAAATGAAAAACATGTGCTTATGAATCGAGGTCGCAAAAGGGGTGCCTAAAGGCCATATGGTCCTTTAAGAAGCAGCAGGTACTATAAGCAACTTGATTCGGCATTAAATGACCCCAAAAGAGTTGAGATGCCGTATAACCAATAATAAGATTACATCATCATACAAGAGAAACTGTGTTGCTATCTGAAAAATGTATTTGTTAAATAAAATATATATATATATAAAAAATAAGAAATATAAAAAATTAAAAAAAAATTAAAAAAATATATAAAAATATAAAAATTAAAAAAATAAAAATTTAAAAATTTAAAAAAAACATTTTTTTAAATTTAAAAAATATTAAAAAAAATTAAAAAAATAAATAAATTTATTGACGCTGCTCAAGGTCAGAGCTGAACCTTTCAGACCCCTCCTCCCTCCCCAACCCCCCTTAAAAAAAAACGAAACAATGATTTTAACTTATGCCATCCTTATTCTTGTAAAATTTTTGATCCCCAAGCGACAAAAAAATCAACTACAATTACTCTAACAAAAAAGTGTTTGACGCTTCTTCCCGGAACAGTCAGCCTCGCTTTCAATTGACAGTCTGTGTTCTGGGACATCTGGCCTCGTTTTCAATGTCTGCTAGCCTCGTTATGGGACATATGGTCCTGTTATGGGACAACCTCCGGTGTTCGGGGATTTTCTTCGTTGTGTTAAAATAATCGTTTATTTTCGTGGTTGACGCTTTTTTTTCCACCCTTTTTTTTACTTGTTCTCTCCTGCCCACTAAATCACCAGAAATACAACAGCGTTTTTCTACACAGGCAATTATTATTATTATTAATATTATTATTATTATTATTATTATTAGTTAAAAAAAAAAAAACTGAATGTAAGCTTATCTAATGTATCTATAGATGTCATTTCGCTTCCCGTGCGAGTTTTCTATAATGTTAATACATTAAAAACAACAATATATTTTTTTTTCAACGAAATTTTACTTATAGAGAGTTGTTGACGTAATAGAGAAAGTAACTGTGGCTTCATCGTTTCTACATTTACAAAAAAAAGACCCCCCCAAAAAAAAAAGGAAGGGTTGGGTAGAGTGGTAGATCAGATGGTGAGGTAATCTGGGAATTGTGATAGTCGCTATAACAGAGGCGGAGCAAGATAATAACGACAGTAGTTAGTTGCAAATTTAGTATAACAGTGTTCTCTTATCCGCGGATTCGATTTCCGTAGTTACAGCTATCCGCGGTCGATCCCAGAATTAATGAAGGAATCGTGGTGACTTCCTTGGTTAATAAGACGCGTGTTCTTAAATGTTCCGGCCATTATCATCCTGCAACACCCCCTGGTTAAAAATAAGACAGTCCAAATCGTTCACAAATCAAGATAATCATGCTATAAAATATAATCTTAAGCTCTATATTAATATGTTTAATCTTCCGATCGTTATCATCCTGCAACACCCTCTGGTTAAAAATAAGACAGTCCAAATCGTTCACAAATCAAGATTACCTGGTGTCGCTTTTCCACCGAATTCTTTTTTCCTAGGAGTGCCGTCACCTCAGCTAAATAATGGACTATTCTGTCTTTATTATGAAGAAAGAAAATCCACTGTGGAATCTCCTATGCCGATTTGGTCTGGGGTAATAAAATCATACGGTTTGTCTGAACTTTTGAGATGAGGCTTGATAATTTGTATTATTTGGATTTCTCCAAACCGTCCACGATGCAATGTAAAAATGTAAATCAATATTACCTGGTGTCGCTTTTCCACCGAATTCTTATTTGCTATGAATGCCGTCACCTCAGTTAAATAATGGACTTGTAAGAAAGGGTTCAAAGTTATATATACTTGAATACAAGACTCTGACAAAGGTTGACAGACAAAAACATTTAATATGGCACAGCACATGGATAAGACGAGATACACAATACATAGGTAAAACAAAGTTACATGTAGAAAGATACAGACACATTAATGAATGGTACAAGATATACATAAAAGTACAGACATGAGACTAAGAATAGTCCATGCTGTATAATTCACTTACAGTAATGTAAGGGGGGCTTTGGCCCCAACGAGAAGGGGTAGACCAAAATCTACCCCATGTGTCTCGTGATTACTGGAACAGGAAAAGAGGCAGAAGGGTTTGAACCCGGCGCTTAAATACTATAGCCCCCTAGCGGGCACCAGCAAACTAAACGGGCAGACAACTCAGCGGGAAGATAATCCCTACAGACCATTCCGTTTTTATTATGAAGAAAGAAAATCCACTGTGGAATCTCCTATGCCGATTTGGTCTGGGGGAATAAAATTATACGGTTTGTCTGAACTTTTGAGATAAGGCTTGATAATTTGTATTATTTGGATTTCTCTAACAATTGTCCTCATCTCAGTTGGACACATGGTGCAACGGATATAAGAGTTGGGTTAATACAGTTCTAAGTGAAAATCATCTGTAGGTTGCAGGTTCAAACCTGGCCAATGGCGATAATTAAATAGAATACTTAAAAAAACAGCTTAACACTTATACCAGGTTATGGGTAACGGAATGAGAATAATCTACCACCGTGGATTGAGCAAAGGGTTCGGACCGAAGTACTGCATTAAAAATTAATTTTGTTTAAGGATGGTTTGTATTGTTTGATGTATAAAGCTTCTAGTATTTGGAGTTTTTGTTTATTTTTTTATTTGTGCAGAATGTGCGTATTTTCCGTTAGGATATTTCGGTAATTAGAGTGGGGGCATAAATATTAATTTTAGGTATTGTGAAATGGAGCTATTATCTGTCAAATGGAGAGTTAGACGACGTGACAATGTCGTTGAGGTAAAACCGATGTAGGTATTTTCATTTTCCTGGAGACTTCAATCTCCTAAGGGACATTTAAATCTGTGTACTACATTGAATAGAGGAATTGTACACACATTTTAAAATGCCTATAGCACCTTTTCCATCAATTCTCCTCTTTCCAGCTTTCACATCCATTAATATAATTCGAAAAACTGGAACACCCTTGATGATGGCACTTCAAAGTGCTGAAAGTACTCGGGACCTGAACTTTAGTGGACTAATCCACGAATTCCACCCAGATATTAAAAAGTTGGCCAGAAAACTTGAAAAAATCACAAATAAAATTGTTAAACGGGAGATGTATCTTTTGTTTAATTCAACATGCATAAATGAAAAAATACTGCCCAAATACATCCATATATATATATATATATATATTATATATATA
>CM042169.1:1182659-1190159 GCA_023376005.1 Doryteuthis pealeii
GTATAGTGAGAAAGTTGAAAAAAAAAACACAGGTTTAAATAAAAATGAGTGGTAAGGCTATTAGCTGACGCTGCAGTGTTTCGATCTGTTAAGTAAATCTTCTTCAGAGCATTTGTTGATATAGGGAAATTTTTTTAAAAATTATCGCAGAATAACGAGAAAAACTGCGATAGTCCTTGTTTATCAATCTGTTCAAAATTTGAAGTTTGAAGAAGGAACGCTGGAAGTGTGGACGGTTTGAAATATGACGTCGAATATTCTTCTTCTATGATGTGAGTGTGTGAGTATGTGAGTGTGTGTGTGTGTGTGTGTGTGTGTGTATGTATCGAGAAATGAGCATTTTTTAGGTGTTTTGTGTGTGTGTGTGTGTGTGGTTGCGCGTGTGTGTATATATATATTTTCATATATGATATATATATTATATATATATATATATATATATATATATAATATATATATATATATATATATTATATATATATATATATATATATATTCACACATATATATACACACATATATATACACACTCGCACACAAATATATACACATATATCTGAAGAGAAATGGAAGTGAATCCGACAGTATGTAGTATAGTGAGAAATTTGAAAAAACACAGGTTTAAATAAAATGAGTGGTAAGTTTATTAACCGACAGATCGAAACACTGCAGCGTCGGCTAATAAACTTACCAGTCATTTTATTTAAACCTGTGTTTTTTCAAATTTCTCACTATATTACATATCTATATATCTATATCTATAAAGATATATATAATATATATTTTATATATATATATATATATTTTCTTACCGCAAGGGTTTACCAACAAGTTTGGTATATTATATATATATATATATATACCAACTCCTTCACACGAGCAGGATGCGACACAAGGTCAATTTCTTAAGCGGAGTTTAACAGGTTTGAATTCAGTGTTCCTTCTCCAAGACTGGTTACCTAGCCATAGATAAATAGTCCAGTCTATCCTGCTATTTACCCATATCTGGAGGGAGAATTGGATTCACACCTTTCCCAAGGGTATTAGCGCCATGTGAAATGCCAACAGCTCCGTCCAGGAATTGAACTCGCGCTGACGAGTCCATTTCCTACGACTCTAACCATTACACCACGCGCCTCTATATATCTATATCTATGCATTTATTTATCATATAAGCATAAAAAGGGCCGGTTTAGATCAGTCGGTAGAGTGTTCGGCTAGGAATCACAAGATTCTTAGTTCGATACCGGCCCTAGCCAACTCAGTGTATGAGTAGCACAGGGATCTGTTTGGTAAAGTGAGGAGCTGATGGTAGCTGTGGCTCACCACCTCAGATGCTAAAATAATCTCCTTGGTCTAGCGCTAGTGAAAAGGGGATAGACACCCTCGCTGTCTGGCTGATACCGACTTTAGGCCACCCCGACGACTTTTAATATGGGAAATAGGTACCACCAATTTACCCTGTGAAATTTACCCCCCTATATTTAATACAAGGAAACTTGCATAAAGGTTAATATATCAAACTATGTTTTTGGTTCGTCTAGGAATCACAAGGTTCTTGGTTCGATACCGGCCCTCGCCAACTCAGTGTATGAGTAGCACGGGTATCTGTGCGGATCTGATGGTAGGTGCGGTGCACCACCTCAGATGCTAAAATAATCTTGGTCTAGCGATAGTGAAAAGGGGATAGACTCCCTTGTTGTCTCGCTGATACTGACTTTAGGCCGCCCCGTCGACTTTATTTTACTTTTCGAAGCATAAAAATGTGATACAAAACAAGGTAAAAACTCACGACTAAGAGTTTCACACTGTCGATCCTCAGGCGAGTTAGTATTCTGAATGAGGTTACATGGGTTCAAGGTAAGTACTGATCAACTGATTCTCGATGAAAAACGTCTATTTATATTTGGTAATTTGCTTGAAGCATTGTTAAGTATGTTATTTTACATTAATGATAGGAAAGCAATTACAATGCGTATAAAGTAAAAATAAAAAGATGTTTAGTCTTATCGATTTCAAAGTAACTTTATCATCAGAGACGGTTTTCAGAAATGGACGCGTTTTTTGTGTCGTTATTTTGTATTTTTTAAATTAAAAAAAAAAATAACGACACAAAAAAACGCGTCGATTTCTTTCTTACATTTTCTTTTTAAATTGGTGGGCGTACGAAAAATTTCGTCATTGATTATATATATATATATATATATATATATATATATATATATATATGTGTGTGTGTTAAAAGAAAGGAAATTAATCCGACAGTATGAGTATGAAAAGGTGGAATGAAAACATCACACAATGCTGTTAAAGAGAAAACAATTTATAATATAATCATAGCTGATATTGATCAATATTTCGATTTTACAAAAATCATCATCAGAGCTCATTCACTCCGTAAATATGGCGCGAATGCCCACATTGGTGAATAATGTAACAACTTTCGTTCTTTTTTGCAAAATTAAGGTTTTTTGAACTGATTTGACATTTATCTTCGACCCAAACACCACGGAGTAAATGAGCTCTGATGATGATTTTTGTAAAATCGAAATATTGATCAATATCAGCTATGATTATATTATAAATTGTTTTCTCTTTAACAGCATTGTGTGATGTTTTCATTCCACATTTTCATACTCATATATATATATATATATATATTATATAATATATATATATATATATATAAAATCCAAAAGTCCAGAGAATAAATCTTCCTTACGACACAAGAGTTTTATTTAAAAAAAAAAACAAGTCGCAGTTTGAGAGCTCAATGTGTGCTCTTAATGTTAGAGTCACAGAGCAAATATATAAGTAAAGAAATAACAAAAGACTTATAGTCTATTTCAGGGAACTTAAACAAAGTGTCTAAATCTCCCGACTCATCAAATGCGAATGAGTCGGGAGAGTTAAACACTTTGTCTAAGCTCCCTGAAATAGACTATAAAGCTAAATCTCTAAGTCTTTGTTATTTCTTTACTTATATATATATATATATATATATATATATATATATATATGCCCATAAATTTGGTAAGAGCTCTCCAAGGGATGATTTAAATCAACTTTCACTACCAAGCATATAAGCAATATTCGTTTGCTGGCAGACTAGATCTCTCTGTGATCGTAAATATATAAACAAACCTATGTATTTAATTGTTTAATCACCAGCCCCGCTACAGCAGCTGTCAGTGGCCGAGGGGATAAGATATCAGGCTGCCAAACAGTCAGACTGAGTTCGACCCTTGCCAAGGATAGTTGTTGTGTCTAGCCACACTGAAGCGGCGTGAAACGCCGAAACACGTGTCTGTGGATGATTTATTAACATATATATATATATTATGTTTTTCTGTGTAGCATTTCCTTTCCCTTCCCTTTCTTTCTTTATAATAAAACAGAATGGTCCCTTATTTAGCTGAGGTGACGACACTCATTAGAAATAAGAATTCGGTGGATAAGCATCACCAGATATTCAAGATTTACATATATACCAACCCCTCCACACGAGCAGGATGTGACACAAGGTCAATTTCTTAAGCGGAGTTTAACAGGTTTGAATGGTCTAGGGCTAGTGAAAAGAGGATAGACTCCCTCGCTGATTGGCTGATACCGACTTTAGGCCACCCCGACGACTTTACTTTTTTACCTACAGTATATATATATATATATATATATATACCAACCCCTCCGCACGAGCACGATGCGACACAAGGTCAATTTCTTTAGCGGAGTTTAACAGGTTTGAATTCAGAGTTTTCCTTCTCCTAGACCGGTTGCCTAACCAAGGTTAAAGAGCCCAGTCTACCCTACTATTTACCCATAGCTGGAGGAGAGTAAGATTCATACCTTTCCCAAGGGTATTAGCGCTAAGTGAAATGCAATTACCACGTCCAGGATTTGAACTCGGGGCGACGAGTCCGTTTCCCATGACTTTAACCACTACACCACGCGCTTCCTACTTTACATTTTTGCCTTTCATCTTGGACGATTTGGACGGTCTAATTTTTAACCAGAGGGTGTTGCAAAAGGATAACGGTCGTGTAATTAAGGAATACGAGTATTAATATATATAGATAAGAATAAACAACTGAATTGTTTGGTTTCTTTGTTTAATGGTCATTTAGTGCCAACGACATCCTTGTAGAATAATAGTAGTGGTACTATTTAAGGCGCATCTGGGAGATAAGGGATTTTATGGTTAAATCATACTTAACCGACATATATTCCACCATCGTATGTCACCCCGCCGAAAGAAAAAAATTCTAAAAAACAAGGAATTAACCGAATTTAATGAAATTTTCAGTGATATATTAATGATAAAACAATATAACGCATCAGTTATTTTATTTAAAAACTTTTATATTTTTTCAGGTCAGTTAACATTGAACCCCGTATCTTTGAGGCGTAATACAGATTCTCAAAGATAACTGACCGAAGAATACCAAAAATCAGGGAATTAACCTAATTTAATGACATTTTCAGTGTTGATATATTAATGAATAAAAGATATAATGCACCAGTTATTTTACTTAAAATCTTTTACATTTTTTTCAGGTCAATTAACTTTGAGAATCTTTATTACGCCTCCAAGATACGTGGTTCAAAGTTAACTGACCTGAAAAAAATGTAAGAGTTTTTAAATAAAATAACTGGTGCATTATATCTTTTATTCATTAATATATCAACACTGAAAATTTCATTAAATTCGGTTAATTCCTTGATTTTTAGTATTTTCTTTTCTTTCGGTGGGGTTGACATACACGATGGTGGAATTTATGTCGGTCAAGTAGGATTTAACCGATTTTATATATTTCACAAAGGTAAAATACACTTTATGAAATATATGCAATCTCTTTCATCTCTCTCTTAACTTATATTTTCTCTTTCTCCCCTTCACCGTTTTCTCTCCTTTCTTCTCTTTATTTTACCTTTTCTATTTCTCAGTTTTATACCCCTCTCTATCTCCCTCTATTTCCTTCTCTCTCTCTCTACTTCTATTTCTCGCCTTCTCTTCCTTCTTCTCTTTCTCAGTTTCACCCCTCTATATCTCCCACTATTTCCTTCTCTTTACTTCTATGTTCCCTTTATCTTCTTCCTTCTTCTCTTTTTCTATTTCTCAGTTTCACTCCCTCTCTATCTTCCACTTTTTCCTTCTACTCTATCTCTCTTTACTTCTATGTTCTCTTTTTCTCAGTTCCACCCCCTCTCTCTCACTATTTCCTACTCTTTCTATCTCCCCTCTCTTTACTTCTATGTTCTCTTTCTCTCCTTCTCTTCCTTCTTCTCTCTACTTCACAGTTTCACCCCCTTTCTCTCCCACTATTTCCTTCTCTCTCCCCCTCTCTATCTCCCACTATTTCCTTCTGTCTCCCCTCTCTTTACTTCTATGTTCTCTTTCTCTTATTTCTTCTCTTTTCTATTTCTCAGTTTCACCCCCACTCTATCTCCCACTATTTCCTTCTGTCTCCCCTCTCTTTACTTCTATGTCCTCTTTTTCTCTTTCTCTTCCTTCTTCTCTCTATTCCTCTCTTTATTGTACCTTTTCTATTTCTCATTTTCATCCCCCTCTCTATATATATATCTCACACTCTTTCCTTCTCTCTGTATCTCTAACTTCCGAAAGTGAACGCAATAGCACGACTGGAGTTCGAACTCGCTTATTACGCTGTCGCAGTCCAGTACGTTAGCCACTACGCCACGGCGACTCCCTAACGAAGGAAGTGAAAAACAAGGAAGAGGAAGACGTAGAGAAAGAGAGGAAGAGGAAGACGTAGAGAAAGAAAGGAAGAGGAAGACGTTGAGAAAGAAAGGAAGAGATGACGAGAAAAAAGTTATCATATAGAAGGACCGTTAGAAAGTTTAAGAGACAGAGCAAGAGACACGACGAAAAGCAGTGACAAAGATTGGAGGTTCATTTTTTTTGTACGAAACAACGAAATAAAACAAGCGAAACATTTTCGACTCTCGCATAGACCCCCCCACACACACAAAAAAGCACCCCCCCAAAAAAAAAAAAAAACATAACAAAAAACCAAGTGTAGCGATTACATGAACAGATGTTAACATAACCATTGGCTGCTGGAAATATGATTAGATATGAGGGAGGTATCGTTTCTTGGGGGACGGGTAGCATTTCGGGGTAACTCTACCAGTAACTATCTCTTTTCCTTTTCTTTTTTTGTCATCGTATAATAAGATAATCGTGCTCATAATCGTGCTCATGCTTCTGCACGAGTGATTTACTTTTAATTGCTCCACGCGAAATGATATGTTTATGACGGGTTGGTTGGGTTTTTTAAAATGCATTAATTGAAATAACTATATTAAGTAATTCAGAGTTACTTCCCCTGTTTTTTTATTGCCTCCCTTTTGTGTAAATCTTTAACTTTCTGAAAGTATATAAAACCCTCAAGAACTACCACTGTATTCTAAGTAGAATAAAGCTTTCTCAAGTCCGACCATTCAATTTGGGTTTAACAGAAAAAGAAATTGGAAGAAAAAAAAAATGAAAATATTTTACTGGATATGAAACACCTTTCAATAAAATCCTAATTTAACGACTTCCCCTGTTCTATTATTACTTCCCCTTTGTGTAAATCTTTAACTTTCAGAAAGTATATAAACTCCAAGAAACTGCAACTTTATTTTAAGTAGAATAAAGCTTTCTCAATCCGAGCCGTGTGTGTTCATTTATAATTGCAATAACTAATGCCGAAGTCAGTCTTTTTTTTTTTGGATTATTGGTTGGTTAGATTTTATGGCATATCAATCCTTGTTGGGGTATTTTATGCCAAAGACGTTTTTATCTTATTCATTCTTTGTTCGGTATTAAAATCTTTTTAAACATATTTTTAAAAACTAATTTTGATCTATTTAACGGGTTAAATAGAAAAAAATAAATTTCTCTGAAGGCTTGATGATTACTATTATCTGCGTTATTCGGACTATTGTCCTCTTCATTGTTATCTGTACAACGACAAGAAGGTTCCCGATT
This sequence comes from Doryteuthis pealeii, assembly GCA_023376005.1. Lineage (NCBI taxonomy): Eukaryota > Metazoa > Mollusca > Cephalopoda > Myopsida > Loliginidae > Doryteuthis > Doryteuthis pealeii. Next base: position 1,189,654 of record CM042169.1, read on the forward strand.
ACCACACGAAGCTTCCTGATTCCAAATAGAAGGTTCCCGATTCCGAACAGAAGGTTCCCGCGTCCCAACAAGAAATACCTGAAGAAGGCCGGAGGGTGCATCGGCCGAAACGTTGTACAGATAACAATGAAGATTAGGACAATAGTCAGAATAGCGCAGATAATAAGAGAAAAAATCAGTTTAAAAATGTTTTTTGTTTTTTTTTAAATTGAGTTTTTAAAAAATTGAGTACCCAAAAGTGTTACTGGTATTTCCGTGAAATGTAATGCTTTTTATACCTAATCATGATATTATCTGTTGTGCACTATTCGGCATTAGTACTGATTACGGAAACTCTCGAAGTAGCCTAATCCTAACGTCTCAAAGAATGAATAAGACAAAAGCAACTTCGACATAAAATAACCCAACAAGGGTTGATATGCCGTAAAATCCAACCAACCAACAAACCAGCCAGCCAGCCAACCAACAATATATCTAGTCCGGAGGGGTTGGGTAAATATGTACGT
>CM042169.1:1200159-1215159 GCA_023376005.1 Doryteuthis pealeii
ATTACGCATTGTAATTGCCTTCAAGCAAAAAAAATTTATTATATAATTAAAATATATTCATCAATGCTTCTAAAAACAAACATCTAGAAAAATCTTATTTCCTTCGCGAAGAGCTTAAGGCCTTGTTTGTATTATTCACTCAACGTCCCGTACCTATTAGGGTAGAGCGCGTATAAGTATCATTAAGATTAATTTCGAAGGATTGTATCGGTCTGTACCCGTGGCCGAGACATATGGTTTTTGACTATCCTGTTGAGGTCCCGTTTCGATTTCTGGTCCGGAAGGGAAATCGTTAGTATAATCGTTGTTGAGAATTATAATAAGTCGAAACAGTCTGTATACGAATGTTCTACAGACCGAACGATCCTTTGCCGAAATTCACTTATCATGTTATTTAATAATTATCAATTATGCGATATCTTGTAATTGCCTTCAAGCGAAAAATAAATAAAATAAATAAATAATAATATATATATATATATATATATATATATATATAACGAATATGAGTGTAGCACGTATAGGAAATGCAATGGCCGCATAAATAAAGCTATCGGATCTATATGGAAATCCAATCTCACAGACAAAGTTAAAGAGACGGTTCTGCCAGGCCGTGTGTCTATATCAGTACTGCTGTACTGGTGCATCAACCTGACCCGGTAAGCGGACCTGAATGTAAATAAACTAGATGGGAGCTGCGACCAAGAAATGCATGCGGGTGATCGCTGAACAAGACGAATAGAACAACCATCCGAAGTAAGCACGACAAGACTCGCGGGATACTGCAGAGAAGCAGGACGAACTCCATAAGCGATGTTCCTCCAGTGGAAGCCAGCACATTGGACAGGAGCAGTGGTGGGCCGATCGGCAACAAAAACGTACATGTGAAATCAGCAACTGTGCGGATGCGAGGATGTCTGATAGAGGACTCCCGAGAATGAATGAGCGATAAGAGGACGATGGTGAGAGATTGCTCATGGATATCCGCACTGAAAGCGCGAATGATAGTTATGGTATATAATATAGATAGATAGATTGATTGATAGATAGATATGAATAGACTGATATAGATTGATTGATTGATTGATTGATAGAATAGATACATACATACATAATAGTATATGAATAGACTGATCATAGATAGTATTGATTGATAGATAGATAGCATGAGATATGAACTAGACTGATATAATAGAATTGATTTGATAGATAGTAGATAGATATGAAGGTGGATTATACGTAGATTGAATGAAGTAGATTTAGATAGAGTAGATAGATAATAAATAGACCTACGATATAGGTAGATGATTGATAGATAAGATAGATAGAATAGATTAGTATGATATAGACTGATATAGAATAAGATTGATTTGATAGATAATAGATAGATGATAGATAGATAGATATGAATAGACCTGGATATAGATAGCACTTTGATGATAGATACGATAGATAGATAGTTTATACGCATCTAGATATGAAGATATGAATAGGACTGATATAGATAGATATGATTGATAAATATGATAGATAATAGAATAGCAATTAGACTGATATAGATAGATTGATTGATAGATATGATAAGATAGATATGAATAGACTGATATAGATAGATTGATTGATAGATAGATAGATAGATATGAATAGACTGAATAATAGGTAGTTGAATTGATAGATAGATAGATAGAATAGAGTATGATAGACTGATATAGAATAGATTTGATTGAGAGATAGATAGAATAGAGTAGATAAGATTAGATAGACAATAATTAGATATAGAATAGATATGAAGACAAGATAGATATGAAAATTAGCGATAGATAGACAAAAAGATATGGATAGATAGATAGATACGCTGAGATTTAGATTGTGAGTGACGACTGATATTACAGATAGATGTGATAGTATGATAGATAGATAGATAGATATAGAAGTAGATGAATATAGGTGATTCGAACATTGAACTAAATAGATTAATAGATCAAAGGAATAGAATAGAATAGACGAATAGATAACGCATAGTGATGCATAGATAAAAGATTGAACAGAATAAGGTAGATAGATAGATATGATAGCCTGATATGCAAGATAGATTGATGATAGATACTCAGAGATAGAGATAGATATGATAGATAGGATATGATAGATATTGATAAAGACTAGATAGATAGATAGTAGAATGCTGATATAGATATGATTGATGAGAACGAGATGAGATAGATATGAACAGACTGAATATATATATATAGATATATAATATATAGATATATAATAAATAGATATGTATAGATGATATAGATAGATTGATGATAGAATAGGATAGATAGATATGAAACATAGACTGATATGATAGACAGATGAAAGATAGATAGATAGATATGAAAGACGTGAAAATAGGTGATATTGATAGATAGATAAGATAAGATAGATAGATATGAAAGACTGATAATAGATAGATCTATGATGTGATAGATAGATAGATAGATAAGATATAATAGACTGATAATAGATAGATTGATTGATAGATATGATAGTGATAGATAGATAGATATGAATGAACATGACTATAGATAGATGATTATGATATATATAGTATAGATAGGATAGATAGATAGATAGATAGAATAGATAGAACGAATAGTCAGATAATATGAAGCTGAGTACAGATAGATAGATAGGATAGATAATAGAGATAGGAAACAATGAATAGAGTAACATAGATGATGTGAGAGTAGGAAGAGTATAGAATAGAATAGATTAGATAGCTCTAACGATAGCTGGTGATTGATGTAGAATATGATAGATGATAGATAGATAGTGATGGATGTGCACGGCAGAATAGACTGATATAGATAGAAATTGTTGATAGGATTAGATGATAGGTAAAAGATTAGATAGTATGAATGGTGTGAGGCTCCATATCTGCTTCTCGCAATTTGACAACTTGCCCACACAGCACAGCGCTAAAAAAAATCAGCCTGGCCATGGGAACTGGGCTGGATGTATTACACATTAACCCTCTCAAACACGAATTGCTTCTAGGCGTGGAATATATATATTATTATACTTATATATATATATATATATATATTGAGAGAGAGAGAGAGAGAGAGAGAGAGAGAGAGGGGGATGAGAGAGGAAGAGAGAGGAGATAATGGATTAACTGAAAAAGTGTAGATAGAAGATAGGGTGGGAAGTAGACATTGATAGATTGATTGATTATATTGGTGATAGAGGACTGAGATAGAATAACAGATAAGACATTTTTGGAAAAAGAAACAGAGTTAGAATTATAATTAGATAGATAGATATGTGAATATGAGAGGATAACTGAAAAACGAGATAGATAGATTATAATGGACTTGAACTAGTGGAGGAGATAAGATAGAATGAATGGATTATAGATGATGGATAATAGAAATAATAGTTATGAATTGATCAGATGTATATGATTATAATAAATATGAATAGATAGTGTGGAATAGGATAGATATGGATATTTATATAATAGATAACTACTGGAGATAATAAGAATATGAATAGATTTTTAGTAGATAGAAGATATTTAGAGAGATTGATAGGATTGGATAGATTTTTGACAGCGAGTTATTAGATTACAGAGGGAGGTGGTACGTATTAGGGAGGAGAGGAAAGTGGGGATTAGGAATTATTATAAGGAAGGAAGAGGGATAGATAGATTAGATATATGAAAAGGGAAAGAAAAACACAGAAAAAAGAAAAACCACCAACAACGGAAAAAAAAAGAGAAAATAAGAAAGACAAAAAAAAACCAAAAAAAGACAAAACCAATAAAAACATAAAAAAACCTGAACACTTGAGAAGTGATGGGTATATGCGTGGGGAATTGATAGATAGATAGTTATGAATTGATAGAATGATATATAGATATTATAAGATAGATAGATATGATTAGAATAGATGGATAGATGATAGGAATAATACTGATATAGATAAATGAAATAGCCCTGATATATATATATATAATATATATTATATATTATATATATTTATATATAGAAGATAGATTAGAATTAGATAATATTTATATGAATGATTTGTGATAGATGATAGATAGATTAGAATAGTTAAGTTGAAATGGAATGGAACCTGCGGTTGGTTTTCGTCGGATTTTTATTTAAAATACGATATTTCACGTCGGTGTGTTGTTTTATGCTGAAGAGTTTTGTTTCGAATAAAAAACTCTTGTGCCCAAAGTGTGGAATGGTCCCAACACAAGCCCTCAACCACTATGAACAAATCACGGAAGATGTTTTTGTTTCGAAAAATAAAAAAAAAAAAACCTTCCACCATTTGTTATAGAAAAAGGCAAGGTCTAAAAAATAAATAGAAGAATTTCAGTATCAACAATTTTCAAAGGAGCACAAATATAGAAAGGCGAAAGTCTATTAAAAAATTCCTTATAACTAATACAATTTGAGAAATTATTGAAAAGTGTTTATTTCGCGGCAAGATTTTTCACTTCTTGATGGTTCCGGAAGGTAATTATCTTATTTTCCCGGTTTGACTGGGTTTATTAGTTGTGCTAATTTCATCAATTATTTACTGAGTAGAGAGAGAGTGGGAAAAGAAAAGAGACAGGGATGAATGAAGAGGGAGAGAGAGAGAGAGAGAGAGGAGAGACTGGGATAAAGGGAGAGAGAGCGTGGAAGAGAAAGAGACAGGGATGAGGGAGAGAGATCGAGAAGAGAAAGAGACAGAGATGAAAGGGAGAAGAGAGAGATAGAGTGAAGAAGTAAGCGAAATAGAACAGTGGGACAGTCATTATTTAATGGCGCAGAGAGAGAGAGGAGGGAAAAGAGAAGAGACCGGGGATGAAGGAAGAGAGAGAGAGAGAGAGACGGGGATGAACTAAGAGATAGAGGGGAAGAGAAAACAGTGATGAAGGAGAGAGAGTGAGAGTAAGAGAGAGAGTGAGAGTAGAGAGAGAGTGAGAGTAAGAGAGAGAGTGGAGTAAGCCTGAAATAGAAAGAGGGACGTCATTTATTTTACTGGGGCGTAGAAGAGAGGGGGGGAAAGAGAAACAGACAGGGTTGAAGGAAAATAAGTAGGGGAAAGAAAAAGAGACAGAGATGAAAGGGAGAGAAAGAGAGAGAGAGAGGGAGAGGAGAGGAGCGAGAGAGAGTGTAAGTGAAATAGAAAGAGGGACATCAATTTATTTACTGTGTAGAGAGAGAGAAGAGATGAGGCGAAAAAGAGAAAGAGACAGGGATGAAGGGAGAGAGATGCGGGGAAAGAGAGAGGAGACGGGGGATGAAGGGGAAGAAGAGCGGGGAAGAGGAAGAGACAGAGATGAGGGGAGAGAGAGGATAGGAAGAGACAAAGGGGAAAAGGAAAGAAACAGAGATAATGGAGATAGAGGGGGGAGAAAGAGTAAAGACAGGGTTGAAATTAAGAGAGAGGGGGTAAGCGAAATAGAAAGAGAGACGTCATTTATTTACTGGTGTTAGAGAGAGAGAGAGGCGAAGATAGAAAGAGACAGAGATGAAGGGAGAAGAGGCGGGGAGAGAGAGAGGAGAGACGTGGAGAAGGGAGAATAGAGGGGGGAAGAGAAAGACAGTGATGAAGGGAGAAGGAGAGAGTGAAGAGAGAGAGGGGAAGAGAAAGACAGAGATAAAGGAGATAGAGGGGGAGAAAGAGTAAGAAACAGGGTTGAATAAGAGAGAGGGGGGTAAGCGAATAGAAGAGAGACTCATTTATTTTACTCTGTTAGAGGGAGGAAAAGAGAAAGAGACAGGATGAAGAGAGAGAGAGAGAGAGAGAGAGAGAGAGAGAGAGTTAGCGAATAAGAAAGAGGGACGTGATGCCTTTAATTGTTTATGTTCTGCTTAACATCAATTCACTTCCTGTTAATATTAGTTTGACGGATGACAGTATAAATCAGAACAATATCGAATAAATATATAATATATTATATATATATGAAAAAGAGAAATAAAGGAGAAAGTATTGAATGGATAAAATAGAATATTTTAATTAATTTAACTTACACGTGTTTCGGTCAGGAGTTATTCCATTGTACATTGTTCTATCTATTAATCATCTTTAAAATAACAAAATGAAAATGAAATAACAATTAATATAATAAAAATGTGAAATGTTCCACACATCAGAAGAAATATCGACCTTCCTCAGAGTAAATCCTTATTTTTTTAAAATAAAATTCCTTGGAACGCGGAAGAATTTTATATATTAATTAAATAATATATAATGTAGATGATATGATATAGATATAGATATAGAGATAGATAGATAGAATGATATGTATATCAATTTCATATCTATCTATCTATTCATATATATAAATAATATATATATATATATTTGTGTGTGTGTTTTATAATATATATATATATATATATATATATAATTATATATATAATATATATATATATTTGATTAGTATTATCTGCGTTAATCGGACTATTGCCTCACTTCACATTGTTATCGTACAACGTTTTCGGTCGATGAGTCCTCGCGGCCTTCTTCAGGTATTTCTTGTCGAACTGGGAAGCCTGTTTCGAACTTAGGAATCTTCTTTTTGGAACTCGGATTCTTGTAATCGGAACCTTCTTAGTCGTAATCGGGAGCTATCATGGAATTTGAACCTAACCCTTTATTCAGATCCACGGGGGTATCCTGTTCTCATTCCGATTGGGGATACAATGCATATGATAAAGGAGTAGGTTAAGACAGTTCTAAGTGACAGTTATCTCTCTAGAGCTGCAAGTTCAATCCTGATCAATGACAGCAATAGAATAATAATTACACAGACTTAACGCCTCTACCCTCAGCTATGGTTAGCGGATGAGAACAATACCCCTGGATTGATAAGGTTAAGTTGAAGTTCCGGGATGGCTTCCCGATCACGACAAGAAGGTTCCGCGAATACGACAAGAGGTCAGCTCTCCACTACTGTGCAGATCATGATTCTCAATCTGTGCTAGCTCATACGCTGAGTTGTGGGGACCGGTACGATCGTAAACTCTGCTAAAGCGGCCATAATCTTGGACTCTCTTCGTGCATGCAAAATATTGTTTTGTGTTCAGAAAGTGATGGTAGCATTGTATCTACAATAATAACCTTCTGTCTGGGTTTTTTTTTTAAATGTAATTTGATTGCTTTTTCTGTCATTGTTCCGCCAGGAGGACTAAAGCTAATAAGTAAAAAGTGCTCAATACCTAAGTAGAGCAAATAATAAAGATAAATCTAATGAGCAGACGAACCTACTAAAAGTTTCGCTTAATGCTCTTCAGGGCTAAGATCTGACTCTTCTTAATACTCTTCAGTGCTAAGAGTCAGATCTTAAGAGCATTAAGCGAAACTTTTAGTAGGTTCATCATAAATCATTAGATTTATCTTATATATATATATATATATATATATATAGTGTGAGATGGTCACTATTTCAGCTTTTGCTGGAATGGTGTACCAAAGGTAGTATTATTGGTAGAGTGCTCAATATAAAATAGAGCTGTTATATAAGATAAATATATAAAGGTTTTACATATCTATTTATTTGGTGACAAAGGAACATTCACGACCATATTGGTTTCATGCGATGCAATCATCAGGTGAAGATGTTCAAATGAAACATCTTCACCTGATCATTGCCTCGCATGAAACCAATATGGTCGTGAATGTTCCTTTGTCACCTAATAAATAGATATGTAAAACCTTTATATATTTATCTTATATAATATATATATATATATATATATATATATATATATCTTATTATAATGGAGATTGTGGGTTTGTCTGTCTGTAACCGAAACTATATTTCTATACAAGTCACAATTCCCTTTGTTATTTACATCACATTCTCCATGATTTATTTTTATTAAACCTCAATTATTAACAAAATCGTTTTTCATTATTAATACTGTTGACCATATCTACATGCTAATAACATTCAATTGTATTTTATATATACAACAAAATAGTGGTTTACAGTGTGAATGGGAAGGTTAATTTGCATATTGATCTTGAAATTTGATTTTAATAAATATATGCTTAGTATTATTGATTTCTAATTGTTTGGTATATTCTTATTGAATATGAGCAAAAATCTCTTCAATAAATCTTAAAAGAAAATCCATTAACAAGAAGAAATAACTGTAATATTATTCTTTACTTCCTATTTTAATTAAATAGTTAAATTAGGAAAATTTACCAATGAAAGACGGGAGTAGTGGACAATGATGTAAGAGTTAGTTTCAAAGTTGTTCTATTTTTCAATCATACCCCCTCTGTTCCAAATCTTTTTATCTGCATTTTTATTCAGTTTCATTAGCCTTTCTAATTTAATATGATATTTTATTATATTAAAACTTAAATACTTGCATCCTACGGAGGGTGCATATATTTGCTAGTATATATAAGAGACCTTCTAATATCACAGTTCGGCCAGAACTATTCATTGACACCGACACAGTTAAATCCATCTCGAATAATCTTGGATATCGTCAGCGGTTATGAGCGGATTCGTCATCACGTGCTCTGCGGCCCATAATTTGACTACCGGCCCACGCACCCCAATGGCTGCAGAGTCAGGCGCAGACATGGGACGGGGGCTGAATTTCTTATCGAGAAATTGGCCCTCATTCCACAAAATGTTTCTTAAGGCGTTGGAATTAAAAACACCAGATGTCTTGAAGGAGTGATAACATCATAAAGGACACAAGAAGCAGATGCACATATATTGCATTCGTGCTTATATATTATATATATATATATATATATATATATATATATATATAGTATACATATATATATATATATAATATATATATATATGTATATATATATATATATATATATATATATATATATATATATATATATATATATATAAATGGAAGCGATCCAACGGTATTGTTGAAATGGAAAAATAAAGGAAAGAAAAATGTTGAATGGATGAAATAGATTTATTATTTTATTTTACTGACACGTGTTTCGGCCAGGAGTTTATACCATGTATACATGTATTCTATCTATTTAATTTTAAATACAAAATAATAAATAATATAATATATATATATACATATATATATATATACATATATATACATATATATATAATATATATTATATATATATTATATATTATATATATATATATATATATATATAAAGTTGAAATGGAAGCGAATCCGACGGTATGTTGAAATGATAAATAAAGGAAAGAAAATGTTGAATGGATGAAATAAGATTTATTTTATTTTATTTTATTTTACTGACACGTGTTTCGGTCAGGAGTTTATCCATGCATAAATGTATTATATCTATTATTATTTTAAATACAAAAATAAATAACAATAACAATAGTATATATATTACCACACACACGGCAACACAACACAGAGAGAGAGAGAGAGAGAGAGAGAGAGAGAGAGGAGAGAAGATGAAGAGAGAGAGAGAGAGAGATGCCAGACTACATCTCTCTCTCTCTCTCTCTATATATATATATATATATAATATATATGTGTGGTGTGTGTGTGTGTATATATATATATATTGAGAGAGAGAGAGAGAGAGAGAGAGAGAGAGAGACAGACAGACAGACAGACAACATCGATAGATAGATAGATATATAGATACATATGAACAGACAATATATATATGGATAGACAGGAAGATAAAAAGATAGATAGATATGGAACACAGATAGATAGGTAGATAGATAGATAGATATAGACAACATAGATACATATGAACTGATAAGATAGATATGAACAGATATATATATGTGTGTGTGTGTATATATATATATATATATATATATATATATATATATATATATATTGGACGATATATGCTTAATTGAATCATACCTAATTTTGAAAATTAATTAGTTAATAATTAATGAATTTAGGCGGGCATGTATGTTCAAATGTAAGGCTAAACAAATCGAGAAAATGTCAGTCCCTGAATGTACATTTCGACCTATTAGGTCTCATCAGCAAGGATATAGACATGGGAGACTGCTCCGTGTGTGACTCGAAACCTCGACTGTCAAGCTGACGGGCGAAGTCTCTAACCGTTACACTAGCTTGCCATTCCCACATTCTTCGTTTGTTTTGAAACTTATCTATATTCCACTTTTTATTGACTTGCTACACGAGTGGCAAAATTGTCGACTTAAAGCCATATAAAAATAAACACATTTGTTTGTTTACTTAACCTCATATATATATATATATATAATATATATATATATATATGTGTGTGTGTGTGTGTGTGTGTTTGTTGAAGAAAAAACGAACAAAAAAAAAACACTAAGTATTCCAAAAGATGAGTTTATTCTTGGTGGTGAAGTCGATGTTATAACGTTTCAGTTTATGCAACCTTTATCGGGACATGTAGTAAAACGTTTCTGTGAGATGGTGGGCGACTTATGCAACTCCTTATTTTACTCCCATACTCATGTTTATTATGATTTCTATTGTATTTGTATATTTACTTTTGGTCTGTATAATCCGTAACTCTTAATTCTTATCTATGTGGGATACACTAGAGTTTTTTTCTCTCTTTTATCGTAAGTCGCTCGGGTCTTTTATTACTTTTTAATATTTCTTCCTGGCCATCATAAAAATAACGACTTGTGTAAGATATGATAAAAATGTAAGTAAAATGACAATATTAGCCAAAATGAATATTAAGGCAGTGCTTTATCAAAAAATAAATAAATAAAATAAATAAATAAATAAATAAATAAAAAATTAAAAAAAATAAAAACAAAAGAAAGAATAGATAAACTAGAATATACAAAAAATGTGTGTAAAAAACGAATAAAAATATCGAAAAAAAAACAACAAAAAAAACAAAACAAAACAATGGTACAATGTGCAAACAAAAAATATAATGCTACCAGTGTAACCAAAATTATTATTAAGGACTTGCATCTATAAAGAAAATGAAAGAATTAAAAAAAAATAAAATAAAAATACAAAAAAAACAGAAGTAAAAATCGATAAAATAGAAGTGTGTAAAAACGAAAAAAAAATATCGAAAAAAAAAAAATGAAAACAATGCTAAATTATGTAAAAAGATGGGGAAAAATAATGCCCACCACCCCCGGTGTCGCCAAAATGAATATTAAGGATTGGCAAACGAATAAAAATATCGAAAAAAAAAACCAAAAAACAAAAATAAACAAAAACAAAATATAAAACAATGGTACGATGTGCAAAAACAAAAAAAAAAAAAAACGAATAATATAATGCTACCAGTGTAACCAAAATTACTATTAAGGATTTGCAGTTTTTATCTATAAAGAAAAATGAAAGAATTAAAAAAAAAATTAAAATAAAAAAAAGCAGAAGTAAAAATCGATAAAATAGAAGTGTGTAAAAAACGAAAAAAAAATATCGAAAAAAAACAAACAAAAAACAAAAAATGAAACAATGCTACATTATGTAAAAAGATGGAAAAAATAATGCCCCCCACCCCTTCGGTGTCGCCAAAATTAATATTAAGGATTGCAGTGCTTTATCTAAAAAAATAAAATAGAATATACTACCAGTGTATAAAAATGATTGCAGTGTGTAAAAAAAAAAAAAAAAAAAAAAAAAAAAGAAAAAACAAAAAAAAACCACCAAAAACATAAATAAATAAAAACAAAAAAACAAAACATAGAACAATGCTATAACCAAACTTAATATCAAGGATTTGCGTTAATTTTAACTAGGGGGGGTTAGGGTTAGGGTTTGGGTTCTGTTTTTTCTGGGTCACCCTATACAGGATGACCCAGAAAAAAACAGAATCCAAATTAGTATTATCCGCGTTATTCGGACTATTGTCCCCATCTTCATTGTTATTTGTACAACGTTTCGACCGATATGCCCTCCGGCCTTCTTCAGGTATTTCTTGAAACGTTGTACAAATAACAATAAAGATGGGGGAAATAGTCCGAAAAACGCAGATAATATTAATCTTCAAGCCTCATCTCAAACATTCAGAGAAATAGAATCCAAATTATTTTTTATTTTCCCATTAAACTAACCCTAAGCCCTAAACCCTAACCCTAACCCTAAACCCCAACCCTAAAATCTCCTAGTTAAAATGAACAGTTTTATTACAAAATTTGTGGGTTCTGTTTTTTCTAGAAATTGCGACCAGTGTGTAAAAATGAAATGCTATTAATGTATAAAAAACGCATCCCACAAAAATAAAAATGAAAAAAATCTGAGAAAAAAAAAATGCCACCAGTGAGTAAATAACGAAAAAAACAAACAAAAAATAAAACCCCCAAAAACAAAACGAAATTGCCAGTAATTGTAGTAAAATTCAATAAGGATTTGCAATTTTTTATCAAAAATAAATTTAGAAAAATTAAAATAGATTATGCTACCAGAGCGTAAAAAAATGCAACCAGTATGTAAAAGAAAAGAAAAAGAAAAAAAAAAAAACAACAACATTGCTACCAGTTTTAGTCAAAATAACTATTAAGTATTTGTAGTACTTTATCTAAAAAAAAAAAAAAAAAAAAAGATTTAAAAAAATTAAATAGAATATGCTACCAGTGCATAAAAAAGTACTTCCTGTGTGTAGAAAATGTTATTAAAAATGCTACCTATGTATACAACAGAAAAAATACTACCTATGTATACAACACACACACACACAGAGAGAGAGAGAGAGAGAGAGAGAGAGAGAGAGAGAGAGAGAGAGAGAGAGAGAGAGAGAGAGAGAGAGAGAGAGAGAGAGAGATTTCCGTTGAAGTATTTTCACAAGAAGCACATCGAGTGATAGGTACTGCTATCCAATGGTGTGCAAGATGAGTGTATGCTTAAATTCAGCCGGATACTATACAACCCAGGAAATGTTGGGCACATTCAGCTAGTATATAGACAGCGAAAAATGATCTTATACTCTGTCATATCTCATAAAATAGACTGAGATAGACTGAGATAGACAGATCGATAGATAGATAGATAGATATGAACAGACTGAGACAGATAGATAAATAGATAGATAGATAGATTTGGACAGACTGAGCTAGCTAGCTAGCTAGCTAGCTAGCTAGATATATAGATAGATATATAGCTCTGAACAGACTGAGATAGATAGATAAATAGATAGATAATAGCTCTTAACAGCCTGAGATACATATATTGATAGATAGATAGATAGATAGATAGATCTGAACAGACTGATATAGACAGATCATAATAGACTGAGATAAATAGACAGACAGACAGATAGATATGTAGATAGATAGATCTGAACAGACTGAGATAAATAGATAGGTCTCTATAGACTGAGATAGATAGATCTGGGCAGACTGATATATATATATATATATATATATATATATATATATATATATATAGAGAGAGAGAGAGAGAGAGAGAGAGAGAGAGAGGGAGAGAGATAGAGATAGATAGATAGATAGATAGATAGATCTGAACAGACTGAGATAGGTAGATTGATCTGTATAGACTGAGATAGTTAGATCTGGGCAGACTGATATATATATATATATATATATATATATATATATAATATATATATATAGAGAGAGAGAGAGAGAGAGAGAGAGGAGAGAGATAGAGATAGATAGATAGATAGATAGATCTGAACAGACTGAGATAGGTAGATTGATCTGTATAGACTGAGATAGATAGATATGGGCAGACTGATATATATATATATATATATATATATATATATATATATATATATATATATATATATATATAGATATATAGAGATAGATAGATAGATAGATAGATAGATAGATAGATTCATAGATACATAGATACATAGATCTGAACTAACTGAGATAGATAGATTGATCTGTATAGACTGAGATAGATAGCTCTGAACAGACTGAGATAGATAGACAGATAGATAGATACTCTGTCATATCTGATAAAATTGACTTTATTCAACTAGTTCATTCTACATAAGAAACTAAACTCATCTCGTAAATGAGTGATGGACAAGTTCTTTGTGCAAAGACAGAAAGTCATATTTTCAATTTTTGTTATTCAGAAAGATTTAATCTTTGAATACGCACAACCACACAGATATGAATTACAAGATAGCATTGTCCCAGATAACGCCTTGCTACTATGTTAATGTTATATTATAAGATAGAAAAAAATCCACTTTGAGGTATTCTAATGTGCATATTTCTTCCTCAAGGCATACGTTGCAACTTTTTTCGTCTCCTTTACATACAACTGCTTATATATATATATATATATATATATATATATATATATATATATATATATATATATATATAACATTTTACATACTAGTGCTTGTATATATAAGCACTTGTGTCATTTGCAATAAAGTCAGCAATTCTTTGTCCAGCATAAAAAGACACTAGGCTGTACCTAAAAACTTTCTGCAAGTATTTTATACTGTTTCGTAAGTTCCCCTTCATCTCTCTTAGTTCTCTCTGTGTGCTAAATAATGAGATTGAAAGACAGAAAATTGTAGTTACACGTTATGTAATAATGATAAGCTACTCAGAATTTGGGGATGACGTGTTAAAGGCTACCTGTCGGATTCTGATTGGTCAGCACAGGGCGAGTAGGAGAGTGAGAGAAAGAGAGAATTAAGAGTTTGGCAGTCTGGAATGAGTGTTTGAAGAGAACAAACGCAAGATGAATGTCTGTTCTCCAAGGAATTTTTACTTGTGATTTGGTTTGGTTTGTTTTGTTTTACGGCATATCAACCTCAGTGGGTCATTTAATGCCGATAAAGTTTTGAAATAAATCAATTCTTAATGGATAATACAATACATTTTTCTATTTAACCCATAGATGGGACCCTAACAGGTACTACCACTCCGGGTCAGTGTGGACCAGGAAGCAATGGTGATGAAGGGGTGCTCCACATTCCCCAAACCTCCAAAACTGGAACCTCACCATCAGATAGAGTTTAACGTCATTCCCAGGACATGTAGACCCGCAGCTACCGCCCTCTAGCACCCATATG
>CM042169.1:1220159-1221448 GCA_023376005.1 Doryteuthis pealeii
TTACTTATTGCGTTTGATATTTGTTATTGTTGTTTTGTCAGGGCTGGATTGGTGCTATTCGCAGAATTGCGTCCTGGCCCCCTGCCTTAAAAAATGCTAGGCGGTGATAGCTGAAAAAACCAACCCGCTCTAAGAATTAAGTCCCTGGCTGAAGCAGTGCCTATCGTAAAATTGTGATACCATAAAATAATTTTTTTTCAAGTAAAAATGACCTGACATTTTTTAAAATCAAAATATAAAAGAATATCTAAATATTCAGATTTTTTTAACAGATTGAAGCGTTTTTATCGACAAATAAAACTAAATAAATTTTACTATTTCTCTGAATGTTTCAGATGAGGCTTGATGATTAGTATTATCTGCGTTATTCGGACTACAAATAACAATGAAGATGGGGACAATAGTCCGAATAACGCAGATAATACTAAATAAATTTTAGTTTAAGAGGGGGTGTTAGATTAAAAGTGAAAAGTTAAGTCATCTTCCTTTTTATTTTAGTGAGAATGGCAACTAGGCAAATATTGATATTATCTAAAATAAATAAATTGATTTTTTAATTTCAGATAAATGAAAATAAAATAATAATTAATTGCTGAAAAATGAAAATAAAATTGATTTATTAATAAGTAATCCCAGGTATTGAATAAACTTCTTCTTCTTCTGCTGCTACTGAAAAATGAATATCTTTCTATTAATGATGGAGATTTGATGTATTTCTGTCTGTAACAAAAACTACGTTACAGCTTACGTCACAATATTCTCTATTCATAATAGTCATATTAATGAGTATTTAATTCATAGTCAAAATCGTCAATGCAAACAATAAAAACATGCCTATACTATTGTTATATAGCAAGGTCACGTGAGTATTAGGCGGACAGTCCGTCGTCTAAGTACTTCAAGTGAGTTCTGCACAGAGTAATATGTGTGTTCTTAAATAGTGGCTAGAACCATCACCACTGTTAAGGTACAGGGGAGATGGGTCATTCCATTATATCAACTATATACACTCCAAATTTGAGTAAGTAATTTTAAAACTTGTTTTTTACTTTCACCGTTTTTATTCTATTTAGTGACAAGAATTTTACTAAAAATTTACTAATAAATAAATACCTACGATTTTGCATAAAATTTATGTGCAAAATATGCAAAATAATTGTTTAATTAATAATTAATACTTGCATGCAACATTATTTGAAGGGGACAGGACTAAGTTTCTATTTTCAATTTTTTATTTGTTTTCGTTTCACTCCTTAAATAAATTGATGTGATTTTTCTTACTATGATGG
>CM042169.1:1221548-1231548 GCA_023376005.1 Doryteuthis pealeii
GTACAACAGGCCAAACTAATCGACCGATCAGGAGGCACTTAAATTCTAAGTAACAACTTAGTCTATTGGGGAATCACCGATATAAAGTTTAACCCAGGTACTTTTATTTTCGCCTTCGCGTTATTAAATTGTTCATTTATTTTTCCTCTTTATCTGTCTGTCGTTTCAAGACCATAAAACCCCAGTTTCCGGGGCGGTGGAAAAGAAGCATTATTTGAAACCCCTTCATACATATTCCCAAGGGCTGTGGTTTATGAAAATAGTGAACCAAACTACTGTCTTCTTCTTTACCTAAAGGATTGGCTTGTAGCATTTAGGTAACCCATTGGGGGGGAAGTGATAATTCATTAAACCAAAGGAAAACCAAAAACCAAGACATATTTCTTGTTATTTTAGGGATGGGGGAAATTTTTTCAGACTGCTTGTTCCTCATCTTTATCCACCCTCGGCGGCTGGGGCGTTAGAATGCCCACCGACTTGGGCACCTCTGCAGAGGGTAAAAGACTTCCCCCAATTTGGGCCACCTGTTGGCCCGTGGGTGGCGGGGAACCCGTTGGATGGCCTAAGGATTAAGAATCCCCAGGGGCAATAAAGCAGTTCAATTGAAATTGCCAATACTCCGGGCTTTGGGCCCCTATCTTAAGGGCTAGGAACGGCGGGGTCGGGAGAGAGGCCCCCCGGATCTAATCCGGCTCGGGGGTCTTCACGTTCAGAGGTCTAGCCCACCCTTATAATGATGGATGTTTCCAAACCCCCTATTGGCCCTTATGGAAAGGCCCACCCAGCCTTTTTAATTTCATTATGGGTTAGGAGGCGGAGCTTGCGGTTTTTTACATGTCCCTGGGAATGGAACGTTAAAAACTTCTATTTTTCTGGATGGTGGGGTCGTTGGAAGGTTATTGGGGAATGTGGAGCCACCCTTTCATTCAACCATTTGGCCTCCCCTGGGTCCACTCTGACCCGGTGGTAGGTACTGTAGGGTTCCCATACTATGGGTTATAAATTAAATGGAAAAAATGTATTTATTAAAATGTTTTATACCCATAAGGAGATTGATTTATTTCAAACTGGCATAATGAACCCATTGGGTTTGACTTTCCGGTAAAAAAAAACAAACAAACAAAAAAAAAACAAAAAAAAACAAAAAAAAAAAAACTCCATCCTCTTTATTGTTAATAACATTTTACAAGGCCGTAGGAAAAAAACTGTTAAAAAAAAAAAAAAAAGACCGATCATCTTGAATTGGTTTTGAAAAAAAAATCAAAATGCACAAAAAAATTTGTGGGACAAATAGAAAAAAAAGCTTAACTGAAACAAAATCAAACGAGTCCAATCGGTTAATCAATTTGTATTTTTTCGGACTTTATTGGGTTTTAATGTAATATTGATTATTTGAAATTTTTCTGTATTTTTACCTTTTCAACAATATTTTCAAAGATTTTTTTTACCCCTTTGAAGAAGGGGGCCGTTTTTTTTTGTTTTAAATACTTAGATAATTTTTTATTTTTAATTTTTATTTATTTATTATTATATTATTATTTTATTATTATTTTTTAACTCCTTTTGGGTTTTTTAATTTTCAGTTGGTTAGCTTTGATGGTCTTTTCAACTGGAGGGTTTCTGAAGTGACAGGGCAAGGTTCTCCTTTCAGGTTTTCTCCAGGACTCTTTCTGAGTATTTTCTGGGCAGATTGCAGGGCAGTTGCCCAGTGTTCGGGAAAAAATGGTTTTCCAATTCCTTTCCTCTGACTTTTCAAACTTTTCCAACCCTTTTCCCATCCTTGGGATTGTTCAAGTGCAACCAACTAACCAATTGGTATCACTTTCACTTTCCATAATTCCAATTAACTTTTCGTTCTCTGGCAAGGTCCAGTATTTTGTTGCCCAATTTTCATTTTTTTCTAAGCCTCACCCTTGGTCATCTTGCTGGAACTTGGGGGCCCAAAATCCAACCAGTGACAAGTTCTTTCTCTTTTTGTTTAATCAAAACCACTTAGGTCTTGGTTTTCTTTGCTGTGGGATTTTAGGTGGTCCGTTCTTTATTTCCAAATCCAGAGAGATTATTTATTAATTACTTCTTTTTAGAGGTTCAACATCAGTGTTAAAAAAGCTGATGGGTCCTTTTTCTCACTGGAGTTTTGGAGTGACAAGCAAAAAGTTCCTTTTCAGGGTTCTTCCAGGGACTTCTTTTTTTGAGTATTCTGGCGGATTTTGCAGGGGCAGGTGCAGTCCCGTCTGGGAATGTTTCAATCCTTTCCTTTCTGGGATATCCAAAAAATTTCCCAAACCCTTTTTAATTTGCTTTTTGGGACTGTTCCAAGTGCTGCACCAAACTTTACAAATGGGTAATTAAACTTTACACTTTTCATTTCGCATAAACCTTTTTTCAGTTCTCTGGGGCAAGTCCAACAGATTTTTAGTTTGTCAATTTTCAATATTATTTTTATATTTATTATTATTAATTTTATTATTATTATTTATTTCATATTTAAATAATAATAAAAAGAATACAATGTGTACATGAAAACAATTCTGGCCGAAACACCTGTGGTAATTCATTAAAAAATATTTATCCATCAAATTTTCTTCTTTACTTTATTTATTTATTCTTTAAACACACACACACACACACACACACTTTTTTTTTCTTTCATGAAAGTAATACACTTTTTTTTTTAAAGGAAATGTATTGTTCAATGTGGTTAATTTTTTGGTTTGACGAAGTCAATTTCTGTTGTCAGTTCCGTGACGAATTTTTTAAAAGTATATAAAGTGTATATATATATATGTGTGTGTAGTTTATATATATATATATATATTATATATATATAATATATATAATTTATTATAATGGAGATTGTGTGTTTGTCTGTTCTGTAACCGAAACTATATCACTACTTCAAGTCACAATTCCCTTAGTTATTGACATCACATTCTCAATAATTTTATTTTTATTTAAAACTCAGTTATTAATAAAATTGTTTTACATTATTAATACTGTTAACCATATCTACATACTAATAGCATGCACTTATATTTATATATACAATAAAATAGCGGTTTACAGTGTGAATGGGAAGGCTAATTTGCATATTGATATTAAAAATGTGATTTTAATAAATATGTGCTCAGTATTATTGATTTCTAAACTGTTTGGTTTTATTTTAATGAATATAAGCAAAAATCTCTTCAATGAATCTAAAATAAAATCCGTGAACAAGAAAAAAATAACTGTCATTTTATTCTTTACTTCCTCTTTTAACTAAATACTTAAATTAGAAAAAATAACAATGAAAGACGAGAGTGATGGAAGAGTAAGTTTCAGTTGTTCTATTTTTTATTATATCCCCCTCTGTTTCAAATCTTTTTATCTGCATTCTTATTTAGTTTCATTAGCCTTTCTAATTTAATACGATATTTCATTACATTAAAATTTAAATACTTGCACCCGGAGGGTGCATATATTTGCTAGTATCAATAAAGGAAGAAAAAACTCAAATTCCATAATAAATTTATTTCGACCAAAATTGGGGCCTATATAAATCTAAGTTGATTTAATACAGCTCCCCAAATTTACGTCTCATCAGATGGGTCTCAATTCACTAATGGACTTGCACATCACAAAAAAAGCCCAAAAAGCTGAATTTAAAAAAAAAAAAAAATTCAAACAAAAACAAAAAATATATTTTTTATATTTTTTATTTTTTGTTTTTGTTTGAATTTATTTATTCTTTTAAAATTCAGCTTTTTTTTGTGATGTGCAATGTGAGTTATCATTTCTTGTTCACTATCCTTTTACCTACCTCATATATATATATATATATATATATATATATATATATATATATATATATAGATAGATAGATAGATAGATAGATATGAACAGACACATAGGTTAGATGAATAGATCCATATATATGAACAGACTCATACATAGAGTGGTACATAGATACATCGATAGATAATAAATAGATATGAACAAACACATAGATAGATAGACAGATAGATAGATATGCATGTGCGCGTATGTGTGTATGCATCTACGTATTCACGCTTCTGTTTGCATCTGTATGTGTATGGGTATGCAGATCGCATACATTTGTATGCGTGATTGCATGTCTTCGTGATTGCATGTGCCTGTGTAATTGTGTACGCATGCAAGTACCTGTGTGCGTAGATGTGTGTGCGTAGTGTGTGTGTGTGTGTGTGTGTGTAACGCACGTTTCCCAATGGCCACTCAGCCGAGGAGATAAAGTCGGCAACAGCTGTGTGCCTTGTCACTTGAGGGTGAAGCCAGAAAATGGAGGGTTCTCGGCGATTACGTAAACACGGCAAGAACGGTGCGGAGAAAGAATACGAACAAACGAAAAGCCGTGAAAGAACAGAAAAAGAAAAAGAAAAGAAAAGAAAAAAAAGAAAATAAAAAAAAAATAAAAATAAATAAATAATAATAATAATAATAATAATAATAATAATAATAATAAGAAGAAGAAGAAAAACAACAGCAACAGCAACAACAAACAACAACAACAACAGAGACATTCCAACCCCCCCCCCACGCCACCCGAAATCTTTCTCCACCCTCGGCATCGCTAAATTTTACTCCCTGGCCAACCAAACAGTCCTACAAATGAACTAGTCAAACGCAAAAACAAAAAAGCAAAAAAAAAAAAAAGCAAAAAAAAAAAAAGCCCACCCCCAGCACAGAAATACGAGATAACCCCCCCCCCAACCCAATCACCACTACCCACCCCTCGCAAAGTTTCTTTTCTATTTATTTTTTAACTTCACTTTTATAACTTTTATTTTTAATTATAATTTTTTGTTTCCTTCTTATAATATATATATATATATATATATATATATATATATATATTAAAATTTTTATTATATATATATATAAAAATTTTTTTTTATTTTTTTTTTTGTTTATTTATAAATTTTCAGCTTTTTTTTTTTTGTGATATGCTTGTCCATAAGTGAATTGAGACCCATCTGATGAGATGAAAATTTGGGGAGCCGGTTTAAATCAACTTAGATTTATATGGGCCCCAATTTTCGTCGAAATAAATTTATTATGGGATTACTGTATTGAGTTCTTCCTTCCTTTATATATATATATATATATATATATATATATATATATATATATAGACAAAAAAATCCAAAACTAAACAAAACAAACTTTTATAATAGCACCAATGTTCTAAAATGCCTATATATATTTTTTTTTCAAATAAAAATTCATTTGGGAAGAAATGCCATAGCTGGATTGCTTCAGTTCAATTCTTTTGATAAAAAGGTATTACCTCGAAAATTCAAGAAAGAATAAAAAATACAGGTCAACACACAACACCATTGTTACCGTATTATTATTTTTTATTTATTCCAAACTGCATTGTGATAGCCTTCTAAATCAACCTCCTAACCAATATATATATATATATATATATATATATATATATATATATATATATATATATATTTAACGAATAAAGGGAGGCAACTTCGTTGGCATTACTTCAAAAAAATTCAAATTTTTTAAAAATAATAACAGCGTCCGAAAAAACTAACCGACGTTATTTACAATCCTAAATGTGACATTGAGTAAAGAACCCCAACAAACACCATTGGATCTTGTTCCTCAACCTGATGATTGCTTTTAGCATGAAACCGCGGTCGTTGATAATGAACATTGATCTATGAAAACATTGTAAAATAAATAAATATTAGCTCTTACAAACTGTGATTGAGCACTGTATTTTCTTTGTTTCATCGCAAAAGAAATTTTGTTTTTACATATACCTATATATATATATATATATATATATATATATATTTGACGTTTCCTCCGGACATACATATGCACACAACTGCCCTTTATATATGTATAGATATAGATTGTAATTTCTTTCTTTTAGTTTCTGATGTGTAGCATTTATTTCAGTTATTTCTCTTCCCTTTTTTTCTTCATATTCAAAATGGTCCGTTATTTATTTAAAGTGACGACAGGGCATGACACACGGAGTTACAAGCAGATTAATATATATATATATATATATATATATATATATATATATATGATAAGTATGTAAACACGGTGTGTTTTGATATGGCTTTTTGCCGACAATTTTTGGGAGAATATGTGCTTAATTGAAGTCGTACCTAATTTTGAAAATTAATTAATTAATTAGGCGGGAATGCCTATTTAAATCTAAGGCTAAACACATCGAGAAAAATCAATCTCTGTATGTACATTTCGGCCTATTAGGCCTCATCAGCAGAGCTATAGATAGGAAGACCGCCCCGCGTGTGTGTGTGTGTGTATGTGTGTGTGTGTGTGTTTGGGCAGCATTCTTTCATTTATAAATGTAGAATTAAACAAAAGGCACATCTCCTGTTTAACAATTTAATTTTTGATCTTTTCGAGTTTTCTGGCCAACTTTTTAATGTTTGGGTGGAATTCGTGGATAAGTCCACCAAAGTTCAAGTCCCGAGTACTTTCGGCACTTCGAAGTGCCATCATCTGGGGTGATGTGTTTCAGTTTTTTTAAGATTATATTAATGTGGAGGCTGGAAGGAGAAGAATTGATGAGAAAGGTGTTATAGGCCAACTTTTTAATATTTGGGTGGAATTCGTGGATAAGTCCACCAAAGTTCAGTTCCCGAGTACTTTCGGCACTTCGAAGTGCCATCATCAGGGGTGATGTGTTCCAGTTTTTAAAAAAATTATATCAATGTGGAGGCTGGAAGGAGAAGAATTGATGAGAAAGGTGTTATAGGCATTTTAGAATGTGTGTACTGCATTGGAAATTAATTTTGTTTAAGGATGGTTTGTATTGTTTTATGTATAAAACTTCTAGTATTTGGAGTTTTTCTTTATTTTTTTCCGTTAGGATATTTCGATAATTAGAGTGAGGGCATGAATGTAATTTTAGGTGTTGTGAAATGGAGCTATTATCTGTTAAATGGAGGGTTAGACGACGTGACAATGTGGTTGAGGTGAGTCCAATGTATGTATTTTCATTTTCTGGGAGGCTGCAATCTCCTAGGGGACATTTAAATCTGTATACTACTCACACACACACACACACACACACACACACACACACACACACACATTCACACACACACACACACACACACACACACACACACACATATATATATATATATATATTATATATTATGTAATATAAAAGTGAAATGCATGTGATATTTCTGTATTGTTTAATATTATTCTTTTCACATTCTTTTCTGTGAACAATATTTTAGCACCGCGCTCTGGGGAGTTTGCTTCCTGCGGGGCACTCTACATTAGATTGACCCAGTGTCCTATTTCAGCACCCACCGTGAAGTTCTGGTAAACAAATTTGGAGGTTAATAATTATAAACACAAACAATTATTATTTTTCATCTAAGTTCATAACATTATGTTATAACAGTGTTATTTGTTTATCACAGCATATTTTAAATGACACGCCACTAGGGGGCGCTGAGACGGCTGTTGAAGATTGAGGTGAATCTTTTAGGTTTAGGACGCCACTTATGAAGAATGCGGTAGAAATAACTGGAGCCTCAACATCCGTTTATTGGAGTGCTCGCTTGCTCGTCTGCAGAGGACACGGCCAGTATATTCTAAGCCCTGCCGACAGGGATAGATTAAAACAGATGACTGCCGTGGGGAATCAAGCTCCTGATTTTGAAATCAATTTTCATCACTTCTCCTAGACTGGTGGTCCTACAAATTATAGAGACCTCGGGTGGGTCTATTATTTATCCATATATATATTTACTAACCCCTCCGCACGAACAGGATGTGACACAGGATCAATTTCTTAAGCGGAGTTCAACAGGTTTGATTTCAGAGTTTTCCTTCTCCTATACCGGTTGCCTAACCAAGGTTAAAGAGCCCAGTCTGCCCTACTATTTATCTATAGCTGGAGGGAGAGTAGGATTCATACCTTTGCCAAGGGTATTAGTGCTAAATGAAATGCAATTACCACATACAGGATTTGAACTCGGGGTGACGAGTCCATTTCCCATGACTTTAACCATTTCACCACGCGCTTCCATTATTTATCCATATACACTTGGTGTTGAGGTTTATT
This sequence comes from Doryteuthis pealeii, assembly GCA_023376005.1. Classification (NCBI taxonomy): domain Eukaryota; kingdom Metazoa; phylum Mollusca; class Cephalopoda; order Myopsida; family Loliginidae; genus Doryteuthis; species Doryteuthis pealeii. Next base: position 1,229,659 of record CM042169.1, read on the forward strand.
CCATGCGACAGCCCTGTCGACTGGGACTTTACAATACAGCTAGTGTTTTTTTCTATACGGATGACGTTTTTTTCTATACGGATGATACTCCAAATAGAAATAAGAACGTACAATTAATGCGATCCCATAACCTCTAGATAGATAGATAGATAGAGAGAGAGAGAGAGAGAGAGAGAGAGAGAGAGAGAGAGAGAGAGAGAGAGAGAGAGAGTGGGAAAAGAGAGAGAAAGGTGAGATTGTACAACGTGAGTTCATGTAGATAGATAGATAGATAGATATGAACAGACTGAGATAGATAGATGCATAGACAGAAAGGTAGATAGATAGATACGTATGAAGAGACTGGATAGATAGATAGATAGATAGATAGAAATAAACATTCTCCGACAAATAGATAGATAGATAGATACAAACATACTCTGATAGATAGATAGATAGATAGATATGATACATTTTGGGAGAGATAGGTAGATTGATAGATAGATATAAGTAAAAGTAAAGACGACGGGGCGGCCTAAAGTCGGTGTCAGCGAGGGAGTCTATTCCCTTTTCAATAGTGATAGACCAAGGAGATTGTTTTAGCATCTTCCGACTCTAAACGGCTGATGGAAAAGTTTTGTCCCCCGAACGGAAGAAAAGACCAAGGTTCCCCCGTTCCACACCCAAAAGAATAATCCTAACTGGGTTGATATGCAATTAGAATCATTGAATCAATTCAATTAAAAAAATAACTGGAGAAAAATCTTCTATGAAAATGAAATTACTTGGTCTCTATTCCTGACGACGATAAATTAAACTTCTAATTGAAAATATTTAAAAAAATAAAGTAGACGCCATGGGATTTAATGAAAAATAGTTGATTTTCCAAATTTTTATTTCATTTTGAAAATAATATTACTTAACTTTTACTAAAGATACAGGGTGTTTCAGAAATAAATGCTATCATTTCGTAAACTTGGCCAATTCTCATTCAAATGATTTCAAATGTTAACAGCATGTTTAGAAGCAATTCAAAATTCTATGCTTGATATTTGAACGCCATTTCTTTTAAGGTGAATGACATTTTTATTCCCGAAAAAAAAACAAAAAAATTAAAAGTAGGCTTTTGAGATGTTTTTATGCATGTTGTTAAAACTTGAAATCAATTGAAGAAGAATTGGTCAAGTTATCAGATATATATATATATATATATATATATATATATATATATATATATATAAGAAAAAGATTAAGAAAAGATCTTCAATAAACACCATGGGATCTAATTTAACGTCCTGATGATTGCGCCCTAGCAAGAAACCTGGGTAGCTGTTTATAATAAACATTGATCTATAAAAACTCAGCAAATCAAATAAATATATATATATATATATATATACACCGACTGCAGATGGGTAAAACCCCCAATGGGGCCACTGTTGGCCGTAGGTTGAAACCCATGATGCTTAAGGATGGAATTCTGGTGGATGAGCAGTCTAATGCATGCAACACTCCACGTAGACCTAATGCTCGTGTTCCTAAATTGTACAACCGTTATCATCCTGCAACACCCTCTGCTTAAAACGTGAGACCGTCCAAATCGTCCAAGATGAAATGCAAAATTGTAAATCTTGATTATCTGGTGTAACTTCTCCACCGAATTCTTATTATTATGATTGTCATTACTTCAGCTAAATAATGGACCGGTTCGTTTCATTAAAGAAAGGAAAGAAAAAGTACTTGCTACATAGAAAATTTTTTTTCAACAGCCACCGGCTAGCGGTTTTTAAAGCAGGAGGCCGGGACGGAACTCTGCGAATATACCAATAAAAATTGTTTTGCTGCATTACACAAAAACGTAATTTGCGGGTCACATGCGGCCCGAGGGTCCTCTGTTGGATACCCCTGATC
>CM042169.1:1236548-1279048 GCA_023376005.1 Doryteuthis pealeii
TAATGGATAATACAATTTTTTTATAAATACATTTTTCTATTTAACCATAGATGGGACCATAACAGGTACTACCACTCCGGGTCAGAGTGGACCAGGGAGCAATGGTGATGAAGGAGTGCTCCACATTCCCCAAACCTCCAGAACTGGAACCTCACCATCAGATAGAGTTTAACGTCATTCCCAGGACATGTAAACCCTCAGTCACCGCCTTCTAGCACCCATATGATTAAAAGGGTTGGGGGTTGCCATAAGGGCAGTAGGGTTGGGAAAATCATATAGGTGCTAGGGCTTGACGTGACCAGCCGATTAATCGGAGGGGGCCTCTCCGACCGACCGTCTAGCAAGTCATGAACTGCTCATCCATCATGGTTCGCCACCCACGACCAACAGGTGGCCCCATTGGGGGAGTCTTACCCCTCTGTAGAGGTGCAGTCGGTGCATTCTAACGCCCCAGTGGACAGGGCGGATTGGTGTTGGGATCATCATTAAATAAATTAACTGTAAAAAGAAATAAAACATTTTTGTTTGTTTGTTGGTTTATTGATTTTAACGGCATATCAAACCGTCTGGGATTATGTCATGCCTGATGGTTAGGAAGTAATACATATCGTGTATTTATATTTATACATTTTAGTAATTGGTTTTAACAATGTGTTAGCATTATTGGGGATTTTGTTGTATGGTATTGATTAGTTTCATGTCTATATTCGATGGTGTGATTTTATTTCCCTAAAAAAAGAGAGAATATCAATAATTCATCAGTCAAGAGTATTTATTGATCCACTAGGAAAAAAGAAGATGGGGTTAGGGTTAGAGTCAGAGTTTAGGCCTAGGGTTAGAGTTAGGGCTAGGGTTAGTTTAATGAGAAAATAAATAATTTATCAATCAAGAGTATTTATTGATCTACTAGGAAAAAAGAAGACGGGGTAGGGTTAGGTTTAGGGTTAAGGGTTAGGTTTAGGGTTCGGGTTCGGGTTCGGTTTAGGTCTAGGGTTAGTTTAATGAGAAAATAAATAATTTATCAATCAAGAGTATTTATTTATTTACTAGGAAAAAAGGTTAGGTTTAGGGTTCGGGTTATGGTTAAGGGTTGGGTTAGGGTTAGTTTATTGGGAAAATAAATAAATAATTTATCAGTCAAGAGTGGTTCCCCTTGGTTTATGTTAGACTTATAGGAAATAACCTTAAATAGTTTGGTCGTATTTATGGCATGTCAACTCTTTTTGGGTTATCTTATGCCGAATGTTAGTTATGTTAGTGTTAAGGGTTAGGTTTAGGGTTATGGTTATGGTTAGGATTAGGGTTAATTTAATGGGAAAATTAATAAATAATTTATCAGCCAAGAGTGGTTCCCCTTGGTTTATGTTAGACTTATAGGAAATAACTATTTAAATGCAAATAACTCCACCGAGTAACTCCACAGAGTAGTGACAATTCATTTTAACATCAACCTCTTTATAAACGACAATCATTCTTATCAAGATCGTTCCTCTCAATATAATAATACCATAGCTGTTGCGCAACATCTCGTCGTTATTGTCGGTTCTTATTGCAGTTTTATCTGCGATATTTGTTCGCATCGCCAAATCATATTACCAAAATTATTTTGGCCAGACGATTACCCCCATCAGTGTCAATTTTCAACAGGCAATGCGAATGACACATTCAGGGTGTGATGGGCTGGTGATATCCGTTAACAAAAAACAATAGATAAGACACAACTTGATGTGTTTTTCATTAGTTTTCTTTCGGTTTGGTTTGTTTTGTTTTACGGCATATCAACCCCGGTGGGTCATTTAATGCCGACAAAGTTTTGAAATGAATTAATTTTTAATAGAGACTTCATCGAAATCAAAATAATGTTAATATAAAAAATTTATAAGTAAATGGAAAACTCGAAATTGAGAAGGAGATGAAAAACAACAACAACAACAACAACAATATAATAATAATAATAATAATAATAATAACAATTGAAGAAGAAGAAGAAGAAGAAGAAGAAGGTAAAGGAGAAAGAAGAAGCAAGCAAAAAGAATGAAGAAGAATTAAGTTTTACGGCATATCAATCCCAGTGGGTCATTTAATGCCGACAAGTTTTGAAATAAATCAATTCTTAATAGATACTCAATTTTTTTAATAAACACAGTTTTTCTGTCTAGTCTAATAAGGGCCAAAGTGAGTGTTGCATGCTATGGACTGCTCATTCACCAGGATTCCGTCCTTAAGCATCACGGGTGGCCTGATTAGTGGGGTCTTAGCCCTCTATCGAGGTTCAGTCGGTGTATTCTAAAGCCCTTACCGACAGGGCTTTTTCTTTCGGGAAATTTAGAACTTAATATGGCTCGGAACCACAAGGTTCCGGGTCAAATACCGACCCTCGCCAACTCAGCACATGAGTAGCACAGGGATATGTGCGGTAAAATGGGAGCTGATGGTAGGTGTGGCACCCTACCTCAAATGCAAACACAATCACCCTGGTGAGCGCTCGTGAGAACGGGATAGGCTCCCTCGCTGTATGGCTAATAACGGTAATAGGCCACTTTTTTTAACTTACTTTATTTGTATAAAACAACTCGCTTCAAAATGAACGCTGATCAATAAACGGTTATAAGCCTTTTTTTATCCATACACATTTCAAACTCAAGTCATTTAAAAACATCTATCACCGTTTGAACGAAAAAATGTATTTTTATTTCTTATTATATTGTCCGATGAGTGTTTAAAATAAACCAAAACTTTTAAGCATCGACATCAACATCAAAATAAATTCATTTTTGTCCACTTTGTTTTTCTAATTTCTATGTACCAAATAATATCTATTAATAATGGAGATTCGAGCTCTATTCATCTGTAACCGAAACTACGTCACTGTTTACGTCACAATGCCCAAATCGTCAATACATAGAATAAAGAACAACCTTATGTTATATACACCCAAAATTAAAGTATGCAAACTTAGACGGTCCTTATTGTTTTTTAAAAACAAGTTTTAATAAATCTATGCCCAGTATTATATATTTATATATAGTTTGTTTTATTTTTATATTCAAAGTTATCTAACGTATACAGTTTTATGAGAAAATTATTTACAAACTAGAAATAGTCTTTCAGTAACAAGGGTTAACTAAAAGTTTACAAATAAATGAATACCAACGATTTTGTGTAAAATCTACGTGCAAAATATTTAAGATACTTATTAGGAGTACCGGAAAGTCCTGTCCCGATTTTTGTTTGGAATGATAATTGAAAGAAATATTACTGACAAATCATTATTGCTTCAACAAAATTGTCACCATCATTAGATATAACCTTTGTCCATCTACTCGGGAGCTTTTTAATCCCTCTTTCAAATGAATTAACATCTTTGGAAAAATAAAGGAATTCAATTCTGCTTCAACCTCGTGAACATTTATGAATCTTTTTCCACTGACGACATTCTCTAAAGAACGGAATGAGTGAAAATCTGATGGAGCAAATGTCTGGCGAGTATGGAGGGCGAGGAAGAACTTCCCAACCTAAGGACGTTTCATCTCCAGTGACAATACAATCAGGAAAGGCGTTTTTCATTCCTTAAAAGGAAACTTGCAGATTGTTACCAACATTGCTTTGTTGGCTGGAGAGAGTACATGAGGAATCCCTCTACCCTCTCTATACACCTTTCCCAATCTTTTTCAGATGCTCCTGAACAGTAGACCAAGGTGCATCAAGTCTTTAGGACAATGTTCTGATTTTTGTCGAGGATCTTCTTCCACTGCAGCTTTCAAAAGTTCATCATCCAAAAGACTGGGTCGCCACGATCGAGGCTCATCAGTAAGGTCGAAATTGCCTTCTTTGAATTTCAAAAACCATATACGGCAGTTTCTAATAGTCACACCTTCTGGATAGACAGTGGTTATGTTTTTCAATGGAGTTGTTGGATTGCTACCTTTGTGGAATTCATACAACATGCAATGACGCATATGATTCACTTTGAAACTTTTGTCTTCCATCGGCTATAGATATTTTTAAACTATCAACAGAAGTAGATTTAACTAAATGTGAAGTTTAACCTGAATATCTGGCATCTGATTTGAACTTGGAAACAGCAGTCTAGACTTAATCTGGTGTTTTTGTTTGGTTTGGTTGGTTGGGTTTTACGGCATGTCAACCCCTTGGGTTATTTTATGCCGAATACTTCTATTGGTAATTTGGTATTCAAAAATGTTTAATGCCAACAAAGTTTTGAAATAATTTCATTTTAAATGGATAATACAATTTTTGTTTATAAACTCATGTTTTCTATTTAACCCATAGATGGGACCCTAACAGGTACTACCACTCCGGGTCAGAGTGGACCATGAAGCAATGGTGATGAAGAGGTACTCCAAATTCCCCAAACCTCCAGAACTGGAACCTCACCATCAGATAGAGTTTAATGACATTCCCTGGACATGTAGACCCTCAGTCACCGCCTTCTAGCACCCATATTATAAACAGGGGTTGGGGTTTGCCATAAGGGCAATAGGGTTGTGAAAATCATATATGTGCTAGGGCTCGACGTGACCAGCCGATTGATCGGAGGGAGCCTATCCGACCGTCCGTCTAGCCCAAGATAGGACCAAAGTGGAGTATTGCAAGTCATGAACTGCTCATCCACCTGGGTTCTATCCTTAAGCATCATGGGTCGCCACCCACGGCCAACAGGTGGCCCCATTGGGGGAGTCTTATTTACTTTGGTTAAAGAAAAGCGGACAGAAATTTCGGTACCCTAATATTTAATTAATAATTTACGGATGCATGTAACATTTTATTTGAAGGGACAACACTATGTTTCCATTTTGAAATTGTTTTATTTATTTTTTTTTACTCATTCACAGAAAGCGATGTAAATACACGAATAGGAAAACGTGGTCGGTAACAAACAAATTATCAGTAATATGGAAATCCGAACTCACTGACAAGTTAAAGCGACAATTCTTCCAGGCTGTAGTTATATCAGTGCTGCTGTATGGCTGCACCACCTGGACCCTAACGAGGCGCCTTGAGAATAGGCTAGATGGAACCTGCACAAGAATGCTGCGTTCAGTCTTGAACAAATCGTGGAAACAGCACCCCACGAGGAAGCAGCTGTTTGGCCACCTGCCCTCATCTCACAAACCATTCGTGTGAGACGGACAAGGACACTGCTGGAGTCGCAGGACGAGCTCATAAGCAACGCTCACCTGTGGAAGCCAACACACGGACATGCTAGTTTGGGTCGCCCACCAAGGACCTACATTGACCAACTATGCGAAGATGATGGATGCTGCGCAGAGGACCTATAGGGAATATGAAATGATGGGATGAAGAGAAATAACAAGACACAACTGTTTCGAAGTATTGTTGAAGACTTTATTGAATAGACCGTTACGTCTGGACGCTAAAGTCCAGACGCTCAGAACTTTTTATTTATTTATTCATTTAATTTTGATTTAATTTAATTTAATTTTAATTCCTTACAGACCTCACTGGGACAATGAATGATAGGGAAGGTTGGTGAGAGATTGTCATGGATATCCGTGCTGCTTGCACGACAGGGTTATCATGATGATGATGATGATGATGATCACAACTGTTTCGAAGTATTGATGAAGACTTTATTGATTAGACCGTTAAGTCTGGACGCTAGAGTCCAGACGCCCAGAACTTTTTATTTATCTATTTATTTAATTTAATTTAATTTAATTTAATTTAAATCCCCACAGACCTCACTGGGACAATGAATGATAGGGAAGGTTGGTGAGAGATTGTCATGGATATCCGTGCTGCTTGCACAACAGGATGATGATGATGATGATGAGGAGGAGGAGGAGGAGGATTTTACTTACTTATGATACCATTCCTGTCACATTGACTTTTTAACTTCCAGCCCCACATGCAACATCTTTATTTGAAAATCCCAGAGGGATTCTTTTGCTCGTATAAATAATATACAAAACATGCACCAGGTGAAATGACGTCCTAAATGGAATAATGGCGTCATTGATGACGTAATAGCATAATTGATGATGTAATGTATTTTTTTTCCACAAAACACAGGGGAATTACTTTGAACCTTAGCTAGGTTTAGTATCGTTGGGAAAGTCATTATTCGTGGATTACGATGGTACCAATTATTTATCTGAAGAGAGCATACCTTTTTAATAAATCAACCAGCCAGTCAGTAGCTCCGTGTCGCACACGACGTTTGAGGGCCCAGTAGTTCGGATGATAACCGCTAGACTGCTTCTGCAAGTAATTTGTTTGCAGTGGTGACAGCTTAAGCAGGATCAGTGACACTTATTGAATGAGGTGATGACTGAAGAATCGTGCGCCAATGTGTCGCAGAGTCGCAGAGTCACAGAACTTCACTCGTCAAGTTACCAATTCAGAGATTTTTCTTTGCTCCTTAATTAAAACGCTGAAGAACTCAGTCTACCCACGATCTACTAATACATAAGCAGATAGATTTGTTTTATAATAAATCAATGTCTGTTTTGTATTATTTGTATTATTCTGACTATTGTCCTCATCTTTATTGTTATCTGTACCACGTTTCGGTCGATGTGTCCTCCGAATTTCTTTAGGTATTTCTTGTTGGACTCTGAAGCCTTCTTGAACTCAGGAACCTTCTTTTCTTCGAGTTCGAGAAGGCACCCGAGTCTGACAAGAAATAACTGAAGAAGACCGAAACATTGTACAGATAACAATAAAGATGAGGACAATAGACCGAACAATACAAATAATACAAATTATCAAGCCTCACCTTAAAGAAATAGTATGTCTGTTTTGTCTGAAAAGTGTTAAAACTCTACAAAAATACCAAACTGGTTGTTTTTTTTTCTTCAGAAATATAATAATAAAAGATTTTAAACACCCCCCCCAAAAAAAAAAGAAAGAAAGAAAAAAAGAAAAAAAAAAAGAAAAGAAAAACAAAAAGAAAAAAAAAAGCCCAAAACAAATAGTTATTTAAAAAATAGCAAAAAAAAACACCCTCCGGTGGTGTAAAAGTAAAATCAAATTCATAAAAAGAATTTAAACAAACGAAAAAAAAAAAAAACCTAAGTTTTTGAAATGGAAACTTAGTTTGTCCCCCTAAATAAAATGTTCCATCTATTAATTATTAATTAAATAATATTTTGAATATTTTACACAAAAATTTTACAAAATCGTAGGTATTCATTTATTTGTAATTATTTTAGTTAACCTCTTGTAATTGAAAAATGACAATTTCTTGTTTGTAAATAATTTTCTCGCAAAACTCTATACATTAGATAACTTTAAATATATATCAATAAAAAAATCTATACATATATAAAGGGCAGTTGTGTTTATGTGTATGTCCGGAGTCAGAGTGGACCAGGGAGCAATGGAGATGAAGGGGTGCTCCACATTTCCCAAACCTCCAAAACTGGAACCTCACCATCAGATAGAGTTTAACGTTATTCCCAGGACATGTAGACCCGCAGCCACCGCCTTCTAGAACCCATATGATAAAAAGGGGTTGGGGCTTGCCATAAGGGCAATAGGGTTGGGGCAATCATATAGGTTGCTAGGGCTTGACATGACCAGCCGATTGATCGGAGGGGGCCTCTCCGACCGCCCGTCTAGCCCAAGATAGGGCCAAAGTGGAGTATTGCATGTTATGAACTGTTCATCCACCTGGGCTCTATCCTTAAGCATCACGGGTCGCCACCCACGGCCAACAGGTGGCCCCATTGGGGAGTCTTACCCCTCTGCAGAGGTGCAGTCGGTGCATTCTAATGCCCCAGCCGACAGGGCGGTATCCAACAAGAATGAATAAAACAAAGATGTCTTCAGCATAAAATGACCAACAAAGGTTGACATGCCGTAAAATCCAACCAACCAAAAATTGAATGCCCATCAAGAATGAATAAAGCATAAAATAACCAACAAGGAATTAACGTCTTCAGCATAAAATAACCCAACAAGGGTTGACATGCCCTAAAATCCGACCGACCAACCGACCCTAAAGTACCGGAACTGGAGCCTCATTACTCAATTCAATTTAGTGGTATGTACAGGAGAACACTCTACATAGACTGGCACAAGAAAAGGTCTCGTTTGTGATAAAATTGGTGCGAATAGGGGTTTTCATTTTTCAAGCGTGAAGTTGCGTCCATTTAGGATGAGACATTCCTAATCTACCCCGGGTAGTTGTCTCTGTGTCAGTCGCTCTAGGGCAGGTGTTACACAATAAGAATATTTGAAAGATCTGAAAGAGATAGCAAGAGAGAGCAAGATATTCCAGATAAAGTTAATGACAGGTGCGTGGTCGTGTTTACCATTCTAGCGAGAAGATGGTATGATAACCTTGCAGTTTGGTATTTTGGAGAGAAAATAGTTTCGGAAAGAAAGGAAGGAAGAAAGAAAGAAGGAAGGAAGAATGGAAAGAAACAAAGGAAGACGGAAGGAAGGAAAGATGGAAAGAAAGAAAGAAAGGAAGAAGGAAGGAAGAAAGGAAGAAAGGAAGGAAGAAAGAAAGAAAGAAAGGAAGGAAGGATGGAAAGAAACAAAGGAAGATGGAAGATGGAAAGAAGAAAGGAAGAAGGAAGGAAGAAAGAAAGGAAGGATAGAAAGGAAGAAAAGAAGGGAGAAAGGAAGGAAGAAAAGCAGGAAGGATGGAAAGAAAGGAAGGAAGGACGGATGGAAAGAAAGGAAGAAAGAAAGAAAGGATGGAAGGAAGAAAGGAAGGAAGAAGGAAGAAAGAAAGGAAGAAAGAAGAAGAAGGAAGAAAGAAGGAAAGAAAGAAAGGAAGAAAGAAAGGAAGGAAAGAAGAAAGGAAGGATGGAAGAAAGAAGGATGGAAGGATGGAAAGATGGAAAGAAAGAAGAGAAGGAAGAAAAGAAGGATGGAAGAAGGAAGAAAGGAAGAAAGGAAGGAAAGAAAGAAAGAAAGAAAGGAAGGATGGAGAGAAAGGAAGAAAGAAGGAAGTTTTTAAATAAAGTAATTCTTAATGGATACACAATTTTTTTATAAATACATTTTTCTATTTAATCCATAGATGGGACCCTAACAGGTACTACCACTCAGGGTCAGAGTGGACCAGGGAGCAATGGTGATGAATGGGGTGCTCCATATTCCCCAAACCTCCAAAACTGGAACCTCACCATCAGATAGAGTTTAACGTCATTCCCAGGACATGTAGACCCTCAGTCAACGCCTTCTAGCACCCATATGATAAAAAGGGTTGGGGCTTGCCATAAGGACAATAGGGTTGGGGCAATCATATAGGTGCTAGGGCATGATGTGGCCAGCCGATTGATCGGAGGGGGCCTCTCCGACCGCCCGTCTAGCTTAAGTAAGGGTTTAAGTGGAGTGTTTCAGGTCATAGACTACTCATCCACCAAGACTCCATCCTTAAGCATCACGGGTCGCCACCCACGGCTAACAGGTAGCCCCATTTGGAGGAGTCTTACCCTTCTGCAGAGGGGCAGGTGGTCAACCTTTGGGGTATTTTATGATGAAGACATTTTGTTTTTATTCATTCTTGATGGGTATTCAATTTTTAAAAAACGTAAATTCAATTTTTTTAAACAATATTTTAAAACTAAATTTTTTATCTATTTAACCCATGGATGGACCTGTAAAAAGTACTATCACTCCGGGTCAAAGTGGACCTGGGAGTAATGGTGATGAAGAGGTACTCCATACAACCCAGAGCTGGAACCTCACCACTAGATACAGCTTAGCATCATACTCAGGATACTAATATCATCAGATTCCGCCTTGGGGCACATATGCATAAAAAGGATGGGATGGCATGAGAGCAATAGGGTTGGGACAATCATATACGTGCTAGGGCTTGACATGATCAGCCGATTGATCGGAGGGGGCCTCTCCAACCGTCCGTCTAGCTTAAGTAAGGCCAAAGTTGTGTGTAGCACATCATTGAAGGTGTGTGTGTGCGGGTGTGTATGTTTGTGTATGTGTGTGTGTGTGTGTGTGTGTGTGTGTGTGAGAGAGAGAGAAAGAGAGAGGAGAGAGAGAGAGAGAGAGAGAGAGGAAGAGAGAGGGGGGCAGAAGAAGTGGATATAAAAAAGGAGGGAGAGAGATAGTTACATGAGGAGGGAGAACAAAGGACAGGGAATAAGAGAGAGAGAGAGAGAGAGAGAGAGAGAGAGAGGGGAGGGAGGGAGAGAGGTGGATATCAAAGGAGAGGGAGAGAGTTAGATGAGGAGGGATAACAAAGGAAAGTGAATAAGAGATAGATAGATAGAGAGAGAGAGAGAGAGAGGTGGATATAACAAAGGAGAGAGTTAGATGAGGAGGGATAACAGGAGAGTGAATAAGAGAGAGAGAGAGAGAGTGAGAGAGAGAGAGAGAGAGAGAGACAGACAGACAGACAGACAGACAGACAGAAAGAGAGACAGAGAGAAAAGAGGGGGAGAAAGAACATGTAGAACCAGAATTGTAGAATGGAGGAAAAAAAATCCTTATTGTGTACCAGTGAAAGACAGAGATTTGTAATTCCGTGTCGAAAAAGATTTGAGAAGCCAAATTTCAAGAAGGTTAAAACGCTGAACGTGAAAAGCGGGAAGAATGCAAGAAGCGTTGAGGAGTGAAGAATGGTGATTTTGGGACGCACAGGCGCATAACCCCCAAACAGCTGTTTGTAGATTACCATTGTATTACATTTGTCCTTTAAGCAACTTTAGTCCAAGCTCGATGGATTAACTCGCGAAAAGAAAAAAAAATGTCTGGCTTAGGCGAATGAAGAAGCCAGAATTATTCTAGTGATTAACTTACTTACAATAGATAGATTCTACTGGACAGATGTTAGTGGATCTCTGAATGTTTGAGATGAGGCTTGATGATTAGTATTATCTGCATTATTCGGACTGTTGTCCCCATCTTCATTGTTATTTGTACAACGTTTCGGCCGATATGCCCTCAGGCCTTCTTCAGGTATTTCTTGTCGGACTCGAGAACCTTCTTTTTGGACTCGGGAACCTTCTTGTCGTAATCGGACACCATGTGTCCAATTGGACACATGGCCTAGTGGATAAGGTAGTTAGGTTAAGACAGTTCTAAGTGACAGTTATCTCTGGATTCCGGGTTCTATCCTGAGTAGAGGCAGTAACATAGAAAAATAATTAACACAACTCCTACCCCAGCTATGATTAGCGGAATGAGAACAGGATACCCCCATGGACTAAATAAAGGGTTAAGTTCGAAGTTCCGTGATGGCTCCCGTTTACGACAAGAAAGTTCCCGAGTTCGAAAAGAAGGTTCCCGAGTCTGAGTAGGTTCCCGGGTCCGACAAGAAATACCTGAAGAAGGCCGGAGGGCATATCGACCGAAACGTTGTACAAATAACAATGAAGATGAGGACAATAGTCCGAATAATGCAGATAATCTTAGATGTTAGTGGAATATGAAATGAAGACCAATGTAGATATTTTTAATTTCTCAAATGGGATTAATAATTTTAATGAATATTAAACTCTAAAAAAAATATACGTTAATTCATTTATAAGTTTAAAAAAAAATTAAACGACAGCATTAATTGATGTTGTATAGATTTTTTTAAAGATGTTACCTAGTGATTCAGTTATACATTTTTTTTTTTACCTCGGAGCTGCAAAAGTTTGTTTGTTTTTTTCTCTTTTTTTGTGATTCTAAAATAGAAATATCGTTAAATATTCGGAAAAATTACCGACAAATAGTAATTTTTAGAATTGGACATGATAAGTTCGGAAATTAAAAATGTATCCATTGGATTTCATTTCAAATTCCACTAACATCTGTCCAGTAGACTATGGTAGAATTTACACATCTCAATTAAATTCACAGTCTACCAAATATATGTCATGAAATGTATGATATTCCTCTACGTCTCCACTGAGTATACTACGCACTGCATCGATCAGAGATTGAACTCACGACATCCATAGAAAGAGACAAACTTTGCAATGTCGTTACAGATCCATGTATTATTAACATTGTATTTCGTAAACAAAGATAAATATCACTTCTCTGAATGTTTGAAATGAGGTTTGATGATTAGTATTATCTGCGTTATTCGGACTATTGTCCTCATCTTCATAGTTATAAGTGACAGTTATCTCTGGATTGCAGGTTCAATCCTGTCAAGGGCAGCAGCAACATAGAATTAACACACAGCTTAACGCCTCTAGCCAAAACAAGACATTAGGTTTATAAGTTCCCAAAATTCACATGGATTGTCAAATTGGACACATGGTAGTAGATAAAGGAGTAGGTTAAGACAGTTCTAAGTGACAGTTATCTCTGGACTGCAGGTTCAATCCTGGCCAAGGGCAGCGGTAACATAGAATAATAATTAACACAGCTTAATGCCTCTACCCCAGCTATGGTTAGTGGAATGAAACAGGATACCCCCGTGGACTGAATAAAGGAGTTGGGTTCAAAGTTCCGTGATGGCTCCCGATTACGACAAGAAGTTTCCTGAGTTCGAAAAGAAGGTTCCCGAGTCTGAGAAGGTTGCAAGAGTCCAACAAGAAATACCCGAAGAAGGCCGGAGGGCACATCGGCTGAAACGTTGTACAGGTAACAATGAAGATGAGGACAATAGTCCGAATAACGCTGATAATATTAAAGGTAGATATAATATTTAATATATTGTGACAGAGAACACGCGGTGAGTGGCGGGCGTGAAGGCTTGCCGTATTCTCGAAGGAAGCGGGCTAGGCTTGGCCTAGCGTGTAGGACTGACCTAGAATCGAACCCGCGTCCTTCAGAATGTGAAAGGGCGACACATTGGCGCGGGCACCGGATTCGAAATACCACAGTCCCGTATGTGAGGCACACTCAAACCGTCCTTCGGGACGGAGGTCCAGTGAGCTTCGACCACTGGACCGGTGAGTTGTGTTAAATTAATAGCGTCGATCCCAGGGGACTATCCCCCCAGGCAATACCTGCCCCCTTGAGGACAGGGCTGGGTTTATTGCCCAGCGCCTGAGGCGCCCCCCTTGAGGGTGAATGCCGAATGGATCGACGCAATTTTTGTTCTCTCACACCCATTAGCTTCGGCTTGTGAGTGGGCCCACGTTAAAACGAGGCCCTGTGCCCAGTCCATACAGGTGGGGTATGAGACAAATAAACACAGTCCCGTATGTGAGCGCGGACACCCGGATGATAAGGGGGAAACTGTGTATAAGTAGAAGGCAAGACCCAGAAGTGGGGTGACGGCAGTAGCGAGTGTTGCGACTTTAGCCGCCCGGGATTGTGACGACACCATTTATCCTGCGAGAAGACGTTGGACTCGCTTCTTTTCGCCCCCCACCCCCGCTCAACAAAGACCTGTTTACTTAAATATTTATCCCCCCCCTCTATTTTTTTCCTTGTAGGGAAATATACTATACAATTGTTACTTAGTGATTCAGTTATACATTTAATTGTACTGATAATATACAAACAATAATAGAAAAGGATTATAAAAAATCATTGAAAATGATATGAATTAGGCATCGAACGGAACAAAGAAAGAATGATAGTGTTGAGTTTAAAGTTATGATAGGGTTAATTATTGTTGAACAAGAAAGACTTGTTGGCCGAAATGTTGTGTATATAACAATAAAGATGAGGACAACAGTCCGAAAAATCCAAATAATACAATTTATCAAGCCTCATCTCAAAAATAACAAGAAACTCCTGAATCAGGTTGGAGGACAGATCGGCAGAAACATTGTATATATAACAATAAAGATGAGGACAACAGTCAGAAAAATTCAAATAATACAATTTATCAAGCCACATCTCAAAAATAACAAGAAACACCTGAAGAAGGCTGGAGAGCACATTAACCAAAATTTTGTGTATATAACAATAAAGATGAGAACAACAGTCAAAAAAATCTAAATATTATAAATTGTTGTAATATATATTTACCAACCCCTCTACATGACCAGGATGTGACACAATCAATCAACAGCCCTGTTGGCTTCAAAGTTATAGTAAGGTTAATTATTGTTGAATAAACAACTCCGACCAAGAGTGTTAAATATAACAATGGACTTTGATACACGGACATCACGTGGAGAAGCATTTAAGACATGAAATACATATACATGAGACAAGATACATCTATTAATAATGGAGATTCGCTTCCGGTTTTTGTCTGTAACAAAAATTACGTCACTGCTTACGTCACATTACCCAAAATCGTCATAACAGAATAAATACACTCATAATTTGAACATGCAACATTAGACAGTCCTCATTGTTTTTTAAAACAAGTTTTAATAAATACATGACTGGTATTATATATCTATATATAGTTTGTTTTATTTTAATACATATTTAAAGTTTACATTTCAAATTGTTTTATTTTTTTAATCCTTTGATGAAGTTGATGATTTTACTTACTTAGGGTACAAACTCGCTGGCATTGAATTTTTTACTCCCATCCCTCAGGCAATATGTTTCGAAAATCTATTTTTACATCGCCCGGAGGGTGTCTTTTTAATTTTGTACTAGTAGTAGATAATATACGTATATATAAAAGGGATAAGATACAAAAGTTATGGAGAGTCCATAAGCTAAAGTCACTTACTACATTGCCTGTGTGGTGGTGAAAGCCCCCATACTGTTACATAATCTATGCATAGATTATTGTCAACCCCCTGTATTTCTGAAGGGATGGCCCCTTTTCATATCACGGGCGGGACTTTCCATGGAATATTACTGAAAGTCCGCGAAATATGTGAAGTCACGTGGGCTCTGGTTGGCTCTCAATTTCAGCTTGGACGTCAGGCATATAAGATGTTTCTGCTTTAGCTGGATCTCACTTACACACGCGTGTTGTGTTTAGTTAGAGGAATATGTTTAGTTAAGTAAATAAAGGTTTAAACAAATAATATGGTTTTGTGGTTGATGAATGTCTTGGCAACAAGACTGACCTAGAAGAAGAAATGAATCAAGGACAATCAACCAGCAAGAACAGAGAAATCGAAGTCCAGACGCTAGAAGAAGAACGTAAGATACCAAAGATGAGCAGAAGAATAATAGAAGTAAAGAAAGGGTATACAACAATACAAGTAGGGTGTAGACATACTGTCCTAACCCATTAGTTGTCAAGCCCTGGAGAAAATCAGAGTTCAAATCTGGCGCTTGCTTGCTTAAAAAGGCAAGACGCCTGGTGAGGAAAAACAGAAACAAGAGGGAAGACAACTCTTCCAGCCAACTAAGGGCAGATAATCCCACAATAGTATCTTAGTATCCTGGGTATGACATTAAACTGCATCTAATAGTGAAGTTCCGATTCTGGAGATCTAGGTGATGTGGAGTACCCCTTCAACACCATTACTCCAAGGTGCACTCTGACCCGAAGTGGTAGCCCCTGTTAGGGTCATATCTATGGGTGTCTTGGGTATCCCGTTAAACTGCATCTAATGGTGAAGTTCCCATTCTGGAGCTCTGGGGGATGTGGAGTACCCCTTCATCACCATTACTCCCAGGTCCACTCTGACCCGAAGTGGTAGCCCCTGTTAGGGTCATATCTATGGGTGTCTTGGGTATCCCGTTAAACTGCATCTAATGGTGAAGTTCCCATTCTGGAGCTCTGGGGGATGTGGAGTACCCTTCATCACCATTACTCCCAGGTCCACTCTGACCCGAAGTGGTAGCCCCTGTTAGGGTCATATCCATGGATGTCTTGGGTATCCCGTTAAACTGCATCTAATGGTGAGTTCCCATTCTGGAGCTCTGGGGATGTGGAGTACCCCTTCATCACCATTACTCCAGGTCCACTCTGACCGAAGTGGTAGCCCCTGTTAGGGTCATATCTATGGGTGTCTTGGGTATCCCGTTAAACTGCATCTAATGGTGAAGTTCCCATTCTGGAGCTCTGGGGGATGTGGAGTACCCCTTCATCACCATTACTCCCAGGTCCACTCTGACCCGAAGTGGTAGCCCCTGTTAGGGTCATATCTATGGGTGTCTTGGGTATCCCGTTAAACTGCATCTAATGGTGAAGTTCCCATTCTGGAGCTCTGGGGGATGTGGAGTACCCCTTCATCACCATTACTCCCAGGTCCACTCTGACACAAAGTGGTAGCCCCTGTTAGGGTCATATCCATGGATGTCTTGGGTATGACGTTAAACTGCATCTAATGGTGAAGTTCCCATTCTGGAGCTCTGGGGGATGTGGAGTACCCCTTCATCGCCATTACTCCCAAGTCCACCATGATTCGCAGTCGGAATACCTGTAAAGCAGGAATCTGGGATGAATCTACTACCATAGCACCGTCTTTTGAAACAAGATAGCACCCCCTTCAAAATGTCACACTCCTAAAATTCAAGTGAGTATTTAAATGCTCCTTCTTCCGTAATGGCGTCATTCAAAGAGTGCGATCCTTAGTGAGCGCTCACATAGTTGTTGACCGTGAAGCACACGCTCCTGTCCCTGTCAAATCGTCTTCCATTGCTCTGGTTGTCACCTTAGTAGTTCTGTTCACAAGCCTCATTAGCACCCGTTCGCCCTGTTCTGAAAATATCCCCATCCTACCAGTCTCTTCTACCAACCGACATCTTTAAGAAGACGTTCCGAACTGTTGAACTTAAAGCTTTCAATATTGTCATGTATCTACCTGCAACAAGCACGGTGTCAATTATCTCTCCCGGCTCCTTTGTGTCAAAATAGTGTTTATGTAACTTAACCACTATGCCGTACATAGAAAGGTTATCAGAATAGACTTTCAGGAATATAAAAATAATACTGGTGTTCCTAAAAAAAATACAACTGTTATCATCTTGCAACACTCCCTGGTTAAAAATGAGACCGTCCAAATCATCTAAGATGAAATGTAAGATCTGATTATCTGGTATCGCTTATTCGCCGAATTCTTATTTCTTATGAGTGTCACCCCAGTTAAATAATGGACTATTCCTTAACTGTACGACCGTTACCATCTTAACACCTTCTGGTTAAAAATGAGACCGTCCAAATCGTCTAAGATGAAATGCAAAAGTGTAAGGTATGATTATCTGGTATCGCTTATTCGCCGAATTCTTATTTCGTATGAGTGTCATCACCCCAGCTAAATAATGGACTATTCCTTAACTGTACGACCATTACCATCGTGCAACACCCTCTGGTTAAAAATGAGACCGTTCAAATCGTCTAAGATGAAATGTAAAAGGAAAAAAGGAAAGAAAGAAAAAAAGTGAGTTAGTGAGTGAGTGTATGTGTGTGTGTGTGTGTGTGTGTGTGTGTGTGTGTGAGAGAGAGAGAGAGAGAGAGAGAGAGAGAGAGAGAGAGGGTGGTGGGGGAGAGAGAGAGTTAACTCAAGATTATTATACTTTTACATATTGAACTATTTGGCAATAGCTGGGCATCGGTTTAGATCAGTCGGTAGATCGTCCTTGTGGAACAACAAGGTTCCGGGATCGATAGCGGCCTTAGCCGGTATAAACACACACACACACACACACACACACATATATATATAATATAATGTATTAATTTGAAAGCAATTACAATGCAAGTAAAAAATAAAAACAAAAAGATGTTATTTTTTGTCTTATCGATTTCAAAGTAAAACTTTATCTTCAGAGACGATTTTCGGAAATGGACGCGTTTTTTGTTTTTTTTTTGGTCGTTATTTTTTTTTTTATGTTATAAACACGCGCATCTCGTGGTGTTCTTTTTTTTTAAACGCCACGCGTGTTTATAACATAAAAAAAATAACGACCAAAAAAAGCAAAAAACGCGTCCATTTCCGAAAATCGTCTCTGAAGATAAAGTTTTACTTTGAAATCGATAAGACAAAAAATAACATCTTTTTGTTTTTATTTTTTACTTGCATTGTAATTGCTTTCAAATTAATATATTATAACATACTTAACAATGCTTCAAGCAAATTACCAATTACTTTTATATATATATATATATATATATATATATATATATATATATATATGCATCTAATTGACATATTTATCTCCCTGTCGTAATGATTACCATGGGAGTGGGTTATCGCTGAGAAAATAAACCTTTTTACAGCGGAGGGGGATAGATAGATAGAAAAATCGATTGATAGAGAGAGAGAAGTGGGAATCCGTGCTCTCAGCATAATCTGATGGTGATGATAATGATATACATACACATACGCATTGGTAAGAAAAACACACTAATAAGTTAGTACCTCAGATGTTTAAGTGCTTTCTCTCTCTCTCTCTCTCTCTCTCTCTCTCTCTCTCTCTCTCTCTCTCTCTGTCTCACACACACACACACTCATACACACACACACACACGCACACGCACACGCACACTGAGGAGATGAAAGTGAGACAAGAAGGTCATGAGCAGACGCCTAATGACACAATTACAGACAAGTAACTTCAATAACAACAGACTGTTGGCCTGGAATTGACAAAAAATTCAAATAATTTATGACCCAACTCGCAACTAAATTTTGAAGTGTTATATTTCTATATAAGCAATCAGTTTATTACCCGATAAGGGTCTTGAGATATTGGTAAACACGTATAGCAAAATATATTAACATATACAAAATAAATAAAAAAATCCCGTAGTAGAACTGAAAATGCTTGCAGACAGTATGGGCCGGGTTAGCTGAGTCGGTAGAGCGTTCGGCTAGAAACCACAAGGTTCCTAGTTCGATACCGGCCCTTGCCAACTCAGCGTAGGAGTAACACAGGGATCTGTGCGGTAAAGTAAGGAGCTGATGTTAGGTGTGGCGCTCCACCTCAGACGCTAAAAACAATCTCCTTGGTCTAGCGCTATTGAAAAGGGTATAGACTCCCTCGCTGACTGGCTGATACCGACTTTAGGCCGCCCCGTTGACTTTACTTTTATATATATAATCCAAAAGTCCAGAGAAGAAATCTTCCTTACGACACAATAGTTTTATTTAAAAAACTGTCGCAGTTTGAGAGCTCAATGTGTGCTCTTAATGTTAGAGTCACAGAGCAAATATATAAGTAAAGAAATAACAAAAGACTTAGAGATTTAGCGTTATAGTCTATTTCAGGGAGCTTAGACAAAGTCTCTAACTCTCCCGACTCATCAGATGCGAATGATGAAATCTTTATTACTTTAAAGGCATTTGAAAACAGATTTTTATTTTTTATTTCATTTTTTATTTTATTTTTTATTTTATTTAAAAAATATTTTTAAGGAAGTATTTTTAAGAAAAAAATTTTTTTTGCTACATCAATGTTCTCAGTTGGAACTCATATTTTAAAAATATTTAAAAAAATAAAATAAAAAATAAAAATCTGTTTTCAAATGCCTTTAAAGTAATAAAGAATTCATCATTCGCATCTGATGAGTTGGGAGAGTTAGACACTTTGTCTAAGCTCCCTGAAATAGACTATAATGCTAAATCTCTAAGTCTTTTGTTATTTCTTTACTTATATATATATATATATATATATATATATATATATATATATATGGGGGGGGGTGTTATATGTGCTTAATTGAAGTCGTACCTAATTTTGAAAATTAATTAGTTAATAATTAATGAATTTTAGGCGGGTATATAAGTTCAAATGTAAGGCTAAACGAATCGAGATAATGTCAATCCCTGAATGTACATTTCGACCTATTCAGGGATTGACATTTTCTCGATTCGTTTAGCCTTACATTTGAACATATATGCCCGCCTAAAATTCATTAATTATTAACTAATTAATTTTCAAAATTAGGTATGACTTCAATTAAGCACATATCCTCCAAGAATTGTCGGCTTAAAGCCTTATAAAAATAAACACATTTGTTTGTTTACTTAACCTTATATATACATATATATATATATATATATATATATATATTCATCCAAAGATTCCTACCACGTTTTCATTGCAGTAGCATAAGTAGTTAATCCAACAGAGCTCACTATATCTCGTAAAACACGCCACTTAGACCCTTACTTAAGCTAGACGGTTGGTCGGAGAGGCCCCTCCGCCCAATCGGCTGGTCACGTCAAGCTCTAGCAACTATATGATTGCCCCAATCCTATTGCCTTTATGGCAAGCCCCAACCCTTTTTATCATATGGGTGCTAGAAAGCGGTTACTGAGGGTCTACATGATATTTTCCACGTACCCCACTTGTACGGGTCAGGCACAAGGCCCTATTAACGTGGAACCACCCACAAACCGAAGCTCATGAGTGGCGGGTGAAAAATTGCGTCGATCCCGTCGGCATTCCCCCTCAAGCGGGGCGCCTCAGGCACTGGGCAATAAACCCAGCCCTGCCCCTTTAAATCGAGGGGGCAGGTGTTGCCTGGGGGGATGGCCCCCTGGGATCGACGCCGTTAATTATAGCAATCCCCACCCGTTGGGCGGGCTTCATGTCCTGGGAATGACGTTAAACTCTATCTGATGGTGATGTTCCAGTTTTGGAGGTTTGGGGAATGTGGAGCACCCCTTTATCACCATTGCTCCCTGGTCCACTCTGACCCGGAGTGGTAGTACCTGTTAGGGTCCCATCTATGGGTTAAATAGAAAAATGTATTTATAAAAAAACAATTGTGTATCCATTAAGAATTGATTTATTTCAAAACTTTATCGGCATTAGATAACCCCCTGAGGTTGATATGCCGTACAAAAAAAAAACCCAAACCAATCCAATATGACCCATATATGGAATGCTAACAGGTACCACCATTCTGGATCAGAGTGGACCTGGGAGTAACGGCAATGATGTGGTCACTCCACACTTTCAAGATCTCCAGAGCTGGAGCCTCACCAACGGATTGCGCTTCATGTCATACCCAGGACACCAAAAAGTGTCTCCAAGATGTCTGTCAGGTACCCGGGTTAGCTCAGTCGGTAGAGCGTTCGGCTAGAAACCACAAGGTTCCTAGTCCGATACCGGTTCCCGCAAACTCAGCGTATGAGTAGCACAGGTATCTGTGCGGTAAAGTAAAGGGCTGATGATAGGTGTGGCGCTCCACATCAAACGCAAAAACAATCTCCTTGGTGTAGCGCTAGTGAAAAGGGGATATACTCCCTCGCTGATTTGTTGATACTGATTTTTAGCCATCCCGATGACTTTACTTTTATAAGTTCGATTTCTTTTTAGACACACCCAGTATATTTTTTTTGGGGGGGTGAAAGTATGGAGGGGGTGGGGGCGCAATAGCGGAAGAAAATTCATTGGTATTTTACTTCTCTTCTTCATTCTTTCTTTCTTTCTTCTTCATCTTGAACGTAATTTCGGTTTTACTTATTTAAAAAACAAACAAACAAACAAACAAAAAAACTTTTTCCTATTTTCATTCTTTTCTTTTCTTCTTCTTTTTTTTCTTTCTCTTTTTAAGATAACGAAGCTATTTCTCACCACTTACGGTCGGCCATATTGTAAAAGAAAAAGAAAGAAAAAAGAAAGAAAAAAGAAAAAAGAAAAAGGCAACACGAATATCATCGGAAGATGCAGAGAGTCTTAGAAAACAAAGTGGAAGGAGAGTTAAGTAGTAAAAGTCGTTATAGATAAGCTACACTTCCCCGTGCCATAAAGGCGTTCCTGGTTTGCTTCGGAGTGGGAAGTGTCTGTCACCATGGTGATAAGGCCGAATACTACGCTAAATGGTACCCTCACCGGCAGATGGACCGAAATACGAAAGATTCGGTAATCATTGCATAATCCCCAAAGAGGAAAAACACATTTGGCCAGGTCTTTTCTCTTGAGATTCGGATTATCAATGTCTTTCACAAGATTCTTGGAAAATATCTCATAGAACACGCCCATATATATATATATATATATATATATATATATATATATATATATGGCTGAACTTGCACAAAGGTATCAAAATTAGGGTGACCCAGAAAAAACAGAACCCACATTATTTATTTTCCTATTAAACTAACCTTAAACACCAACATCAACCCTAACCCTAACCCCTAAGCTTAACTCTAACCCCTAACCCTAACGCTAAACCCTCCTAGTTAAAATTAACAGTTTTATTACAAAATTTGTGGGTTCTGTTTTTTTCTGGGTCACCGGTATACAGAGTGACCCATAAAAAACAGAACCCACATTATTTTCCCATTAAACTAACCTTAAACACCAACACCAACCCTAAGCCTAACTCTAACCCCTAACCCTAACCCTAAACCCTCCTAGTTAAAATTAACAGTTTTATTACAAATTAGCATGTTTTTTCTGGGTCACCGATATACAGGGTGACCCAGAAAAAACAGAACCCACATCATTTATTTATTTTCCAATTAAACTAACCCTAATCCTAACCCTAACCCTAAACCCTAACCCTAGACCCCCATAGTTAAAATTAACAGTTTTATTACAAAATTTGTGGGTTCTGTTTTTTCTGGGTCACTCTAATTTTGACACCTTTGTGCCACACACACCACACACATATATATATATATATATATATATATATATATATATATATATATAAGGTATCCAAATGACTGGTAGTAAGGGATGATTCCATCTGGGATCATCATTTTTTTGTAAAATCCGTCTGAAGAGAAATTTAAAAAGAAATTTTTAGAGGCCTTTTGAGCATGGATTTTTTTTTCATTTAATATTTTAAATAGTAGGCATTAACGTTTCCTTTCAGAGTGGCTGGATCAATGCAAGGTCTATTTTATGTAGGGATTTAAATGGGGCATCCTGCGAGGATCCAACTCATGATTAAGTAATAATGGACCGGCAGGACTAACTTAAAAAAATCACCCCTCAACCCAGGCGACGCCGGGTAGCCGTTGCATATATAAATTTGTGTGAATCTGTATCCGAAGGAAAATTTAAAAATAAAACAATTAACCACAAAGTAAATATATATACACATTAAATATCACCAGGGCTTGGGTTTTGAGCAAAAATAATAAAGATTTGATTTATATTTGTGAAAAGGATTAAAAAATAAAATTTAAATGAAAACAGAATGGAATATTTTTTGCATTTAATATTTTGAATAGTAGACATTAACATTTTTTTCAGAGTAGCTGGATCAATGCAAAGTCTTTTTATACATAGGGATTTAAATGGGGCCTCACAATTCAATAATAATGGATCTGCGGGACTAAATTAAAAGAAATCCTCCTCTATACCCAGGCTCTGCTGCTAGTACATATTTAAAGGGCAGTTGTGTGTGTATGTATGTCCGGAGTAAACTTTAAAAATAAAACAATTAACGACAAAGTAAATATATATACACATTAACTATCACCAGGGCTTGGTTTTTGAGCAAAAATAATGAAGATTTGATTAATATTTGTGAAGATGATTAAAAAATAAAATTTAAATAATAACAGCATGGATTTTTTAAAATTTAATATTTTGAATCGGAGAAATAAGTATTTTTCCTTTCAAAGTGGCTGTGCAGTTTTTTTTGTTTTTTTTAACGTCCCACCGTGCCGAACCAATGCAAGGTCTTTTTTATGTAGGGATTTAAATGGGGCATCCTGCGAGGATCCAACTCATGATTCAATAATAATGAAACTGCAAAACTATTTTTTTGCCCTCCCTCATACCCTGGCAATGCCGGGTAGTCGCTTCTAGTGTTTTCTTAAAGAGAAGCATCAATATAATCCTAGACCTTATCTTACAACAGGAAACGATCGGGTTCGCGAGTCATGTATATAAATTATTCTAAACGTTTATTAATTCGTAAAACAAACATAAAAACCAAAAACATATACTATTCCATGCATTATAAATTCGTTGCTTTTAGTCTTTTAAGCTGGTTACTTTTCGACACTTCAGATCTCACAAGCTTGGTATAGTGAGATTGCCGGAAATACAGTTCAACTGGTTACAATAGTGTTAAACAAAAGGTCTTGTTTAATGTCTTTGAAACAGCTGCAAATTAAAGAAGAGGTTTTTTTTTTCAGAAGGAAATACTTAACTAAATTGCAACAACTCAACTTGAAAAAGAGAATTCCGCCATTCTTGTCATATTTCTCTCTCTCTTCATTACTTCTTTCTTTCTTTCTTTCTTTCTTTCTTTCTTTTCTAAAGGTCTTCTTCTTTCTTTTCATTTTCTTTCTTTCTTCTTTCTTTCTTTCTTTCTTTCTTTCTTTCTTTCTTTTTTGTCTGAGCGTCTTCTTCTTTCTTTTCTTGTTTCTCTTGTTTGTTTGTTTGTTTGTTTGTTTGTTTCTTTCTTTCTTTGTTTCTTTGTTTCTTTCTGTCTTCTTCTTTCTTTTCATGTTGTCTTCTTTATTTCTTTTTCTTCTCTGTCTTTCTTTTCTAAACGTCTTCTTCTTCTTTTCAAATTGTTCTTCTTTCTTTCTTTCTTTCTTTCTCTTTCTTTTTCTAAACGTCTTCTTCTTTCTTTTCAAATTGTTCTTCTTCTTTCTTTCTTTTTCTTTCTTTCTTTCTTTCTAAACGTCTTCTTCTTTCTTTTCAAATTGTTCTTCTTTCTTTCTTTCTTTCTTTCTTTCTTTCTTTCTTTTCTAAACGTCTTCTTCTTTCTTTCAAATTGTTCTTCTTTCTTTTCTCTTTCTTTCTAAACGTCTTCTTCTTTTTCTTCAAATTGCTTTCTCTGCTCTTTCTCTTTCCTTTCTTTCTTTCTTTCTTTACTAACCCGCTCTTAATCTTTTATATTCAAAATTTTCTTCTTCTTTCTTCTCTTCCCTTCTTCTCTTTCACTGAAGACGTACTTCTTCTTTCTTTTTCATTTGGCTCTATCATACTCTCATGCATTTCTTTCTTTATTCATTCCTTTCTAAACAGTTCTTCCCTCATCATTCGTTCCCACAATACTCTTGTTCTCGTCAGTCTTCTTCTTTCTCCTCTTTACTTCTGCTTTCTTTCTAAACGTCCCTCTCACTTTCTTTCAACTGTCTCCTATTCTTTCTCTTCTTCATTTCTTTCTTTTCTAAACGGCCTTCTTCTTTCTTACAAATTCGTCCTTCTTCTTCTATCTTCTTTCTCCTGTGCTTCTTTCAAACTCTTCTTCTTTCTTTCAAATTGTTCTTCTTTCTTTCTTCTTCTTCTTTCTTCTTTCTACGTTTCTTCTTTCTTGATATTGTTCTTCTTTCTTTCCTTCTTTCTTCCATTCTTTTTTCTCTTCCCTTTCTCTTTAAAATCTCTCTCTTTCTCCCTCTCTCTCTCTCTCTCCTCTCTCTCTCTCTCTGCTTCTCTCCCCCTCCTCTCTCTCTGGTTTCTAGTCTTTTTCGTCATATATTATTTGGCCTTTTCTTTTCCAATTTCATTTCACTTATCTTAATAACATTTTTTTCTTTTCTTCGCTTTGTTTGTTCATCTGTTTTCTTTTTCTTTCTTTCTTTCTTTCTTTCTTTCTATTTTTCCTCTTTCTTTTCTTGTTGTTCTTTCTTTTCTTTTTCTTGTCTAAACGTCTTCTTCTTTATTTCTTTCTTCTCTTGTTGGTCTTCTTTCTTTCTTTCTTTCTCTCTTTCTTTCTTTCTTTCTATTTTTCCTCTTTCTTTTCTTGTTGTTCTTTGTTTCTTTCTTTCTTTCTTTCTTTCTTCCATGTTTTCCTTCTCTCTATCTCTTTTCCATTTAAACAAATTTCTCCTTCCCAAATCTGTGTGTGTGTTTTCAAGAGGCAGTCAAGTCTTTCAAAGAACAAATAAGCCGATTCAGACTCCACCCAGCAGGCTTTACGGCAGAGGGGTCGCACGTTATCCAACCAGAACTTTGAACAAGTCTTCACCGCTTTGCGAACACTTGGTCAATATGATCGCCAAAATTACAGAATGACAAATACGTCTGGGGGCCTTGGGAAGGTGAGTAGTATGAGTCAGCAGAGTCGTTAATTACAGATACGATAGATAGACAGACAGTGAACAGATAAATATTTTGCGGCATTATAAATAGAAGGATTTAGACCACACACAACCACACACACACACACAAACAGCACATATATTATAATAAATACTTATTAATATATATATGTATGTATATTGAGTGACCAATCTATCAATTTAAATGTTAAATTGACATAATGAAAAATACAAATGCTCTATCGCTGTATATTCCTATTCTCTCTCGTCTTACCCCCTCTCTCATATATCTATATATATAATATATATATAATCATTATATATATAGAAATATATATATATAAAAGCAATTTATTTACTTTTATTTACTATTTACAAAAAATTAAGCTAGAGAACAAAGGAAAAAAACTCAAAAAAAGAAAGGAAAAAAAGAAAAAGAAAAAAGAAAAAAAAAACAAAAGCTAAGTATATACAATTTCTATTGACGGTTTATTTTGAATGACATTGCAACAATCTTTCAACATATGACTCGAGATGACAAACAGTACATATGGATATATTATCTTCGCTAACAAACATTAAAAAAAAGAACAAATTACAGTTATTGCCCATTCATTCATAAAGGAGGAGAAGAAGAAAGAGACAAGAAAAGGAGAGGAAAAAGAAATAATAAGAAACCATATAACCACACCAAAGAAAAACATAATCACGTCCATTCTGCATAGAAACTCTGAGGATGAGTTTATACTTCGAAATCGAATTAAGACCAAAAATAAAACATCTTTTGTTTTATTCTTCATACGCATTGTATGCCTTCCAATTATTAATATTATAAATAATATATAGAACCATTATTATATAATATATATAAATAATGGACCTAATTCATTCACACATTAACATTAGATGTGCAATAACTTACTTCGATTTAAATTAAGAATCAATAAAGTATGGCTGTTTGAATTTCAGAATGCACCTCATACCTGGTAGAAGCTATAAACAAATCATTCTTTTCTCCAGTTTGGCGTAAATAGTGGCAGACTAGGTGGTCTGTAACCATGGATATTAACCGTTTTAGGAAAAGTAAAACCTTTGAATTAAAACTCCCGCTAATAAAACTGACCTTTTCTGCATCCTGACCAAGCTGAGGATTTGCCACGCCCTACCATCACTCCTCACTTACGGACACTATCCCTGTGCACTTATACGTTGGTTGGCGAGGGCCGGTAGCGACCAAAGAATCTTTGGCGATTCCTGAGTCGCAGAGCTCTATGCCGACTGAGCCTAAAGGCGCCCGCTAAAACCGGTGGTAATTCCATGTCAAATCATCACAGAATTAAAAGTAAAATGTCACCATACGTCAAATTTTCGTGAAATTTTGCACAGGTGTAGACATGTTAATTAGTTAGATCAGTTTTTGAATTGGAAGCTCCAATTTTTGAGGAATTGTCTAACTTTATCATAATCAATTTCTTTGACTATAAATTTCAGAAAAATTGTAAGGGGTGGGTGTCCATGGCCTGGAATGATTTGACATGGAATACCCATGTAATTATTTATGTTTTTGAGAAAAAAAAAGCTAAGGCCAGAAATGAGAAGGTGAAATGATAATTGAGAAAACGCTAACAAAGACATAGAAAGAGAAAGAAAGAAGAAAGAAAAAAAGAAGGAAGGATAAAAAAAGAAGAAAGGAGAATCAAAAGAAAAGGTAACAAAGCAATGAAAAACAGAAAGAAAAAAGAAAGAAAAGAAAAGAAAGAAAGAAAGAAAAGAAGGCAAGAAGTTAGTAAATAAAAATAAAAGTTTGGAAATTGTAATAGTTAAAATGTTATGATCTTTATTAGAAACGTTAAAGAAAAATATGAAATGAAGAAAGGAAAATGTTATCAGAAAGAAGGTAATGTGAATATAAAAGAAAAGTAAGAATATTGTGTAGAATATTCTAATTGTGAAAATTGTAATTAATTTTAACTGAAGGAAAAAAGAAAGAAAGAAAGAAAAGAAAGAAAGAAAGATAAGAAAGAATGGAGAAAACGAAAGAAAAAGTACAAGGAAGAATGAAAAACGGAAAGAAGAAAGAAAAATTGGACATTGAAAGAAAAGGAAAGAAAAAAGGTAAAAAAAGAAGCAAAGACAGAAAGAAAGAAAACAAGAAAAATAATAAAGAAATTCAGAAGAAAAATAGAATTTGTAATTCCATATATGTTATTTTCTGTATTGAGATCGATTAAGAGGGGGGGGGCTGGTAATGCAAAAAAAAAACTGTGTTGAGAACAATCCAAATATAAATATAACAAATTTAAAGAAAATATCTTATTTGTCCTTATCCTTGTTAAGTTTATCATATATATATATATATAAGTATAAGTATATATATATATATATATATTACATATACAGTTCCTTATCATGCCTGCTTATTTAGGTAAGGATGTTATTGTAGAAATATCAAACCACCTAGATGGAGTTTGTTTGCTTTGGTTTGGGATTTTAATGTTGAATCGCCATTTTTTTTTTCAAGAATTTATAAGATTTGAACTTTTCTAATGCTAAGTAGTCGGTCCGGGGCGGCGCTAATAGTCGGTATCAAGGCCATCAGCGCGAGGGAGTCTATCCGTGTTTCACTAGGCGCTAGATCAAGGAGATTGTTTTGCAATCTGAGGTGGAGCGCGCACACCTACCATCAGCTCCTCACTTTACCGCAACAGATCCCTGTGCGTACTATAACGCTGAAGTTTGGCGAAGGACCGGTATCGAACTAGAACCCTTGCCTGGTTTCTGCCGAAACGCTCCTATACGCGACTGTAGCTAGCCCGGCCCTTTGGCAGATGTTCATTCTAATATACCTTGATATTGTTTTTGTTTTAAACGCACTAGTGATACCGACTAACACATATAACCTCACTCTCTGAAAGAAGTTTTTTTTAGCGAGAGTTTGTCCATGTACACTTGTATTCTATTTATTAACTATTTTAAATATGAAATACTTACAAATACTGCTACAGTACTTATCATCATACATCAATCATCATCATCATATCGCGCCGGCTACACGGATATCCATTACAATCCCCTCTTCGTCAACCTTCTCCATATTCATTCGCCCCGCTTGTAAAGTTTTTAATGCCATCCTTGGCTCAGTTGAAATAGGCTTAAAGAAAGTCCTATGTTTATGGAAATCCTTTGGTGACCCTTTTTTGGTAATCGTATGATCATATCCTGCGTAATTGGTAAATAAAGTCAGTGATTTAATCCTATGTCGGCGTCATCAAAGAAGCGATGTAGTAGAATTATGTACAAGTAGCTAGGTTAAGTTAGTGTATCAGCCTTCAGAGTACTGCCCAGTGATTGGCCAAGGAATAGGATCATATGGTCTCACCTAGTCTATAAGTATGGGCGGGGATCTAGCACAACACCTTTATACTACTAAATTTTCCTCAACACCCGGAGATACTCCCGCGTAAACTGGTCAATTTGTATGGTCTTTGCTGGACGGCCGCACACTGATGTGCCTTATGTGATGGCTTCCGCACAGAAGAACGTCACTTATGAGTTACATCCATTCGCTTTTCTAAGCAGTTGTCCGTGCATGTTTTGTTTGGCCTTAACATCGGGAATGGTTTGTGTGATAATGGGGCCAGGTGGCCGGTACAGCTGGTTTCTGCTGTGTTTTTTTTTTTTCAGGAGCTTGTTTAAAGATTGCACGCCCAATATTCTTGTGCCGCTACGTCTAGTTTATTCTCCAGTGCCGCTTCGTTAGGGTTTAGATGGTGCAGCCTACAGTAAAGCACATGAAAGGACTACGTCTTGGAAGAACTGTCGCGTCTTGACCTTGTGGGCTCGATCAAAGTGGTAAGTATCTGTTCCCTGGTGATTGTCTGCCTCATTGTATTATTAAATATGAGAGAAGGCCAAGGTCATGAATTTATAGAAAGTGGTGGAGGAGGGGTTGGTTAAATATATACATGAGGAAGTTGCAATGTTCATCTTGCATTCAACAGGAATGATTGGAAAGAACAACAAAGTCCCTGTGGTATGGTCAAGGTTCTGCTGGGTGGGGCTATGAGGATCTAGTGATAATGATGATATGGATACGAAACGCATGCCGCCTGACTTCGAGATTCATATGAGGAAGGATTTGCACAGCTGGTTGTGGTCTTAATTTTGTAATATCTATATGAAATATGGTCTGTGCTCGCATATATATATATATATATAATATATGTGTGTGTGTGTGTGGTGTGGTCTCCGTTTTGGGGGTTTTTTTTTGGCGTTGGGGGGGCCTGTATATATATGCTGCATATATATATGTACTTTATGTTGTGTATATGAATAAATGAGTATTAATATGTATATATATACATATATTTTATATATATACATATATGTGTGTATATATATTTTATATATATATATAATATATATAATATATATATGTATATATAATATATGCTTGTGTGTGTGTGTATGTGTATGTGTGTGTGTGCGTGCCTGTATATATGTGTATAATATATATGTATATATGTATGCTCTATATGAATATAATGTAATAGGTATATTGTATATATATACCAATATATTTATATATAATACATATATGTTGTGTATTTAATATATATATACTGTACATATATGTGTGTGTGTGTATGTGTGTGTGCCTGTATATATGTGTGTATATATATGTAAAGTATGTTATGTCTATATGAATATGAAAGTATATATATAATGGCTATATATATACATTATTTATATATATACATATATGTGTATATATATATATATATATATAATATAATATGTATATTATATATATGTGTGTGTGTGTGTGTAATTGTGTGTTGTTGCGTTGTTTTATGTGGTGTATATGTATATGTATATATGTATGTGTATATGATATGTGGTAATATATATACTATATACATATATTTATTATTACATATATGTGTATATATATATATATAATAGTATATGTATATTATATATATGTTGGTATGTGGTGTGTGGTGTGTGCCTGTTATATATGTGTGTATATATATTATAATATGTATGTGTATAATGAATAATGTGTATATATATGTATACCTTATTATTATACTATATATTTATATATATACTATATTATGTGTGTTATATATATATATATGTATATATATATGTTGTGTGTGTGTGTATGTGTGTGTTGCGTGTAATATGTGTGTATATATATGTATAATATTGTATGTGTATATGAATAGTGAGTAATATATACTGTATATATATATAACATATAATTTATATTATATACATATATGTGTGTATAATATATTTATATATATATAATGTATATATATATGTGTGTGGTGTGGTGTGGTGTGTGTTGCTGTATATCTATGTGTATATATATATGTATATATGTATGTGTATATAAAATATTAGTATATATATGTATCCATATTATGTGGTGTGTGTTGTGTTTAATATATATATATACTGTGTGTGTGTGTATGTATGTGTGGGTGTTATATATATGTGTATATATATAATGTATATATATGTGTATACTTGAATATGCAATCTATATAATGTATATATATGAAATATACTTTATAGTATATACATATATGTGTACATTCAAATATATATATATATATATTATATACTATACTATATATAATATGTACCGCGACAGTACACTCCAGCCCCAGCCTTATTTAGACATATATGACACATAAGAGATATAAACGGGCAAATCCCAACAATAAAAAAAAGCTGCAGCGCACAAAGGAGATTTTAATAGCCACTCCTTTAAGCTCAGTCCTGTAAGAACATCCCTCGGGACTCGCAAGGTTCCGGTTCGATAATCGGTCCTCCCTAATTAGTGCATGAGTAGTATAACCTATTACCTACTTGAAATTTTTAAATATTGCTTTAAATATAGATAAAATCTCCATAATTTTTTGCTTAAAAAATCAAGAACGCGATGATATTTTCATGTATAATATTATATTTATTATGTCGTTTAATTGTTTTTCTACGTATTTTTTCATCCGGACATACATTACCTGCAGATCCACAAAGTTTGATGGCAAATATGCATTGAAAGACTCCTTCTCGTTGAATAAGATGAATCTAGATGATAAAATTTTGATGCTATCACCCACCTATGTCCTCTTAAGACCAAAGGCGCGACTTACAGACCTTGCCACAAATAGCACAGACACATTGTTCGTTCCTGGATTTGCATGGATTGACCCAAGGTGAGATTTCCTATGATTGACATATTCCAGCTATAGAAAGCAAGAATTACGACAACATGTCAGACATTTTTCCAACCCTCCCATGTTCTCTCAATATTGATCATGGTTGAATATCTGCTTTCGAAGTCCGAACGCTTTTTATATGGTTTTCATGCACACATTCTTTTTCACTCTCAAAACTGGTACAAGCCATCATCACATGAACTCTCCAGTCAGTTCTCTCCAGTGCCAGCTTTTGCCCAGTTGTCAGGATTTATTTTATTTTTACATACATACATACATACATACTACAATATATGCACACCAAACTGCCTTTTATATATATAATATATATAATAATATAATTATTATATATATATATATATTTCCTGAAATTTGAGGAAAAAAGTCATCAAAAGATTGGTGATATCGTAAAATAACAGGCTGAGAGGTACTGATTTAAGACAATGAATTGTGAACCGAAGAACGAGTAATACCATACTCAATTAGAAAAAGACCAAGACATTGTCTGCCCTGCCGGAGTCGAACCAGTGCCCTCCCGCATGCAAAGAATGCGATTAGGCGCTGGTGAACGCGAGGTGCAATTCAGATGCCCGGCATCGCTTTGTAGGCCTACACACGTCCATCCAATCGAGAATTGTGCACGGGCGCGAGTTCAACTGATGTGGCCCGATTTTTTGGGGACTATGCCCATAAATAACTGAAGTGAGTGGGAGCGCTGGGCAAAAAGTAGTTGGGCCTACACGATGACTGCAGTCCAGTGAAGAAACACTTTTGTGGACGACCTGCATAAGAATTTGTTTTTAATTCAACAAATGAATTTGGGCTGGAGATCATAGCTTGGAGGGAGATATTGGATGCAACCTTTCTATGTGAAATTCAAACAGTTTTGGGTGCGAGATTTAAAACCTCGCCCCGCTGGTGCCCATTTCGCTACGACGATAACCATTACACCACCGCCAATATGGACCGCTTTTGAGAAGAGGGCTGTTACAGACGACAATGCTAGCCTTCTAAGAGGCGTGATCTGGAGGAAGGGTTATCATACATTTCATAAATTACATACTCATTGGTGTACTTCTTTGTATGACTCTCCTTTGTGTCAGCTGCTCGATCTATTATTACCTGTTGATAAATTTTTATTTCTGCTTCTGTTATATTATTTTTACAGAATTGACTTTAGTTCCGGTTTTAATTGATGACTTCCTGTCTGTGGTACGCAGTGCGCTAAATGGTTTTCTGAAGGAGAGTCTGATATTTTTTATTTGATTCGTGTTTTAAGCTCAGAATCATGGCGAGGGCGTGGTGTCAGGGTTAAATCTGCAGGCCCGTTGATAATTGTACAGACCTCAGGCAAAAGCCGAATGTGCAGATAACCTTTGAACTTTTAACTTTCAATCCTTCTCCACGACACAAGCACAACTCCCCCGTTTGCCCCACGGCCCCACCTCATCGTACAAGGCGGGAAAGTTCCTTACGGAAATGTCAGTATTTTCATGTAATTTGTTTTGAAATTTTTAATTTTCTCTTGTTTTTATTTATTTTATTTATTCTTTTCAGCCAGTTTTTAATGTTTCTCTATTTTTTATTTTTTTTGTTAATTGAATTAATACCTTCTTCCTGTTTTTCTTTTTTCTTCTTCTTTCTCTAAAAGCTTGTTTTTTCGATTTTTCTTCTTTCGTTTGTCCTTCATTCAATATTTCTTTTTTTCTCTTGCTTTCATTTTTCTTTCTTTCTTTGCTATTCATATTCTTATTCCTTTTCTTTCTTTTTAAGCTCAATCTTTTTTGCAGACTTCATGTTTTACTTCCTTTCTTTTGTCTCAAAATATCTTTCTTCTTCGCTTTCATTTATTTCCTGCTTCATATTACTTTATCCTGCTTTGTCCTCAGATTTGCTCTCTTCTTTTTCTTTTATTTCTTCTTTCTCTTTCATCTTTCTTTTACGTTATTCCTTTTTTCCTCTTTCTTTTAGCTCAATGTTTCAATTTTTTTTATTCATTCTTTCTTTTCTCTTTCTGTTCATATTACTTTAAATCGCTTTGTCTTAATTTCTTTCTTAGTCTTTTTCTTTCTTTCTCTTTCATCTTTCTTTGCCATTCTTCCTTCTTTCCTTTTTTTTCTTTTAGCTTCATCTTTTTTCCTTCTTTTCATCTTTTGCCTTTCTTTCTCTTCCTTTCCTCTTACTTTTGCTTTAAATATTTTCTTTCTCTCTCTGTTTTTTCTCCTTCTTTTCTTTCTTATCTTTTCTTCCTTTTTTCTTTCTTTCTTTCAGCTTTTCATCTTTCCTCTTTCATTTCTACTGCCTTTCTTCTTTCTTTCTTTGTTTTTAAATAAGGAAAATGAAAGTAAAGAAAGAACCAAAGAAAATAAAACAGAACGAAAGCGAAGATAGAAAATATAACGAGAAAAACAAAGAGAAATAAATTTGGATTATAAACAGTTATTAAGAGAAGAAAGAAAGAAAAGAAAAATAAGATGAAGCGGACAACAAAGAATGAAAGAAAGATAAAACTAAGATAAAAGAAAATGAAGATGAAAGAAATAAATAAAGATTATAGTTGAAAAAGAAAGAATAAAGAAAGAAAAAGATAAATCTAAAGATGAAGGAAAGAAAAAAAACAGAAAAGAAAAGAAATCTGAGGATAAAGAAAAAAAGAAAGCTATATCTAAATATAAAAAAAAGATTGAAAGAAAGAAAGAAAAATATTAGAGATAAGGAAAGAAAAAAGAAAGATTTAAGTTGAGACAAAGAAAGGAGAGAAAGAACAGAAATATAAAGCTAAAAAAAAGATGAAGATGAAAGAAAGAAAGAAAACAGAAGGAAAGAAAAGAAAAACAGAAAGGAAAGAAAAGAAAACAGAAGGAAAGACATCTGATAGGCAAGAATGAAGGTGAAAGAAAGAAAAGAAAGATCATCTAGAGATAAAGAAAAAAGATGAAAGAAAAGAAGAAGATTAAGGTTGAGACAAAGAAGAAGGAGAGAAGAAGGAAAGAATAACTTAAGATAAAGTACAGAAAAAGATGAAGATGAAGTACAAGCAAAGAAAGAAAGAAATCTGAGATAAAGAAAAAGAAAGAAAATGAAGTTGAAAAGAAAAAAAAGGAAGGAAAAAATAAAAAAATGAAGCTGAAAAGAAAGAAAGAAAGCATAACGATAGTGAGACAAGAAGAAGACAAAGTGATGAAGCTGAAAAGAAGAAACGAAGAAAAAGAAAGAAAGTGACAGAATAGTAAAAAAAAAGAAAGAAAAGATAAGAAATGACAAATTAAACAGAAAGAAAGAAGAAAAAAGAAAGAGAAGAAAGAAAGAGAAGATCAAAGATAACAAAGATTAACTAAAAGAAAAAGAAGAAAGAGAAAAGGAACAGAAGAGAAAGCATAAAGAAAGAAAGAAAGAAAAGAAAGGAAGAAAGAAGACAATAAGACTAAAAGAAATAAAAGAAAGAAAAGGACAAAGAAAATGAAGAAAGATAAGCAATTGAAGAAAGAAAGGAAGAAGAAAGTAAACGATGGCAAAAGAAAGAAAGAAAGGAAACGAAGAAAGAAATGAATCGAATGACAGCATGAAAGAAAGAAAGGAAGAAAGAAAAGATAGAAGAAAGAGAAGAAAGGATGCACAAGCTAAGCATAAAAAAGAAAGAAAGAAGAATAAAAAGGAAAAAAAGATGAAGTCTAAAGAAAAAAAGGAAAACAGATCTGAAGAAAGGAAGAAAGAAGAAAGAAGAACGAAAGAAATACAAAGAAAGAAGGAAAATGAAGAAAGATGAAGTGAAAGAAAGGAAAGATGAAAAGATAAGAAAGTAGAAATTTAAAGAAAGGTTAAAAGTTAAGCTAAAAAGAGAAAGCAAGAAACGAAAGAATGAAGAACGAAATGAAAGAGACAAAGAAAAAAGAAGAAAGGAAGAAAAAAAAGAACAAAATAAATAAAGAAGGAATTGAAAATCTCCATTCAATTTAGATACTATATGATGTCTTTCTTCCAGAATCAAAAATGAAAACTGAACTTTTCTTTCTTCGTCTATTTATTTCTTTATTTCTTTAACCTTGCTAATAAATGTTTCACCATGAACGAGCCTAAATCCTGGCATCAGTTTTTGGACCGGGATATAACAAAGGCCATAGAATGCTTAATGTTAGTTTCTATTATTGAAAGATATCCGCCACTTCCTTCTCTACCTATGCAAATTCTTTTTTTCTTCAAAGAATATGTTTGGCCTGCAAAAGCAAAAGATTCTACGACTGAATATTCACGAACCGTTTGAAGTTTATAACCCCTTCCCCTCAGCAAATTAAAATGAATTTTTTTTTTTTTTTTTCAAAGATAAGTTCCAGTGTGTATTCGAGTTCGACCTAAAGATTCTGATAATATAAATACTCCGAATTTTTGAAGTTTAGCATCTTCCCACCACATAAAACTTTGTTTTTAATTTAAGTTTATTTTCCTCCCCCCCCCACCGCTGTCGGCTGGGGCGTTTAGAATGCACAAGAATGCACCTCTGCAGAGGAGTAAGACTCCCCATTGGGTGGTTGAGCAGTCCATAACTTGCAATATCACTTTAGGCTTTTCTTGGGCTAGACGGGCGGTCGGAGAGGCCCCCTCCGATCAATCGGCTGGCTACGTAAGCCCTAGCACCTATATGATTGCCCTAACCCTATTTCCCTTATGGCAAGCCCCAACCCCTT
The DNA here is from genome assembly GCA_023376005.1 of Doryteuthis pealeii. Classification (NCBI taxonomy): domain Eukaryota; kingdom Metazoa; phylum Mollusca; class Cephalopoda; order Myopsida; family Loliginidae; genus Doryteuthis; species Doryteuthis pealeii. The sequence continues at coordinate 1,273,167 of CM042169.1, forward strand.
TTTATCATATGGGTGCTAGAAGGCAGTGGCTGAGGGTCCGTGTCCTAGGAATGACTTTAAACTCTATATAAACTCGGATATGTTGGTTGTGGGGGTATATTTTCAATTTTGAATTTCTAGTTATAATATTTCATTCGTTTAATTTAAAATGACAATCCTTCTGTTTTAAATATTGAAATTGCTAAATTTATATACCAATTTCTATGCTAAATGCTGCGAAAACGAGGATTTTTTGCTGCATTTCAGAAGTCGATCTTTGATGCTATTTCCTCAAACAATGGTTGTAATAAAAGATATAGTTTTGGTATCAGTATTCATATTATACCAAATACAACTTTTGCTATTTGAGAAAATTTGATACTTAAAAAAAATCTTTTATATTTCTATGAGTAAAATTTGTACAAAAACTTCGCTTTTCAAAATAAGTTTCATAATATTTAGTTATTTTACTTTTCTAAATAATTCAAATATTTACCCCCCCCTGCAAAAAATAGAGTGTCCTGGGTAGTTATTTCTCTGACCTAGCCGATTAATTAATTAATTCCATTATATTACATAATCTATGCGGTTGAATAAGATTATTGTCAATCCCCCTGTAATTCTGAGGAGAATGACCCTTTTCATACCATGGCCGGGTTCTCCCATGGAAAATTACAGAAGCCCGCCAAATCGTGAAGTCACGTGGAACCTTTTGAGTCCCCAGTTTGCAGTTGGACGTCAGGCAGTGAAGATGTACTGCCGAACTGTGACTCACTCTGCATACGCGCGCTATGTTAGTTAGCAGATGTTCTGGTGGAAGTTTAACAATAAAATAAGATCAAAAAGAATCGAAGTCTTGTGTTATTTACCTAAAACTAACAATGACACAGACTTCTGATAAGAGAAATCCTAACAGAAAACCAGACGCGAAGTCCCAAGTCAACTCCAGACGCAAAGATCTTAGAAGATGCCAGACCAAGTCAAGATTGAAGATATACCAAGAACGATCAGAAACATATCCAAGACGGCCAGCAGAAGAATAGATGTCCAAGTAAGTGAAGAGCAGAAGAGGTAATGCAACGTTTATAAATTATCTAGTGCCAGTGAAGAAGGTATTATGCAACATATATCGATTTAGTGCGGTGAAGAAGAGCTACGCAACATTATGGCATCCAGCGAGGATCAAACTTGCTATTCGGTAATAATGGATCTGTGGGACTAACTAACTAACCATAACAGCAAAACAGGACACCATTTTTAAGGGAGTGACCTGGATATGACACTAAAATTGAATTTGATGGTGAGGCTCCACTTAAAGGAGTTGGTGTATCCCTTCATTGCCATTACTCCAGGTCTCACTCTGTCCCAGAGAAAGAAAGTAATATGAAGCAGAAAGAGAGAAAGAAATGAATGAAATCGAAACAAAAGAGATAAAGTAATATGATATTTTTTTAAAAGTGAAAAATCAACCTGCCCTACTGTACAACTACATAAACGAGATAAAAAAAATGCCTATTTTTGTCCTGTCCAACCCTATTGCCCTTATGGCAAGTCCAAACCCTTTTTATATATATGTGCTAGAAGGCAGTGACTGAGGGTCATCTTGTCCTGAGAAAGACGTTTACCTGATTCTCCTATTTCTTTTCTTTCTCCTTTTACCTAAACTTCTCTCTCTCTTCTTTCTCTCTCTCTTCTCTCCTCTCCCTCTCTCTCTCTCTCTCTCTCTCTCTCTCTCTCCTTTCCTATTTTCTCTTTCTTTTTTCTTTTTATATTTTCTTATAATTTTATTTAGACAACTTTCTGTATTTCTTTCTTCTTTCCCCAACGCCTCTATCAATCGGCTGGTCACGTCAAGCCCTAGCACTATATGATTGCCCAACCCTATTGCCCTTTATGGCAAACCTACAACCCTTTTATCATATGGTTGCTAGAAGGCGGTGGCTGAGGTCTACAATGTCCTGGGGAATGACATTAAACTCTATCTGATGATGAGGTTCCAGTTTTGGAGGTTTGGGAATGTGGACACCCTTCATCACCATTGCTCCGTGGTCCACTCTGACTCGGAGTGGTAGTACCTGTTAGGGTCCATCTATGGGTCAAATAAGAAAATGTATTTATAAAAACAATTGTGATCCATTAAGAATTATCTATTTCAAAACTTTATCGGCATTAGATGACCCCTGGGGTTGATATGCTGTACAAAAAACAAACCAATTCACTCTATCTGATGGTTAGGTTCCAGTTTTTGGAGGTTGGGGAATTGTTACATAATCTATAGGATAGATTATTGTCAACCCCCTGTATTTCTGAAGGGATGACCCCTTTTCATGTCACAGGGCGGACTTTCCATGGAATATTACAGAAAGCCCGCGAAATACGTGAAGTCACGGGGACTGGTTGACTCTTCAGTTTTCAGCTTGGAGTCAGGCAGATAAGATGTTTCTGCTTAGCTGAAGCTCAATGCACGCGCGCGCTGTGATAGTTGGAGAAATATGTTTAGTGAAGTAAATAAAAGCTTACATAAATAATATGGTTTTGGTGGTTGATGAATGTTTGGCAACAAGACTGATCTAGAAGAAGAAATGAACTAAATGCGACCGACCACTAAGACGAAATCCAGACGCTAGGAGATGAACGTAAGATACCAAAGATGAGCAGAAGAATAATAGACAGTAAAGAAAGAGTATACAACAGAATGTGCACACCCCTTCATCACATTGCTCCCTGGTCCACTCTGACCCGAGTGTAGTACCTTGTTAGGGTTTCATCTATGAGTTATATATAAAAAAAAATGTAAGTTTATAACAAAATTTATTATCCGTTAAGAATGAATTTATTTCAAAACTTTGTCGGCATAAAATGACCCACTGATGGTTGATATGCCGTAACCAAACCAAACCCTATTTTTGTCATTGTTTTAAGACAAACTATTGTTGGCTCTCCGTTGAACATTCCATATCACCATTTTTACACTTGCAAACATTCCTATTACAATTGTAATCACATTTTTATTCAAACAAACACAGCTGTACGCACAAGAATTTCAAACATTCAATGTCAGTTATTTGTACATTATTCTACAGCTGTTCACGACACAGGCTGATTATGTTACACTAGCAGAGCCACCCGGCGTTGCCGGGATTTAAAAAATTAAAAATAAAGTATTATCTATTTATTAAATTTTTACTTGAAGGCACTTACAACGCATGTATCGCATAAAATTCGATACTTTTTCTATAAGAAAATGAACTTGACAAGTGTAATCCCAGCAAAGGATGGTCTGATGTGTAGAATACTGTACAGACTGTTTCGACTTTACGGTATTCTACACACCGAGCCATCCTTTGCTGGGATTACACTGTCAAGTTCATTTTCTATAAGAAAAAGTATCGAATTTTATGCGATACATGCGTTGTAAGTGCCTTCAAGTAAAAATTTAATATATACTTTATTCAGCAACGTTTCTAAATAAACAACATACCAAAATCTTATTTATTATCTATTTGTATAGTCAATGACGAAATTATCCGTATCTCCATAATTTTGAATTCTTTTATGCATTTCCAGACTACTTTAATTTGCCTCACTTTGCTCTTGTAATCTTTTAACTTAATCGAAAAGTCTCCAATTATATAGAAGTCATGAATGACTGATCACAATTCATATACACTGACCACACAACACAACACACACACAAAACATCTATTATCTATCTATCTATATATTTATTTATTTATTTATAATTAATAATACAATTTAAAACTCGGTTTTAATATAAATCGGAATTTTCATAATTTTTGCCACAAAAAGCAAGAACCGGTGTATTTTAATGTATATGTATATTACTTTGTCGTTAATTGTTTTATTTTCGTATTTTCATCTGGACATACATACATACATACATACACGTATGTCCATCAATTTTATGCATTTCCCAGAATACAATGCCCGTAAGATGCCAGTTCTTTATGTACATATTAATTGGATCCCTATTACATTTTTAAGGTAGTATAGAAATCCTTATGGCAATCAATACAGCTGATGGCCTTAAGAGTGAGTGACAATGCTTGACCTCACTCTCACCTTGCTTTCTGGGATAGAATCGTGAGAACGGAACCCCGATAGAAAGCCCGCTTCCGTTTAAGGTGGGCAACTCAGTTAGTGAGTTGCAGTTAGAGTTGCAGTAGTTAGTTGCAGTTAGTCAGTTGCAGAGTTAGAAGCTAGCAAGATGTGACTCTCCGCGCGCATTTGTCTGGCCTGGTTCCGGAATAAACTAACATCCAAAGTAAATCGAAGTCTTGTTGTTATTACTAAAAGCTAACAATGACACACGGTTTCTGATAAGAAATGGTCCCCAGCGAACCAGACACGGAATCCCCAGATAAGAAAGACCAGACGAGACCATTAGAAAGATAGAAGACAGAAGACTAGACGATCAGAAGACGGCCGGAAGATAGAAGACCAGAGTAAGACGTATAGATACTTAGTGCCGTCTCACAGAAAAGGCACTACGTAACATATCTGTTTGGTACGTGATGAACGGCTACGTAACATTTATATTGTTATAAAAATTGGATTTTATATTGCTTTTTTGTGCCTAATAACATAAAAAGGAGAGTAGATAGCGCCATGCTTAAGAGTGAACATCATACTCTTGGGATCTTTTGATAGATCGATAGATAGTGCAAAATCTCAGTTTATATATATATATATATAATATATATATATATATATATTAAAGAGAAATCTAACGAGTCAGACGAACCTACTATTTAGTTTCGCTTAATGCTCTTCAGAGTCAGATCTTATCCCTGAAGAGCATTAAGCGAAACTAATAGTAGGTTCGTCTGACTCATTAGATTTATCTTTATTATTTTCTTCTACTTAGGTATTGAGCACTTTTTACTTATTAGCTATTCTCCTAGCGGTTTATATGAATATTATTATATATAATATATTATATCTTATATACATATATTGTTTTTCTTTTTGGCCAAATACTGTACCAATGGATTATTGTTTGTTGGTACGACAGCGTATGAGTAGCACAGGGATCTGTGCGGTAAAGTAAGGAGCTGATGGTAGGTGTGGCGCTCCACCTCAGATGCCAAAACAATCTCCTTGATCTAGCGCTAGTGAAAAGGAATAGACTCCCTCGCTGATTGCTGATACCGACTTTAGGCCGCCCCGACGACTTTACTTACTTACTTTATATGAGAGATAGGAGTATTAGAGTAAATCCGACAGAATGTAGTAAAGAATAGAAGGGAAATGTGGACAAAGGAACAAAACCTCAGACAAGTATATGTAGGAGAATATTTCACCGTGTATTGAGCTTGGCTTCATCGGACGTTTATAGCCTGGTGCCATTTTGTTTCTAACCTGGTCCTTTTATCCAACAGCAGAATGTTAGAAAGTTCAGGTCCAATTAGAGAGTGCGGAGTTTTTTTTAAACAGAGCAATATAATTAGTAAAGAAAAAAAAGCTTAAAATCGGTATTTTTGGTCCCAAATCCGATTTTTAGCCTTCTTATTTAATAATATATATATATATATATATATATATTATATATATATATATATGAGAAAGTAAATAACAAACGATGTGTTTTTTGATATGGCTTTTTTTTAGCCGACAATTTTTGGGTAAATATGTGCTTAATTGAAGTCGTACCAAATTTTGAAAATTAATTTATTAATAATTAATTAGTTAAGTAGGCATACCTATTCAATGTAAGGCTAAACAAATCGAGAAAAATCATCTCTGTATGTACATTTCGGCCTATTAGGCCTCATCAGCAGAGCTATAGATAGGAAGACCTATATATATATATATATGAGTGTGTATAAAATGGACTCGTCGATTCGGGTTCAATTCCTTGACGAAGCTGTTGGCATTTCACA
>CM042169.1:1281548-1286548 GCA_023376005.1 Doryteuthis pealeii
TCATTTTATGCCGAATATATTTTGTTTTACTCATTCTTTATCGGTACTTAATTAAAAAAATGAGTCTAGGGGAAAAATAATACATAAGTGCATAGATAAATATTCTAGGCAAAACAAGACATTAGGTTTATAATTTCCCCAAATTCACACAGGATTGTCCAATTGGACACATAACCTAACTCCTTTATCAAAAAAAAAGAAAAAAAACACCCAATATGAGTCTAGGTAAAAATCATATATAAGTGAATAGGTAGATATTCTAGCCAAAATAAGACATTTGGTTTATAAGTTCTCAAAATACACACTGGATTTCCCAATTGGACACATAGCATAGTGGATAAAGGAGTTAGATAATACATTTCTAAGTGACATCGGCCGTTGTACAGGTTTGTACATAATTTTAGATTCTTTTAGATTTAGAAAAATAATAAAATAAAGAAATATGAGTCAGGGTAAATAAAATCATACATAAGTGAATAGATAGATATTCTAACCAAAAACAAGACATTGGGTTTTTAAGTTCTCAAAATACACATTGGATTGCCCAATTGGACACATAGCATAGTGGATAAAGGAGTTAGATTAAAACAGTTCTAAGTGGCAATTATCTCTAGAGTGCAGGTTCAATCCTGGTCACAAGGTCACAGTAACATAGAATAATAATTAACATAGCTTAACACCTATACCCCAGCTATGGTTAAAGAACAGGATATCTCCGTGGTCTGAATAAAGGGCTAGGTTCAAAGTTCCGTGATGCCTCCCGATCACGTCAAGAAGGTTCTCAGAGTTCGAAAAGAAGGTTCCCGAGTCCTTGAAGGTTCCCGAGTCCAACAGGAAATACCTGAAGAAGGCCGGAGAGTACATCGGCCGAAACGTTGTACAGATAACAATGAAAATGAGAACAATAGTCCGAATAATAAAAATTATATTAAAGAAACTCTTGTCTCTCAGATTCTAATTCAAGAAATTAACGATTACGTCGACCGTACATCAAGGTCGACCTAAATGAGAATTCGACTTATACACGAATTCTCTTGGTAAATTGCAAAGACACCCAGAGGAATATCTAAGATGCCTACAAAAATATTATAACATCTATGACATGTGTATGACACTCTTTGAAATTATCTATATGATCGAAATGTACACTGTTAGTCTAAGAGACCCTATATATATATATATATATATATATATATATATATATATGCTAGACCTCCGATGCTGCAAAACTCTTGATACCATTGTAACACAATATACATATATTTATCTTGATACTATTGTAGCACAATATATATATATATATATATTATATATATATATATATATTTTGTTGAATTTTTTAAATATAATTGTTTTCCATAAGCAACTACCCAGGTTTCAGGTTATTTCACCATCATCAGTTCTTCTGGTGTTTATGCAAAAATATAATCCAAAGCATAAAGAGCGTCCACAATAATCAACCGACGTAAATTGCGGTCCAAAATTATAACAGAAAGAAATGTCTTCGCATAAACACCAGAAGAACTATTAGCAACCTGATGATGGTAAAATAACCTGAAACCTGGGTAGCTGCTTATGGAAAACAATTATATTTAAAAAATTCAACAAATAAATAAATAAAGCTCCTACAAATTTGTGGTTGAGCATTGTGATTTCTTTGTTTCACACCAAAAATCTTTTTAAAATCTATCTATCTATCTATCTATCTATCTATCTATCTATCTATCTATATATATATATATATATATATATATATATATATATATATATATATATATATTGTGTTAAAATGGTATCAAAAATTTTGCAGCATCGGAGGTTACCAAGCTGCGTCAAGCTAGAGAAAGGACTAGAGCATTGGCTATATATATATATATATATATACATATATATATATATATATATATATATATATATATGTATGTGTGTGTGTGTGTGTGTCTTTTTTGTGTCATCCATCATAAGGAATGAAGTGTCTAGTCACAGCAAAGGGTGAGACCAACTACATAAGAGTATCAGTTCAATCCACTGGGACGTTTCGGTACAACAAAATCTCCAAAATGTCTACCCTCTGGGCGCGAAAAATACGACAAGAAAATCACACAGCGTGAAGGTAACACTGGATGGTATGTCACCGTAAGTATTATTGGAACACAACCTTCGTTTGTTCATGTGGGATTTTGAGGAATTCGTTTTAAAAAAACTCTGACAATATCTTCGTGAAAAATCCTCTTAAAAAATGGAGATTCGGTGTCTGTTTGTAACCTAAATTACGTCATTGCTTACCTCATAATGCCCTCAGGAATTGCGTAAGTTCATCACTGAGGATTTAATCTATTGTCAAAAACATTATTGCATATAATAAATCTTAGTTATTAACGATGCCTCTATGAAAATCTGAGTTATATTTGCCTCAAAACAGTTCATGTTATTAGTGCATTTAAAATCCTGCAATATGTCTTATATATCACTAAGATATAAAGGTAATACACGTAATATATGGTGTGGTTAATTTGGTTACTGGTTTTAACAAAATCAGGTTTAATAAATAATTACTTGGTGTTATTAATCTCTAATATTATTGTTTTATTCTCCAACAAATTAAAATCAATCCTATGAATGATTTTATATAGAAACCAATTAAAATATAATTAATATAAGAGTAATCTTTTTATATGCGTTCTCATTTAATTTCGTTATTCTTTCTAATTGGATTTATCTCATTGCATTAAAATTTAAATTCTTATCCCCGGAGGGCGCATATTCGTAAATATGTCACCATTTTGAATATCTAACACACACACACACACACACACACACACACACACACACACACATATATATGTTGTTTAAAAACAAATGGCTAAAATATTCCAACTGCAGTTTATCGCAGTAACACGAATCTTCAGGGAATTTTTCTTCAGAATTCCCTGAAGATTTGCGCTACTGCTAGAAACTGCAGTCGGAATATTTTAAGCCATTCGTTTTTAAAAAGTATATTTAGCTCTTTATATTGAGCCCTCTTAAATTGGTTTTAATAAAATTCATAAGTAAATATATTTGTTTGCTTCGTGGATTTACAACTAACTGTGATATATATATATATATATATATATATATATATATATATATATATATATATATATATACACATGCGCGCACGTACATATTTTCTTTTTTCTAGTTTCCCTTTTTCTAATTGATTGCTTGTATAGTACAAACATTATGTTCAAGGGAAAATTCATACGATACTAGGTGGACCTGTGAATATTCCACAGTATGATAATTTAATTATTATACCATATTAAATGTCAGGTGGTGGCAACATGTTTCAAACATGACCATCCTGAAGAGAACTGGACTCCCTGGTATGCATGAAATACTTGTCCAACGCAACCTGAGATGGGCTGGCCACTTAAACAGACTTGGGGATGACAGACTACCAAAACAGAATCTGTACTCTCAACTGAGAGAGGAATCACGTAGAATTGGTAGACCAAAGCTCAGGTACAAAGACAACATCAAAAGAAACCTGAAGGACTTGAATATCCCCATAGGCAGTTGACAAGACGCAACCAGAGACCAATTAAATTAGAGGAAAATGATTCGCGTGATGTCATCATCGGATACGATGGACAACAAGTAGTAGTAGTAGTAGTACAACATTTGATAAATTTACTTAAGAGCTATTGTTAAATAGTTCAATATGTAAAACGTATAATAATCTTGATTTAACTCTCTCTCGCTCTTTTTTCTTTCCTTTTTTCAGGTTTTCATTATGTTCGATTGAACCAGATTAGCGTTATTGTTTCCGCGTACTCACCCCACTCTCTCTCTCTCTCTCTCTCTCTCTCTCTCTCTCTCTCACTCTCTTCTCTCTCTACGTTCTTTCATTCGTTTTTTCTTATATTTTTTCTATGGGTCATGTCCTTTTTCTTCCTTTTTTTTATAATAAAAACGTAATGGTCCATCATTCAGCTGAGGTGACGACACTGATAATAAATAAGAAATCAGAGGATAAGCAACACCAAATAATCAGGATTTACATTTTTGTATTACATCTTGGACGAATTGGACGATCCCATTTTTAATCCGGTGTTGCAAGCTGATAACGGTCGTACTTTTAAGGAACACGAGTATTAATATATAGATGCAGAGATGCTGATAGGTACGCGTCCTGTGTTCTTGACGCACAAAAATCTAAAAGGACGCAGTAAAATCGTATCCATGCGTCCCAGTGTTTTTCTTTTTTCTTCCCACACCATTTCAATAGTTTCAAGTTAACATTTCAACTGTGAATACATTTCAATAGTTTCTAAGAAACAAGGTTACAAGGTAGGAGTTAGACGGCTTTAGTTTGGACCCATAGATTTTGCCAGGGACTCATTCAAAGCAAATATGTGCGTCCCAGGCACTAAATTAAAAAGCTATCAGCATCACTGTAAGGGGGGGGGTCAAAATTAAGTAACCTGAAAAAAATGAGAAAGTTTTGAAATAAAATAAATAATGCATTATAAATATCATTCATTGATAAATAAACACTGAAAATTTCATTAAAATCCGATAATTCCTGATTTTTGGTAAATTATTTTCTGTAGGGGGGGGGGGGGGCTAAAGTCATTTTGTCAAAAATGCAGTTTAGCCTCATTTTTGGTATACCTACCCTAACCCTAAACCCTAATTTTAACCGCTTACAAACAATTGCATATTGACGGTTTAAATGAAAAAAACATGTCCTGTCTTAGTCGAGATCGAAAAGGGGTGCCTAAATGTAATGCACACATAGGAAAAGCATGGGCCGCTATAAAAAAAATTATCGATCATAGGGAGGTCCAATCTCACAGACAAGTTAAAAAGACAGTTCTTCCAGGCCGTTGTCGTGTCAGTACTGCTGTATGGCTGCACCACCTGGACCCTAACGAAACGACTAGAGAATAAACTAATGGGAGCTGCACAAGAATGCTGCGGGTGATCCTGAACAAGACGTGGAAACAGCACCC
>CM042169.1:1291548-1294579 GCA_023376005.1 Doryteuthis pealeii
TCTAATTTCTCTATCAATCTTTTTTCTTGATATATTCTTCTTTCTTTCTACCTTCTTAATATTTCCTTTTCTTCTTTATCTTCTGATTTTCTTTCTTCTTTTTCTTTCTTTCTTTCTTCTTTCTTTCTTCTCGATATTCCTTTCTTCTTTCTTTCTGTCTATCTATCTTCTCTTCTCTTTCTTTCTTGATATCTTTCTTTCTTTCTTCTTTCTTTCTTTCTTTCTTTCTTCTTTATTTCCTTTCTTTCTTTCTTTCTGTCTATCTATCTTTCTTTCTTTCTTTCTTTCTTGATATTCTTCTTCTTGATATTTCTTTCTTTCTTCTTTCTTTCTTCTTTCTTAATACTTTCCCTTTCTTTCTTTCTTCCTTTCTTTCTTAATATTTCTCTTTCTTTCTTTCTTTCTTTCTTTCTTCTTAAATATCTCTTCCTTTCTTCCTTCCTTTCTTCATCTAATTTCACTATCAACCCTTCTTTAACTTTAATATCTTTAAAATCCCTTTTTCTTTCACTATTTCCCTTATCTAAACATTTTCTTTCGATTTTCCTTCTTTTCTTTCTTTCTTTTCCAACATCCGATATTTGTGTGACTCAAAATCTTCGGTAACACCCGTCCATTTTCAAAGGATTCTTTCCTCCTCAGGTAAAAGAGATAGAATTCAAATATCCGTATAAATTTCACCATTAACATGGATTCGGAAGAAGAACTTTTCCTTTGAATATCAACTTACCAAAGTTATTGATCCGTGTTTAGTACATTCAGTGTATATATTATATAATATATATATATATATATATATATATATATATAGGAGGTTTAGAAAAAACATTCTTAAGTCGAAACTTGTTCATCTTGGCCAAAATATATAGATAAAATGGGTGTGACTCTTTTGGAAATGATTTATTGGTCTTAACCTAGCCAAAAGAATTATTAGTTTCCCAGGGGAATATATAGTTCAGGTGCGTTGGTTTGTTTCTCAGCACCCACAGGATCTAGTAGCAGTCGTCTTTAGTCAGTCGACCCCAAAAGAGAATTCTTCCACAACTTTTTCGTCGGTCAGCGAATAACTGTCAGGAGCGTGCCTCTTTTTCGTTCCGGTCAATTTGACATGTGTTTATGAGTATCTCTCATAATTTTATTCCACGTGCCATTTAAGGTCACCAGTTCGTCTGACAAATCAATCACAAGAACTCTTGTTGCCGAAGAAGTCTGAAGAAGTCTGTGACTTCCAGACTGGTCGTCTATTCAACAAGCCCAGAATTGTGGTTTATTGTTTTTTATGGCGATAATGAGAATCCCATTATCTTCTGCTCGCCTCCTCCCACGTTACATACCTTCCATTCATCAACATTAAAATTATACATAATATAATTTTTAAAACAAGCCCTCCCTATCATTCAGGTGTTTTCCTTTCTTTCTTTTTCTTCTCACTTGTGGCGCTATCTAATCTAATTTACTCTGACCTCCTCTCCTTCTATCTACATGTTTACAAAATATAAAATAACAATAAAAACAATTACAACATATGCAGAAGTCTTATACAGCAAATTTTCTGAAATCTGTGTTATTCGAACTATTGTCCTTGTAGGGACTAGAACTCTCCTGTGCCTTGAGGGGCAGGAAGTAGAAAAAGTAACGTCCCTGGTCGGGTTGTGTGGAAGACCCTTTTTACCGTTTTGGTAACAACGAGTGAGCCTCGTAGAAGCGAGCTCTTATCTGAGTCCCCGGTGACTGAAGGGATTCCCCCTCGGTGAGGGAGTCACAACTGAAGACTCAACCTGAGCACCCCCTCAATGAGGGACATATAAGAACTGTAATTACTACCCGTAAGTACTTGTATATTAACTCTGTTATTGTGTTTACATCTTATTATAATGGATTGTGCGTCTTTGTTCTGTTCTGAACCAAACTATAATTACTTCTCAAGTCGCAATTTCCTTAGTCCATTTACATCACATTCTCCAGATTTTATTTTTTTATTTAAATCTCAATTATAATAAAATTGTTTATACATTAAGACTTTGGCCGATATCTAACATATTAAAAACATGCAATTGTATATATATACAAAAGAAAAGCAGTTTACAGTGTGAAATGGGAAGGTAACTTGCATATTCATCTTAAAAATTGATTTTAATAAATATATGCTTAGTATTATTGATTTCGAATTGTTGGTTATCTTATTTGAATATAAGCAAAAATCTCGGATATAAATCTTTAAGAATAAATCCATTAACAAGAAGAATAACTTGTAATATTATCTTACTTTCCTATTTTAACAAAATTTACCACATGAAAGACGGGTATAATGAAAGATGGAAGTGTAGATTTCAAATTGTTCTATTTTTCAATACATACCCCCTCTGTTCCAAATCTTTTTATCTACATTCTTATTCAGTTTCATTAGCCTTTCTTAATTAATATGATTATTTTATTAATTAAAACTTAAATACTTGGCACCCAGAGGTGCATATATTTGCTAGTGTAATAAATAGGTTAAAAGGTACATGTGCTTTCCCTTTTGTCATTGCTTTCTGTGAACCTATATTTGAAGCGCGGGGTATAATGGTTAAAGTCATGGGAAATGGACTCGTCGCCCCGAGTTCAAATCCTGGACGTACTAATTGCATTCACTTAGCGCTAATACCTTGGGAAAGGTATGAATCCTACTCTCCCTCCAGCTATGGATAAATAGCAGGGCAGACTGGTTCTTTTAACCATGGCTAGGTAACCAGACTAGGAGAAGGAAAATCTCTGAATTCAAACCTGTTTTAAACTCCCGCTTAAGAAATTGACCTTGTTGTGTTTTCACCATCCTGCTCTGCGGAGGAGGGAGTTTGGTAAAATATATATATTTAGTTATCTCATAAACTGTAAACAGCAATTGCTACATCCTCTCTCATTGTATCTGTACAACGTTCGCAGATGCACCCCCTTTCGGCCTCTCATTATTCATTCTGCTCTCCATTCGCGATCGCGCTCTACATCCACCCTTCTCCACAGCGATCTACGCAGATCCTGCTAGCTAATA
>CM042169.1:1294679-1329093 GCA_023376005.1 Doryteuthis pealeii
TTCTTTAATAAGAGGATACGAAAATTGTTGGGTGATGTAAACTAGTTTCCACATATCGTACACCGAGCAGAAGGGCCTGATTGGGTGTCATGGCCGCTAATTATGTGCCGTTCGCATACGACCTCTTCAAAACGGCTCATTTATATGAAAGGACAGTCTCGTTCTGACCGAAATGATTTAGATCTTTTTGGCGCCACTAACTGATACAGATAAACATATTTTCACAAAAGAAAACATGGCGGAGTCTGGATTTAGCCATGTTCATTATTTATTGAGCAAACAAAGAGACACTTTGAACATGTAAATTGTACTAAACACTGGTTTGGTTTGGTTTGGTTTGTTTTAGGGCATATCAATCTCGGTGGGTCATTTAATGCCGATAAAGTTGTGAAATAAATTCATTCTTAATTGATAATAATTTTGTTTATAAACTCATGTTTTTCTATTTAACCCATTGATGGGACCCTAACAGGTACTACCACTCCGGGTCAAAGGGACCAGGGAGCAATGGGATGAAGGGGTGCTCTACCCATTCCCCAAACCTCCAAAAACCTCACCATCAGATAGTTTAACGTCATTCCCAGGAATGTAGACCCTCAGTCACCACCTTCTAGCACCCATATGATAAAAACGGGTTTGGGGTTGCATTAAGGGCAGTAGACTAGACAATCATATAGGTGCAAGGTATTGGCGTGACCGGCCGATTGATCGGAGGGGGCCTCTCCTACAGTCCTTCTAACCTAAGCAAGGGTCTAAGTGGAGTGGTGCAGGTCATGGACTGCTCATCCACCAAGACTCTGTCCTTAAGCATCACGGGTCCAACAGGCGGCCCCATTTGGAGAGTCTTACCCCTCTGCAGAGGTGCAGTCGTGCATTCTAATATCTATTTCTTCTGTCTCTGTCTCTGTCTCTTCTGTCTGTTCTGTCTGTCTCTCTCTCTCTATCTATCCTATCATCTGCATCTATTTCCCTCTCTCTCCCTTCTCTATCTCTCTATCTATCTATCTGTCAATCTATGTATCTAATTACCCCCTCTCTCTCTCTCTCTCTCTCTCTCTCTCTCTCTCTCTCTCTTCTCTCTTCTTCTCTATAATTCTATCTATTATCTCTCTCTCTCTCTCTCTTCCCTCTGTTATCTATCTATCTATCTATCTATCTATCTATCTGTCAATCTATGTATCTAATTACCCCCCCTCTCTTCTCTCTCTCTCTCTCTCTCTCTATCTATCTATCTATCTATCTATTTCTCTCTCTCTTTTCCCTCTCTCTTATTATCTGTCTATCTATCTGTCTATCTATATATCTAATTATCCCCCCTCTCTCTATCTGTCTGTCTATCTTCTGTCTATCTATCTATGTATCTAATTACCCCCCCTCTCTCTCTCTCTCTCTCTCTCTCTTCTCTCTCTCTTCTCTCTCTCTCTCTCTCTTTAGTAGTCGTTAGTAACGCCCTTCTGTAACATATGACATTTATTCTGTCGCATCCCTACTAATGTAACACCTGTTAAGATTGAGTTACAAAACCGAATGTAAAAAAAAAAAGTCGCATCGTTACATTCATGCAATGTGTGTAATGTAACGACTCGACCTATGACATCTCGAGGTCAAAGAAAGTCCCAACACCTGAGAGATTTGCAAAGCAAAACAGGATGTTCTCATGTCGCTCGACGTGTCAATGGTTATCGTCGTTGGGACACTACATTTTCCCAGGGACTCATTCAAAGCAAATATGTGTGTCCCAGGACGCACTTAATCAAAAAGGCTATCAGCTCAAATCCACTCCCGGTTTCGACTGGGGGTCCGGCGAGTTCGGCCGCCGGGACGGTTTGTTGTTAATAATAGCGTCGATCCCAGGGGCCCATCCCCCCAGGCAAACACTGCCCCCTCGATTAAGGGGCAGGGCTGGGTTTATTGCCCAGTGCCTGAGGCGCCCCCTTGAGGGAATGCCGACGGGATCGACGCAATTTTTCAACTAGCCACTCACGAGCTTCGGCGCTGGGTGTCCCACGTTAATAGGGACTTTGTGCCTACCCGTACAATGTGGGTACGCGGTAAATAAAATCATATACACTCCATCTGAAAATCGTGTTAAACAAAGGAACCTTAGGGGAGTCCCCCATGGCATAGTGAGTAATGAACTGGACTGCAATATCATAGCCAAGTAATTCATTTAGATTAATACCCTTGGGAAAGGTATGAAATCCGACATTCTTACAGCTAAAGGTTAAATAATACCACTATTGTTGTTCTACAAGGATGACTTTGGCATTAAATAACCCCATGAATGTTAATATGTCATTAAAATGTTTATATTTTCACATAGCGCCAATATAAAAAAAAAAAGTCGTCGGGGTGGCCTAATGTCGGTGTTGAGCCAATCAGCGAGGGAGTCTACTCCCTTTTCACTAGCGCTAGACCAAAGAGATTGTTTTTGCGACTGAAATGGAGCGCCACACCTACCATCAGCTCGTTACTTTACTGCACAGATCCCTGTGCTGCTCGTACGCTGAGTTGGCGAGGGTGGTATCGAACTAGGAACCTCGTGGTTTCTAGTCGAACGCTCTACCGACTGAGCTAACCAGCCCTTATACCTACCATCAGCTCCTCACTTTACCGCACAGATCCCTGTGCTACTCATTCGCTTGAGTTGGCGAGGGCCGGTATCGAGAGCGCCAGTACCCCTGAGAAAAGCATGAATTCAATATTCTCTCTCCATCTATGGAAATAATAGGGAACTGGTATTATTTGGATTATTCGGACTATTGTCCTCATCATTGTGTTATCTACACTATTTCTCTGAATTCTTTTAGATGAGGCTTGATAAGTTGATTATTTGGATTATTCAGACTATTGTCCTCATTTTATTGTTACCTACACTATTCTCTGAATTTTTAGATGAGGCTTGATAATTAGGTATTATTTGGATTATTCTGACTATTGTCCTCATCTTTATTGTTTTCTACTATTTCTCTGAATTTTTGAGATGAGGCTTAATTAATTTGTATTATTTGGATTATTCGGACTATTGTCCTCATCTTTATTGTTATCTACAATTTCTTGAATTTTTTAGATGAGGCTTGATAATTAGTATTATTTGGATTATTCGGACTATTGTCCTCATTTATTGTTTTCTACACTATTTATCTGAATTTTTGAGATGAGGCTTGATAATTAGTATTATTTGTATTATTCAGACTATTGTCCTCATCTTTATTGTTATCTAACTATTTCTCTGAATTTTGAGATGAGGCTTGATAATTAGTATTATTTGGATTATTCGGACTATTGTCCTCACTGTACAACGTTTCGGCCGATGGCCCTCTGGCCCTTTTCAGGTATTTCTTGTCGGACTCTGGAACCTTCTCGAAATCGGGAACCTTCTGGGTTCAAAGAGAAGGTTCACACTGAAATGTCCAATTGGACACATAGCCTAGTGGATAAAGGAGTTAGGTTAAGACAGCTCTAAATGACAGTTATCTCTAGACTGCAGGTTCAATCCTGGTCAAGGGCAGCAGTAACATAGAATAATAATTAACACAGCTTAACACATGTGTCCCGGCTATGGTTAGCGGAATGAGAACAGGATACTTTCGTGGACTGAATAAAGGATTAGGTTTAAAGTTCCATTATGGCTCCCGATTACGACAAGAAGTCCCCGAGTTCGAAAAGAAGGTTTCCGAATCCGAGAAGGTCCGACAAGAAATCCTAAAGAAGACCGGAGGGCACATCGACCGAAACGTTGTACAGATAACAATGAAGATGAGGACAATAATCCGAATAATCCAAATAATACTGAAAATCAAGCCTCATCTCTAAAATTCCGAGAAATATTCCATTTTGCCTGTTGATCCGTTTAGTAAAAGAATGTGCGACTAGGGGGCGCTGAGTTTCCTTTATCTAGGTACATCTATTCCTGTCCCCTCGTTAGGGCCACACAAAGGAGAAGAAAGGAAATTTAACCTAAATACCGACGCAAGTTTGCTTTTACTAAACGGATCAACAACTTTCTGTAAATCTAGATTTTCGGGAGAAGGGATTAAAATTTAGATACCAGACATGTATGCCGAAAAATAATGGGGGTCCCTTAATGAAAAATTGTGATATTATGAAAGTACCTATGCTTAAGCATAACACTTATTATCCAGAGTAGCAAATTAAGTTTGTTTTGTTGTTTTGTTTTACGCATATCAACCTCGGTGGGTCATTTAATGCCGATAAATTTTCAAATAAATCATTCTTAATAGATAATACTCATATTTTCTATTAACCCATAAATGGGACCCTAAAGGTACTACCACTCCGAGTCAGAGTGGACCAGGCAATGGTGATGAAGGGGTGCTACACATTTCCCCAAACCTCCAGAACTGAACCTCACCATCAATAGAGTTTAACGTCATTTCCAGGACATGTAGACCTCAAAAACCGCCTTCTAGCACCCATACGATAAAAGGGTTTGGCTTGCCAAAAAGGCGAATAGGGTTGGGCAATTATATAGGTGCTAGGCTTTGATGTGACAAGCCGATTGCGGAGGGCCTCTGCGACCGCCCGTCTAGCCCAAGAAAGGCCCAAAGTGGAGTATTGCAAGTCATGGACTGCTCAACCACCTGGGTTCTATCCTTAACCATGGCCACAGGTGGCCTCATTGGGTAGTCTTACCCCTCTGCAGAGGTGTAGTCGATGCATTCTAACGTCCTAGCGACAGGGCGGCAAATTAAGTTTTAATGATAAAATATATCAATTTGATAGACTAACGAAAACTAATAAGAACGAATATAAAAATATTACACTTATTTTAATGTTATTGTAATTTGTTTCTATATAAAATTAACATAGGATTGCTTTTAATACGTTTGAGAATAAGTTGGGTATTGCAATTGGACTGTTAAGCCACCAGGATTCCGTCCTTAATCATCACGGGTAACTAACCATTACTGTATGTTGATTTTTACTTTTTTTAAATTTCAAATTCTCTCAAACAGCGTAAGACGGCAAGACACGTTGGGACACTGTGTGAACTGTCCTCCTGTGTAGACAAGCCAGTGACCAGCAAAAACGTACGTTGATCAGCTCATGATATAGGACCTACCGAGAATGATGATAGTGGAGAGGATTTCTTATCTGTGTGACTGATGTGTTTGAGAAAATAACATTAAAAAATTGTCGGACAATATGACTTTAGGCACCCTTTTGCTTTTACTGATTCATAAGTACATTTTTTCATTTACACCATCGAACATCTGGTTGTTTGTTAGGGGTTAGGGTTAGGGTTAGGGTTAGGGTAGTTTTATTTAAAAAAACTCTAAAAATCGTCTGGTAACAACAACCGGATGTTGACAATGAAGAAATGTACTTATTGAATCAGCAAAGCAAAGGGGTTCCTAAAGGTCATATGGTTCAAATCGTCTATTGAAATGCATTTTAAAAAATCCTCGTTTAGCACATTTAGCCACAAATGGTTAGAAAATTAGCAATTTTTAAATATTCAAAACAGAAAAGATTTCTTTTAAACGAAACGAATAAAATATAACTAGAATTCAAATTGAAAATGATGCCCCCATCACCACCGACACCTCTGATTTGCTGCTTAACTATTAAGCGGTAACATGATAACAGTTTTTAAAATTGAAATATATTTCCTGAAACTTAAATAAAAAAATTTCGGGGTTTTGGTGGGAATGATCTGGAACTGATTAATTGCATTTCAATTTATTGTAAATCTCGAGGAAATTGATTTATGAGTGGACGAATTAAACTTGTAAGTCAAGATACATCTAATCTATCTATCTATTCTATCTGTCTATCTGTCTGTCCTGTCTGTTTCTATGCCTGTGGTGTATGTTTACGATCTTAGTTACTGGATACGGAGAGACGAGTTCAAATCCTGGACCGTGGGTGTTTGCATTTCTCATAGTATCCATCTATTCGTTTATATATATATATAAAAAATATATACCGCAAATTTTTATGTACAGTTGAATTCTCAATTTTGTTGAATCCTATCAAGGAAACACTGATATCATATTATATATAATATATATATATATATATATATATATATATATAATATTATATGTATAAAAGAAGAAGGTCCGCAATGTATCGTTCTCAGAAAAAAATGTTTTATTCTTTTTATTTTACATACGCAACACGTGTTTCAGATATTCTGGTATCTTCTTCAGGGCTTTGGTCAATACATATATTGATATACATATATATATATATATACACATATACACATATATAATATATATACAGGTGTGTGTGTTGTGTGGTCTATGTGTGTGTGGTGTAATGTTTACGATCCTAGTTAAGGGATACTGAGAGACGAGTTCAAATCTTGGACGTGGGTGTTTGCATTTTTCATAGGACTAATACCTTTGGAAAGGTAGCATCCAACTATGTAGTTATGGGTAAATAGTAAGACGAAACTAGTCTAGTAGAAGGAAAACTCTGAATTCATATCTGTTAAACACCGCTTAAGAAATTACCTGGTGCACGCCCTACTCGCGATTTAATTTATAAACCTAGTTTTGTTAAAACCCAGTGTGCACATTAATCACACCGTATATTTCTTAGTGATATATATGACACATTGCCGTATTTTAAACGCAATAATGAATTTGGCTGTTTTGAGGCAAAACTTTGTGAAAAAATATTTTGTGTGGTTATTTTATATATTAATTTGCAGCCTTTGCCACATGAGAGACGTTACAGTTCTAAAATCGACCTACCCGACTAATCATAGCCAACAGGTGGCCCCATTGTGGGGTTTTGTCTCTCCGTACAGGTGCAGTCAGTGTATTCTACTGCCCCATCCAACAGGGCTTGTAACACGTTTTTGCTCCTGACATTGTGAGTTCAATTTCTAGTAGATGTCTCACTTCCGTGAGCATGTGCCCTACTTAGGTAAACTTACTTCACATCCGGATTATCAGATTTAATTCGGTAAATGTCAACGCGATTGTTTATGAGAAGCACACCTGAAGGAAAAAGGTAATGTGATCATCAGACTACATTCCTTTAGTCTTTTAGATACCAGATTTATTGAAAGAAGAAAAACAAAGGCAGTAGATACATTTCCTGGGTGAAGTAAAATGCTTTCATTTCAGAAACGACTAGTTTCGTCTGACCAGAATTGCTGTGTCTGTCTGTCTGTCTGTCTGTTCTCTCTTCTTCTCTGTTGTCTATCGTCTCTCTCTCCCTCTCTCTCTCTCTCTCTCTCTCTCTCTATCCGTCTCTCTCTCTATCTATCCTCTTGTCTTGCCTGTTGTCTGTCTGTCTATCCGTCTCTCTCTCTCTCTCTCTCTCTCTCTCTATATATATTATATATTATATATATTATATATATATATATATATATTATATATACTATATATATAAAAGAGTCTCAAGGAATACACGGTATGTACTTGTCAACCTAAAACTCTGTGATAATAAGCCATTCAGATTTGAAAAATCTTGCATCTTTAATATCCGTCTAACTAAGTAACACATTAAATTAATTATTAAATTCTTGCTTATTAATGAAATACATAGTTAATTAAACAAAATAAAATTTGTTGAACTCCTTCATATTATTCATGAGTAAGTACAGTTTCGTCTGACCCAGAATTGTTTGTCTGTCTGTCATGTCTGTCTGTCTCTCTCTCTCTCTCTTTAAATATAATATATATATATATATATAT
The DNA here is from genome assembly GCA_023376005.1 of Doryteuthis pealeii. Classification (NCBI taxonomy): domain Eukaryota; kingdom Metazoa; phylum Mollusca; class Cephalopoda; order Myopsida; family Loliginidae; genus Doryteuthis; species Doryteuthis pealeii. The sequence continues at coordinate 1,302,365 of CM042169.1, forward strand.
GTGTGTGTGTGTGTGTGTGTGTTGTGTGTGTGTGTTCATAGTTGGATCATCGGCGCGACTAAACTGGTACCCCCACCAAATTGTTTTGGTGAGGAGGGTGGCTAGACCACCCAGCAGGACGAAAATCAAGACCTGTCAAAGGCGAAAAAAGCTTCTTGCTCAACGGCCCATCTTGCACATTACATTACGCGGGACGTAGAAACCGGGTTGGTACCAGGCGCGTTGTAAGACCACTTGAGGTATCCTTGTCTTGCAGTTTTGTCGAATTGTCCGTTCATACTGTCTCTCTGACTGTGGAGTTAGTTCCGTGCACACTTTGGTCCATTAAAATTTCTCTTCGCACAGTATTTCCTGATTTAAATAATATTTCATTATGTATGAATACATTGATCCCTTGATACAGATATAAATTTATTTCGGCATTTTTTTGCCTCCTAATCTGATCTTTACTAAATTCGAACACCTCATACCCGGTGAAATATTCTGGTATGAGGTATTCGAATAGTAAAGATCATACTGAGGAGGCAATAAATGCGAAATAAATCTCAATCCAGTACCAAGGTATCCATCTATTCGTTTATTTATATATAAAAAAATATATACGCAAAATCTTTATATGTGCAGTTGAATTCTCAATTTTTGTTGAACTCCTATCAAGGAAACACTTGTTATCACACATATATATATTATATATATATATATATATAAGGGTATTTTGCAGCATTTTTCTTTTATACCCAGTTTCGTTAAACTGTACAGACAATTCCTGTCGGACAAGTTTTTCATTGATCCGTTCCAATTTTCGGGCCATTCTTCTGGTTCGGGGGTAAACTGGTATACAAGTCTCCCAAAGGTTTCCAAACGAGCGCTTTCCGGCAATACAATTTGCCATCCTCAGGTGTGAAACGATGGTATGAGTTTCGTGTTCGTTTTTAACGAGAACGAGTAGTACAAGGAATTAGAAGTGGGAGGTAATAAACCAGGTAGTAGGAGGTTGTGGAATGGTAGTGGTTCGATCGAGCTTTGCGATTTTTATGTGGGGCACAGTGTTAGAAGGGAGGGTATAGAGGAAAGAGGATAGGCGGGAATTATTTTGAGATATGTTGACTTAATTCAAGTTTATTTTGTTTAAGGTAGGTTTTTTGTATTGATATATAAAGGCTTCGATTATTTGAAGTTTTGTTTGTTTTTTCTTATGTAGTATTGTGTCATTTTCGGTTAGAATTTTGTGTAGGATGGGGGGGCTATGAATGTGTTTCAAGTTGTTGATTAATGGGAGCTGGAATCGGATAAGGTAATTCTTAGTCTGCGATATAATGTGGTCGTTGTGTGGCCAATATATGTGTTGTTAAGCGCTCGTTTGGAAACCTTTTGGGACTGTTATACCAGTTACACCAGGACACCAAAAGATGGCCCGAAAATGGAACGGATCAATGAAAACTTGTGATTTTGCTTATAGTCTATTTCAGGGAGCTTAGAACAAAGCTCATCAGATGCGAAATGATGAATTCTTTTTACATTTAAGGCATTTGAAAACAAGATTATTATATAATATATATATATATATATATATATATATATACATATATATATTGCGAGATCCAAAAACTGGTCTGCCCTGTCGGCTGGGGGCGTTAAGAATCCACCGACTGCACCTCTGCAGAGGGGTAGACTCCCCCCAATGGGGCCACCTGTTGGCCGCGGCGTGGCGACGTGATGCTTAAGCATAGAGCCCAGGTGGATGAGCAATTCATGACATGCAATACTCCACTTTGGCCCTATGTTGGGCTAGACGGGCGGTCGGGGAGGCCCCCTCCGATCAATCGGATGGTCACGTCAAGCCTAGCACCTATATGATTTTCCCAACCCTATTGCCCTTATGGCAAGCCCCAACCCTTTTATTCATTGGTGCTAGAAGGCGGTGGCTAAGGGTCTAAATGTCCTGGGAATTTACGTTAAAACTCTATCTGATGGTGAGGTTCCAGTTTGGAGGTTTGGGAATGTGGAGCACCCTTCATCACCATTGCTCCCTGGTCCACTCTAACCCGGAGTGGTAAGTACCTGTTTGGTCTCCATTATGGGTTAAATAGAAAAATGTATTAATAAAAAAATTGTATTATCCATTAAGAATTATTTATTTTCAAAACTTTATCGGCATTAAATGACCCACTGAGTTTGATATGCCGTAAAACAAAACAAACAAACAAACAAAACTTGGTAGTAACGGATGATTCTATATGTGATTTCTAAGACACTGTATTTATAATTGTTGATCCAGTATGGATAAATACAGTGAATCTTAAATCACTAAGAGAGCTCAATTTAATAAACTTTTAGATTATTATACAGAGCAATATTTATCTTTGAAGGAAGCAAAACTCAACACCTTTCACTTTTAAAAGAAAAGAAAATTTTTGAGGAGAAAATTTCTGTTATGCAATTGAATTATTGTTAATTTTTCCATCTGATGAACGGATTTGGGGGAGCTTTAATAAATCAACTTACATTATAAATTTATTATGAATAACGTGTTGAGTTTTTCCTTCCTTTTCAAAGATATATATTTATTGTATATATATTGGAAACGTCCATATAAATATTTATATAAACTATTACTATATATATATATATAATATATATATATAGGAAGCATATCATATTATATAATATATAATATTAATATATAATATATATATAAATATTATATATTAATATATATATATATATAATTAGATATATGGGTGTGTGTTGAGGGTGTGGGTGGTGTAAGCGGGTCACTATTAGTTTATCTCGATCTCTCCACTGGCTGTATTATTGTCTCGCGTTGGTCTATGCCCTGCATCTGCCTGGGCTGACGCTTATCACCCAGTACGTGAGGAGTGATAATAGTGTCATACTCGTGGTAGTACGATCTGTGTCTATCATTCTCGTGTGTGAGAGAAGATGGGGATAAATTGCATATATATATATATATGTGCATATTAGAGAGAGAGATAGAGAGATGATAGATACATATAGATATCATTTTCACTTATAAATTATATAATATATAGAGAGAGGAGAGAGAGAGAAACGAGGGAGAAGAGAGAGGAGAGAGAGAGGAAGGGAATACCCCAAGCGAGAAGAGTGATAGTAATACCAAATAACATTGACTGAAGAAGATTTATTGAATTAGATCTGATCAGGACTAGTTATATAAAGAGTCAGAGATCGATTGGAAAAAGTTATAAAATACCATATATATATATATATATTATATATTGGCGGGATAATTAAAATGAAAGTACGATAACTGTGCAACTGAACACCCTCTAAAGATCTCGATGAAAGTCTGGAAAAAACAGTTTTTGAGATGATATCATCACTAGACCACAGCAATGTTAGTTCCGATAAGATGTGTTGACGGAACTTGCGCAGGTCGAAACAGATTTTTAGACGCCGGCAGGTTGGGTGGATCCACCAAGCACAGAGGGAATTGGTGCAAATCTGAAGGCCAAGGACCAACACACAACCCACCTGGTGTTGCCAACATAGTATCTGAGTAAGAGTATCATGCGAGAAATTGAAAATCTACTTTACTAAACGCCAGGTGTTCGATCGTAACCATCTGTCGAATATACATATTTTGGCAGAAACCAAAAAAATTTTGAAAAATAAAAATAAAATAAATAAAAAAAAGACGAGGATTAAGCATGTTGTTTTTTTAAATAATTTTGCTGTTGTTTTTGCTCTGACGTGGAGCGCCACACCTACCATCAGCCTCTACTTTTACCACACCGATCCCTGTGCTACTCATACGCTGAGTTGGCGAGGGCGGGTATTGAACTAGGAACCTTGTGGTTTCTAGCCGATCGCTCTACCGACTGAGCTAAACCAACAGCAAAATTATTTAAAAAAACAACATAGATTAATTCCTCGTCTTTTTTATTTTATTTTATTTTATTTTTTCAAAATATTTTTGGTTTCTGCCAAGAATATGTATATTCGCACCAGATGGTTACCGATCGACACCTGGCGTTTAGTAAAAGGTAGATTTACTCAATTTCTCGGCATGATACTCTGATACTCAGATACTATGTTGGCAAACACCAGTGTGGTTGTTGTGTTGGTCCTTGGCCTTCAGATGTGCACCAATTCCCTCTGTGCTCTTGGTGGATCCAACCCAACACTGCCGGCGTCTAAAAAATCTGTTTCGACCTGCGCAAGTTCCGTCAACACATCTTATCGGAACTAACATTGCTGTGGTCTAGTGGATGATATCAATCTCAAAAACTGTTTTTCCCAGACTTTCATCGAGATCTTTAGAGGGTGTTCAGTTGCACAGTTATCGTATGCTTTCATTTTAATTATCCCCGCCAATATATATATATATATATATATATATGGTATTTATATAACTTTTCCAATCGATCTCTGACTCTTTATATATAGTCTGATCATATCTAATTCAATAAATCTTCTTCCAGTCAATGTTATTTGGTATTTATCTATCCACTCTTTCTCGCTTGGGGTATTCCTCTCTCTCTCTCTCTCTCTCTCTCTCTCTCTCTCTCTCTCTCTCTATATTATATATATATATATATATATATATATAGTGAAAAATGATATATCTATATGTATCTATCAATCTCTCTATCTCTCTCTATATATGCACATATATATATATATATATGCAAATTCTATCCCTCTCTCTCTCTCTCACACACACCCACCCACCCACACCCTCACACACACACAATATATATATATATATATATATATAATATATATATATATAATATATATTATATATAATATATATATATATATATATATATATATATATATATATATATATATATATATTATATATATATATATATATATATTATAATAGTTTATATTAATTTATATGACGTTTCCAATATATACAATATATATATATATCTTTGAAAGGAAGGAAAATCAACACCGTTATTCCATAATAAATTTATAAATGTAAGTTGATTTATTAAAGCTCCCCCAAATTCCGTCTCATCAGATGGAAAATTAACAATAATTTCAATTGCATAACAGAAAAATTTTCTCCTCAAAAATTTTCTTTTCTTTAAAGTGAAACGGTGTTGAGTTTTTGCTTCCTTTCAAAGATAAATATTGCTCTGTATATAATCTAAAAAGTTTATTATACATTGAGCTCTCTTTAGTGATTTAAAGATTCACTGTATTTATCCATACTGGATCATACAATAATAATACAGTGTGTCTTAGAAATCACATATAGAATCATCCCTTACTACCAAGTTTTGTTTGTTTGTTTGTTTTGTTTTACGGCATATCAACCTCAGTGGGTCATTTAATGCCGATAAAGTTTTGAAATAAATCAATTCTTAATGGATAATACAATTTTTTTATTAATACATTTTTCTATTTAACCCATAGATGGGACCCAAACAGGTACTACCACTCCGGGTTAGAGTGGACCAGGGAGCAATGGTGATGAATGGGGTGCTCCACATTCCCCAAACCTCCAAAACTGGAACCTCACCATCAGATAGAGTTTAACGTAATTCCAGGACATTTAGACCTTAGCACCGCCTTCTAGCACCCATATGATAAAAAGGGGTTGGGGCTTGCCATAAGGGCAATAGGGTTGGGAAAATCATATAGGTGCTAGGGCTTGACGTGACCATCCGATTGATCGGAGGGGGCCTCCCCGACCGCCCGTCTAGCCCAACATAGGGCCAAAGTGGAGTATTGCATGTCATGAATTGCTCATCCACCTGGGCTCTATGCTTAAGCATCACGAGTCGCCACCCGCGGCCAACAGGTGGCCCCATTGGGGGGAGTCTTACCCCTCTGCAGAGGTGCAGTCGGTGGATTCTAACGCCCCAGCCGACAGGGCAGACCAAGTTTTGGATACCTCGCAATATATATATATTATAATATATATATATATATATATATATATATATATATAAATCTGTTTTCAAATGCCTTAAATGTAATAAAGAATTCATCATTCGCATCTGATGAGCTTTGTCTAAGCTCCCTGAAATAGACTATAACGCAAAATCACAAGTTTTCATTGATCCGTTCCCATTTTCGGGCCATCTTTCTGGTGTCCTGGTGTAACTGGTATAACAGTCCCCCAAAGGTTTCCAAACGAGCGCTTAACAACACATATATTGGCCACACAACGACCACATTATATCGCAGACTAAGATTACACTTATCCGATTCCAGCTCCATTAATCAACACCTTGAAACACATTCATGCCCCCCCATACCTACACAAAATTCTAACCGAAAATACACACATACTACATAAAGAAAAAAACAAACAAAAACTTCAAATAATCGAAGCTTTATATATCAAACAAAAAAAAAACCTACCTTAAACAAAATAAACTTTGAATTAAGTCAACATATTCTCAAATAATTTCCCGCCTATCCTCTTTCCTCTATAACCCTCCCCTTCTAACAACTTGTGCCCCCCCACATAAAACATCGCAAAGCTCGATCGAACCACTACCATTCCTACAACCTCCTACTACCAATGGTTATTACCTCCCACTTCTAATTCCTTGCTACTACTCGTTCTCGTTAAAAACGAGACACGAAATCATACCATCGTTTCACACCTGAGGATGGCAAATTGTATTGCCGAAAGCGCTCGTTTGGAAACCTTTGGGAGACTGTTATACCAGTTACACCCCGACACCAGAAAGATGGCCCGAAAATTGGAACGGATCAATGAAAAACTTGTCCGACAGGAATTGTCTGTACAGTTTAACGAAACTGGTATAAAAGAAAAAATGCTGCCAAAATACCCTTATATATATATTATTATATATATATATATATGTGTGATAACAAGTGTTTCCTTGATAGGATTCAACCAAATTGAGAATTCAACTGCACATATAAAGATTTGCGTATATATTTTTTTATATATAAATAAACGAATAGATGGATACCTTGGTACTGATATGAATTTATTTCGGCATTTATTTGCCTCCTCAGTATGATCTTTACTAATTCGAATACCTCATACCCAGAATCACTTTCACGGGTATGAGGTGTTCGATTTAGTAAAGATCAGATTGAGGAGGCAAAAAAATGCCGAAATAAATTTATATCTGTATCAAGGGATCAATGTATTCATACATAATGAAATATCATTTAAATCAGGAAATACCTGTGCTGAAGAGAATATTTTTAATGGACAAAGTGTGCACGGAACTAACTCCACAGTCAGAGAGACAGTATGACGGACAAATTCGACAAAACTGCAAGACAAGGATACCTCAAGTGGTCTTACTACGCGCCTGGATACCAACCCAGGTATTTCTACGTCCCCGCGTAATGTAATGTGCAAGATGGCCGTTGAGCAAGAAGCTTTTTTCGCCTTTTGACAGGTCTTGATTTTCGTCCTGCTGGGTGTCTAGCCACCCTCCTCACCAAACAAATTTGGTGGGGTACCAGTTTAGTCGCCGATGATCCAACTATGAAACACACACACACACACACACACACACACACACACACATATATATATATATATATATATATATTTAAGAGTGAGAGAGAGACAGACAGACAGACAGACAGACAAAGCAATTCTGGGTCAGACGAAACTGTACTTACTCATGAATAATTATGAAGAGTTCAACAAATCTTTTGATTTTTGTTTAATTAACTAATTATTTCATTTAATCAGCAAGAATTAATAATTAAATTTAATGTGTTACTTAGTTAGACGGATATTAAAGTATATGCAAGATTTCAAATCTGAATGGCTTATATTATCAGAGTTTTAGGTTGACAAGTACATACCGTGTAATTCCTTGAGACTCTTTTATATATATATATATATATATATATATATATAATATATATATATATATATATAATATATATATATAGAGAGAGAGAGAGAGAGAGGAGAGAGACGGATAGACAGACAGACAGACAGGCAACAGAGACGGATAGATAGAGAGAGAGACGGATAGAGAGAGAGAGAGAGAGAGAGAGAGAGGAGAGAGAGACGGATAGACAAAACAGAGAGAGAGAGAGAGACAGACAGACAGACAGACACAGCAATTCTGGGTCAGACGAAACTAGTCGTTTCTGAAATGAAGCATTTATTTTCACCCAGAAATGTATCTACTGCCTTTGTTTTTCTTCTTCAATAAATCTGTATCTAAAAGACTAAAGGAATGTTGTCTGATGATCACATTACCTTTTTCCTTCAGGTGTGCTTCTCATAAACAATCGCGTTGACATTACCGAATTAAAATCTGATAATCCGGATTGAAGTAAGTTACCTAAGTAGGGCCATGCTCACGGAAGTGAGACATCTACTAGAAATTGAACTCACAATGTCAGGAGCAAAAACGTGTTACAACCCTGTTGGATGGGCAGTAGAATACACTGACTGCACCTGTATGGAGAGACAAAACCCACAATGGGCCACCTGTTGGCTATGATTAGTCGGGTAGGTCGATTTTAGAACTGTAACGTCTCTCATGTGGCAAAGGCTGCAAATTAATATATAAAATAACCACACAAAATATTTTTTCAAAGTTTTGCCTCAAAACAGTCAAATTCATTATTGCGTTTAAAATACGGCAATGTGTCATATATATCACTGAGAAATATACGGTGTGATTAATGTGCACACTGGTTTTAACAAAACTAGGTTTAATAAATAATCGCGAGTAGGGCGTAGCACCAGGTAAATTTCTTAAGCGGTGTTTAACAGATATGAATTCAGAGTTTTCCTTCTACTAGACTAGGTTCGTCTTACTATTTACCCATAACTACATAGTTGGATGCTACCTTTCCCAAAGGTATTAGTCCTATGAAAAATGCAAACACCCACGTCCAAGATTTGAACTCGTCTCTCAGTATCCCTTAACTAGGATCGTAAACATTACACCACACACACATAGACACACACACACACAACCTGTATATATATATATATATGTGTATATGTGTATATATATATATATATGTATATCAATATATGTATTGATCAAAGCCTGAAGAAGATACCAGAATATCTGAAACACGTGTTGCGTATGTAAAATAAAAAGAATAAAACATTTTTTCTGAGAACGATACCATTTGCGGACCTTCTTCTTTTTATAATATATAATAATATATATATATATATATATAATATATATATATATATATATATATGATATCAAGTGTTTCCTTGATAGGATTCAACCAAAATTGAGAATTCAACTGTACATATAAAGATTTGCGTATATATTTTTATATATATATATAACGAATAGATGGATACTATGAGAAATGCAAACACCCACGTCCAGGATTTGAACTCGTCTCTCCGTATCCAGTAACTAAGATCGTAAACATTACACCACAGGCATAGACAAACAGACAGACAGACAGATAGACAGATAGATAGATAGATAGATAGATGTATCTTGACTTACAAGTTTAATTCGTCCCACTCATAAATCAATTTCCTCGAATTGTACAATAAATTGAAATGCAATTAATCAGTTCCAGATCATTCCCACCAAAACACCCGAATTTTTTTATTTAGTTTCAGGAAATATATTTCAATTTTAAAAACTGTTATCACTGTTACCGCTTAATAGTTAAGCAGCAAATCAGAGGTGTCGGTGGTGATGGGGGCATCATTTTCAATTTGAATTCTAGTTATATTTTATTCGTTTCGTTTAAAATGACAATCTTTTCTGTTTTGAATATTAAAATTGCTAATTTTTCTAACCAATTTTGTGGCTAAATGTTGCTAAAACGAGGATTTTTTAAAATGCATTTCAATAGACGATTTGAACCATATGACCTTTAGGAACCCCTTTGCTTTGCTGATTCATAAGTACATTTCTTCATTACACCGTCAACATCCGGTTGTTGGTTACCAGACGATTTTTTAGAGTTTTTTTTTTAATTATAAACTAACCCCTAACCCTAACCCTAACCCTAACCCCTAACAAACAACCAGATGTCGATGGTGTAAATGAAAAAATGTACTTATGAATCAGTAAAGCAAAAGGGGTGCCTAAAGGTCATATTGTCCGACAATTTTTTAATGTTATTTTCTCAAACAATCGTACAAGTAAGAAATGTAGTTTTTGGTATCAGTATTCATCATCATCATCATGTCGCGCTTTCAGCACGGATATCCATGACAATCTCTCTCCATCCGTCCCTATTGCTCATCATTCTCGGGAGGTCCTATATGCAGCATCCTGCATCCGCACAGAGCTGATCAACGTACGTTTTTGCTGGTCGGCCCACACTGGCTTGTCTATGTGCTGGCTTCCACAGGAGGACGTCGCTTATGAGTTCATCCTTGCTTCTCCAGCAGTGTCCCACGTGTCTTGTCCGTCTTACGCTGTTTGAGAGAATTTGAAATTTAAAAAAAGTAAAAATCAACATACAGTAATGGTTAGTTACCCGTGATGATTAAGGACGGAATCCTGGTGGCTTAACAGTCCGTAACTTGCAATACCCAACTTTATTCTCAAATGTATTAAAAGCAATCCTATGTATAATTTTATATAGAAACAAATTACAATAACATTAAAATAAGTGTAATATTTTTATATTCGTTCTTATTCAGTTTCGTTAGTCTATCAAATTTGATATATTTTATCATTAAAACTTAATTTGCTCGCCCTGTCGGCTAGGACGTTAGAATGCACCGACTGCACCTCTGCAGAGGGGTAAGACTCTCCCCAATGGGGCCACTTGTTGGCCATGGTTAAGGATAGAACCCAGGTGGTTGAGCAGTCCATGACTTGCAATACTCCACTTTGGGTCTTTCTTGGGCTAAACGGGCGGTCGGAGAGGCCCCCTCCGATCAATCGGCTTGTCACATCAAGCCCTAGCACCTATATGATTGCCCCAACCCTATTGCCTTTTTGGCAAGCCCCAATCCTTTCTATCATATGGGTGCTAGAAGGCGGTGGCTGAGAGCCTTCATGTCCTGGGAATGATGTTAAACTCGATTTGATGGTGAGGTTCCAGTTTTGGAGGTTTGGGGAATGTGTAGCACCCCTTCATCACCATTGCTCCCTGGTCCCCTCTGACCCGGAGTGGTAGTACCTGTTAGGGTCCCATCTATGGGTTAAATAGAAAAATGTATTATAAAAAAAATTGATTATCTATTAAGAATGGATTTATTTCAAAACTTTATCGGCATTAAATGACCCACCGAGGTTGATATGCCGTAAAACGAAACAAACCAAACCAAACTTAATTTGCTACTCTGGATAATAAGTGTTATGCTTAAGTAATAGGTACTTTTCATAATATCACAATTTTTCATTAAGGGACCCCCATTATTTTTCGGCATACATGTCTGGTATCTAAATTTTAATCCCTTCTCCCGAATAATCTAGATTTACAGAAAGTTGTTGATCCGTTTAGTAAAAGCAAACTTGCGTCGGTATTTAGGTTAAATTTCCTTTCTTCTCCTTTGTGTGGCCCTAACGAGGGGGCAGGAATAGATGTACCTAGATAAAGGAAACTCAGCGCCCCCTACCGGCGCACATTCTTTTACTAAACGGATCAACAGGCAAAATGGAATATTTCTCGGAATTTTAGAGATGAGGCTTGATTTTCAGTATTATTTGGATTATTCGGATTATTCCTCATCTTCATTGTTATCTGTACAACGTTTCGGTCGATGTGCCTCCGGTCTTCTTTAGGTATTTATTGTCGGACCTTCTCGGATTCGGAAACCTCTTTTCGAACTCGGGACCTTCTTGTCGTAATCGGGAGCCATAATGGAACTTTAAATCCTTTATTCAGTCCACGAGAGTATCCTGTTCTCATTCGCTAACCATAGCCGGACACATGTGTTAAGCTGTGTTTAATTATTATCTATGTTACTGCTGCCCTTGACCAGGATTGAACCTGCAGTCTAGAGATAACTGTCACTTAGAGCTGTCTTAACCTAACTCCTTTATCCACTAGGCTATGTGTCCAATTGGACATTTCAGTGTGAACCTTCTCTTTGAACCCAAGAAGGTTCCCGATTTCGAGAAGGTTCCAGAGTCCGACAAGAAATACCTGAAAAGGCCAGAGGCACATCGGCCGAAACGTTTACAGATGAGGACAATAGTCCGAATCAAATAATACTAATTATCAAGCTCATCTCAAAATTCAGAGAAATGTGTAGATAACAATAAAGATGAGCAATAGTCTGAATAATACAAATAATACTAATTATCAAGCCTCATCTCAAAAATTCAGATAAATAGTGTAGAACAATAAAGATGAGGACAATAGTCCGAATAATCCAAATAATACAATTATCAAGCCTCATCTAAAAAATTCAGAGAAATAGTGTAGATAACAATAAAGATGAGGACAATAGTCCGAATAATCCTAATCCAAATAATAAGCCTCATCTCAAAAATTCAGAGAAATAGTGTAGAAACAATAAAGATGAGGACAATAGTCAGAATAATCAAATAACTAATTATCAAGCCTCATCTAAAAAATTCAGAGAAATAGTGAAACAATAAAAATGAGACAATAGTCTGAATAATCCAAATAATCCAATTATCAAGCCTCATCTAAAGAATTCAGAGATAGTAGAAACACTAATGATGAGGACAATAGTCCGAATAATCCAAATAATACCATTTTCCCTATTATTTACCCATAGATGGAGAGAGAATAATTGAATTCATGCTTTTCTCAGGGGTACTGGCGCTCTCGATACCGGCCCTCGCCAACTCAGCGAATGAGTAGCACAGGGATCTGTGCGGTAAAGTGAGGAGCTGATGGTAGGTGTAAGGGCCGGGTTAGCTCAGTCGGTCGAGCGTTCGACTAGAAACCACAAGGTTCCTAGTTCGATACCCACCCTCGCCAACTCAGCGTACGAGCAGCACAGGGATCTGTGCAGTAAAGTAACGAGCTGATGGTAGGTGTGGCGCTCCATTTCAGTCGCAAAAACAATCTCTTTGTCTAGCGCTAGTGAAAAGGGAGTAGACTCCCTCGCTGATTGGCTCACACCGACATTAGGCCACCCCGACGACTTTTTTTTTTTATATTGGCGCTATGTGAAAATATAAACATTTTAATGACATATTAACATTCATGGGTTATTTAATGCCAAAGTCATCCTTGTAGAACAACAATAGTGGTATTATTTAACCTTTAGCTGTAAGAATGTCGGATTTCATACCTTTCCCAAGGTATTAATCTAAATGAATTACTTGGCTATGATATTGCAGTCCAGTTCATTACTCACTATGCCATGGGGACTCCCTAAGGTTCTTTGTTTAACACGATTTTCAGATGGGAGTGTATATGATTTTATTTACCGCGTACCCACATGTACGGGTCAGGCACAAAGTCCCTATTAACGTGGGACCACCCACGCGAAGCTCGTGGAGTGGCAGTTGAAAAATTGCGTCGATCCTCGGCATTCCTCAAGGGCGCCTCAGCACTGGGCAATAAACCAGCCCTGCCCCTTTAAATCGAGGGGCAGGTGTTGCCTGGGGATGGCCCCTGGGATCGACGCTATTATTAACAACAACCGGTCCGGCGCCGAAGCTCGCCGACCCAGTCGAAACCGGAGTGGATTTGATGCTGATAGCTTTTGATTAGTGCGTCCTGGGACACACATATTTGCTTTGATGAGTCCCTGGGAAAATGTATGTGTCCCAACGACGATAACCATTACACGTCGAGCGACATGAGAACATCCTGTTTGCTTTGCTAAATCTCTGCAGGTGTGTGACCTTTCTTTGACCTCGAGATGTCATAGGTCGAGTCGTTACATTACACACATTGCATGAATGTAACGATGCGACTTTTTTTTACATTCGGTTTTGTAACTCAATCTTAACAGGTGTTACATTAGTAGGGATGCGACAGAAATAAATGTCATATGTTACAGAAGGGCGTTACTAACGACTACTAAGAGAGAGAGAGAGAGAGAGAGAGAGAGAGAGAGAGAGAGAGAGAGAGAGAGAGAGAGGGGGGGTAATTAGATACATAGATAGATAGACAGACAGATAGACAGACAGATAGAGAGAGGGGGATAATTAGATATATAGATAGACAGATAGATAGACGATAGATAAGAGAGAGGGGAAAAGAGAGAGAAATGATAGATAATAGATAGATAGAGAGAGAGAGAGAGAGAGAGAGAGAGAGGGGGGGTAATTAGAACATAGATTGACAGATAGATAGATAGATAGATAGATAGATAACAGAGAGGGAAAAAGAGAGAGAGAGAGAGAAATAGATAGATAGATAGAGAGAGAGAGAAAAGAGAGAGAGAGAGAGAGAGAGAGAGAGAGAGAGAAGGAGGGGTAATTAGATACATAGATTGACAGATAGATAGATAGAGAGATAGAAAGGGAAGAGAGAGAGAAATAGATGCATAGATAGATAGATAGATAGAGAGAGAGAGACAGACAGACAGACAGACAGAGACAGAGACAGAGACAGAGAAATAGATATTAGAATGCACCGACTGCACCTCTGCAGAGGGATAAGACTCTCCAAATGGGGCCGCCTGTTGGACCCGTGATGCTTAAGGACAGAGTCTTGGTGGATGAGCAGTCCATGACCTGCACCACTCCACTTAGACCCTTGCTTAGGTTAGAAGGACTGTAGGAGAGGCCCCCTCCGATCAATCGGCCGGTCACGCCAATACCTTGCACCTATATGATTGTCCTAGCTCTACTGCCCTTAATGCAACCCCAAACCCGTTTTATCATATGGGTGCTAGAAGGTGGTGACTGAGGGTCTACATTCCTGGGAATGACGTTAAACTCTATCTGATGGTGAGGTTTTGGAGGTTTGGGGAATGTAGAGCACCCCTTCATCCCCATTGCTCCCTGGTCCACTTTGACCCGGAGTGGTAGTACCTGTAGGGTCCCATCAATGGGTTAAATAGAAAAACATGAGTTTAAAAAAAATTATTATCAATTAATGAATTTATTTCACAACTTTATCGGCATTAATGACCCACGAGATTGATATGCCCTAAACAAACCAAACCAACCAAACCAGTGTTTAGTAATTTACATGTTCAAAGTGTCTCTTTGTTTGCTCAATAAATAATGAACATGGCTAAATCCAGACTCCGCCATGTTTTCTTTTGTGAAAATGTTTATCTGTATCAGTTAGTGGCGCCAAAAAGATCTAAATCATTTCGGTCAGAACGAGACTGTCCTTTCATATAAATGAGCCGTTTTGAAGAGGTCGTATGCGAACGGCACATAATTAGCGGCCATGACACCCAATCAGGCCCTTCTGCTCGGTGTACGATATCTGGAAACTAGTTTACATCACCCAACAATTTTTCGTATCCTCTTATAAAGGAAACTCGTAAATTGACCCTTGTGGACCCTTATGATTTTTTTTCAACCTGTGAAAAGTTTTATTCACTCCTCCCCAGGGCGCTTACGGTCAAGTCACGTTGAAAGCACTGGTTCCCGCTAGATATTTTGCCGTTTCAAACAATTACTCTATATTTAATTAAATGACCCTTATATATATATACTAACAGTGGCTACTCGGCGTCGCCTGGGTAGAGAGGGATTTAAAAAAAAGTTAATATATATACACATTAAATATCACCAGGGTTTTGTTTTTGAGCAAAAATAATAAAGATTTGATTTATATTCATAAAGACAATCAAAAAATAAAATTTAAATGATAACAGCATGGATTTTTGTTTCATTTAATATTTAGATAGTAGATATTAATATTTCTTTTTAGAGTAGCTGGATCAATATGTGTGTGTGTGTGTGTGTGTGTGTGTTGCATATATATGTGTATATATGTGTGTGTACATATATATGGTATATATATATATGTGGTGTGTGTGACCTATATATATGTGTGTGCATATTATTTGTGTGTGTGTGTGTGTGTGGTGTGTAAATGTGTGTGTGTACATTATATGTGTGTAAATATATATGGTGTTGTGTTGTGGTTTTAAATATATTATATATATATATATGTGTGTGCATATGTGTGTATATATATATTATGTGGGTGTGGTATATAATAGGGTTGTACATATATATGTGTGTGTTTATATGTATGTGTGTGTTGTGTGTGAATTTATTATATTATATATATATATTATATGTGTGTGTGTGTGTGTGTGTGTGTGTGTGTGTAACCGAGAGATCATAGCAACTCCTGATAGCCCGGAGTTTGACGATCCAGAACAATCAGTGTGATGTCTCAAATGTAGCATACGATTTGCCCTGGGAATTTCTCTAATTAAACAAATCATGGTGGGTGTATTGCCGCCATTTTGAGCGAGACTTGTCGTCTGCCGGTGCAAATGTTCCGTGATGCAGTCTGTCTTTACACAGATATTACACAGATTCAATCGTAAATAGACAAACATAAACAAATTTGTAGACGCTTTTTTTTTGGTATTTGATCATTTAATTCCCTCATTTTTTTCTTCAATTTTGATGTCTTCTTTTTTCATTTTTTTCTTCAATTTTTTTCAAACACTCCCCAACCCCGGTCTTCCATTATATTTACGCGGTTTTTTTCTGAAGTGTTGTTTAGTCATTTCTTTCTTTCTTTCTTTCTTTCTTTCTTTCTTTTTCTTCTTTCTTTTTTCTTTCTGTTTCTTTCTTTTCTTTTTTTCCTTTTCTTTCTTTCTTCTTCTTTCTTTTCCTTTTTCTCTTTCTTTCTTTCTCTTTTTCTCTTTCCTTTTCTTTCTTTCTTTTCTTTTTTCTTTCTTTTTTATCGGTTTTTCTTTTTTATTCCCTTCTTCCTTTTCTTTCTCTTTCCTTTTCCCTTTCTTTCTTTCTTTCTTTCTTTCTCTTTCTTTTTTTCCTTTCTTACTTTCTTTCTGTTTGTGAGTCTCTGTCTCTTTCTTTCTTTCTTTCTTCTCTCTCTTACTTTCTTTATATTTCTTTCTTTCTTCTTTCTTTCTTTCCAATTCAAAATGTATTTCGGTTTAGCTTAGTCGATAGAGTGTCCGACTATGAATCAGAAGGTTCCTTTCTTCTTCTTCTTCGTTCTTTCGTTCTTTCTTTCTGTTTGTGAGTCTGTCTGTCTGTCTCTTTCTTTCTAGATCCGACTTCCAGATACGACTGCAATTTTGGCTCAGAATTTGAATATAGATCCCCGACACAAATTCTAATTGTAAAAAACCTTTTCAACATTGCATATTCATATTATATCTAATTCCCATTAGAAAATACTAAACAAGATGGGGACCTCCCCACACTGGATGCAAATCATTTTCAAATTAGTAGACCAATCCATATACCCGGGTAGCAATATCTCATCTACTGAAAGACATGTCAATATAAGTGCAGTTATTGACAGATCATTGATCATATTGAAATCTGATCTATTCTGTGGCTCAACTGATTTTATTTCTTAGTGATGTATTTCTTAGTGATATATAAGACACATTTCAGGATTTTAAACGCACTAATAACATGGGCTGTTTTGAGGCAAATCTCAAATTTTCATACAAACATCGCTAATAAATAATAAGATTTATTCTATGTATTAATGATTTTGACTATAAAGTAAATATTTATTGATAAACTTATGCACTTCCTGATAGTATTGTGACGTAGTTTCGGTTACAGACAGACACCAAATCTCCATAATAAGATATATGTTCTACTCATATGAAAGACATTTATCCAAAGGAGAGATATACACATTTAAAATATCATATCTGCTCGTTCACAATTACTGGTCCTATTAAACAGTTATTCTTTGCTACTGATGTTCCATTTAACCGGAGTCCACTGAACATATTGAAAATTATTGATTTTTAACGGCATGTCAACTAGTATAGGGTTATTTCATGCGTTCATTGTGTAGTTGTTTCTTGAGAGTTTTTTTTCACACGGTTTCCTATCGAATACGAATAATCTTTAAACCGATTTGACTCATAGATGGGACCCTAACAGGTACTACCATTCCGGATCATAATAGACATGGGAGTAATGCAGAGTCCAAGTGGTGCAGCTATTTAGTAGCAACTGACACGGCTACAGCTTTTAATAATTTACTTAGTCTGACTATTTAAGCCACATATTTATATCACATATTCTCATTGGATTTAAGTTTTTATTTTAATTTGTTTTATACACTGAATCTTGCAAATCAGTTTGTTTGTCTTTGTTGTTTTTCTGACATTTTGATTGACCCTCTCTGACTTTCTTCAGATATTGTATTCTGTAACTTTCCATGAATGTTAAATAAAACCCTTTCTAAACCTGTCAAAGTTATTTCATAAAATTGTAATCTGCTTTGTATCTGTTATTGTATATTGTCATGTATAATGTCATGTCCACGCGCTCAGACAATAAAGCCTGTATTTGTTATTAAATCAATCTTAGTTTTCTTTTATTTTTCATTTCTTTCATTTTTTAAATTTTATTTGTTCTTTGTTTTCATTATTTTTCTTTCATTAATTCATATATTCTTTGTTGTCCCATCATTCTTTATTTCCTTCATTCATTTATTCTTTATCTCTTTCAATATTTCTTTCATTCGTTTATTCTCTTATTCATTCTCTTATTCTTTTTTTTATTCGTTCATTTTTCCGTTCATTCTTTCTTTTATTCTTTTTTTATTCTTTCTATCGTTCATTCATTCATTCTTTCTTGGTCTTTTTCATTCTTCAATTTTTCATTTCTCTCTTTCATTCTTCCATTCATTCTTTCTTTTATTCTTTTTTCGTTCTTTCTTTCGTTCGTTCTTTCTTTCTTTCTTTGTCTTTTTCATTCTCCAGTTCTGTATTTCTTTCTTTCATTTATCCATTCTTTCTTTCTTGTTTCTTGTTATTTACGAAGCTTTTCTTCATCTAGTACAGCGGTTCTCAACCTATGGCCACATGGCCAAAATGGGCCACAGAAAATTTCAGGTGGGCCAAGGAAATGTTATAAATCTATATGATTTCAGAGCATTCACTTTTTATATACAAAATCCAATCATATATTTGGAAAATTTATATTTTCTAGAAAGTAAGATGTCAACTAATTCACGGTAGGGGAGAGTGGGGAGATATTTATGCCCCTTGATACACCCCCTATATTATGTTTTATATATATTGACTTTATATATGTCAATTGAATGAGATAATGAACCTAGGGCGGTTATAATTGCAAATCGTCGTCAAAATTAAAACGAAAAAATTTGTCTTGGTCATAGATTTTAATGAATTTAATTATTACTAAGGACACGATTGCTGTTTTTTTTTTTTACTTAGAATTTTTCTATTATAATAATTTCATGGGCCACAAAAAATTGTGTAAATGAAAGACATGTCCTTCTGAATCGAGATCAAAAAGGGGTGCCTAAGGGTCATATGGTCCAAAAAAATTAAACAACAAAAATAAAACAAAAACAACATTAAAAAAATTGAGATAATGTGGGATGGGAGATTGTCCTTATGTTTTCTCTCGTCTGCCCATCCATAATCCCGTCCGAGTCTCGCGAGAGAAAGTCTCGCTTGAAATCCCGGTCGAAATTGTGCTAAGTAATGTCGTTAGGCCCAAGAAGTGTATCGAGGCGAGACGCCGCCTCACGTAAGAGGATCTTTTCACACTGGTCGTATTTATTTCGCTGTGTTGGTTTTAATTTAGCGGAATCCAAGGGGTTATCGCACCTCTCCTTTCGTCAGACCCGCCTACCCGAATGATCTGTCTTCTCGGCCCGGGGTGAGAGGGATGGGGGTGTGATTCTCGCTTTATCAACATTTGACTTATTTACAATTTTCTTTCTTTTTTGGATTATTTACCGATCTGTCTTTCTGTCTGTCAGATATTTCGTTTTTTTTTTCATTTCATTATATTTGGACGCCATTGAAATTCTTTCTTGTTTGTTTTCTACGATGTTTATGTTTTGACCACTTTTCAAAATCTTTCTTTTTCTTTCTTTTTTTTCTTTCTTTCTTTATTCTTTCTTTCTTTCTTTCTTTCTTTTTCTTATTTTTTCTTTTTCTTTCTTTCTTTCTTTCTTTCTTTCTTTCTTTTTCTTATTTTTTTTTTTCTTTCTTTCTTTTTTCTTTTATCATTCTTTCTCTTTTTTTATTCTTGTTTCTTACTTTTTCATTCTTTATCTTTCTTTTTCATTCTTTCTTTCTTTCACTTTCTTATTTTTTCATTTTCTTTCTTTCGTTCTTTCTTTTTTCTTTCTTTCTTTTACCTTTTCATTCTTTCTCTTTTTCTTTCTTCATTTCTTTTTTCTTTCTTTCTTTTACTTTTTCATTCTTCTTCTTTCTGTTTCTTTCTTTATTTTTTCTTTCTTTCTTTTTTCTATCTTTCTTTTACTTTTTCATTCATTCTTTTACTTTTACTTTCTTTTTGTTTTTGTTTTTGTTTTCTTTCTTTCTTTCTTTCTCTTTCTTTCTCTCTTTTACTTTTTCTTTCTTTTCCATTTTTTCTTCCTTTTCCTTTCTTTCCTTTTCTTTCCGACTCATTCATACCAATGTCTACTCTTTAAAATCTGTCTTTCATTTTCTTTTCAATATGTTTATAAACAAACCTTTTAAAATATATTTCTTCTTTTCTTTATTTTTTCTTTACTTTTCAATGTTTATATACAACTTCTCTTTAAAATATCTCTTTCTTTCTTTCTTTCTTTTTCTCTTTCCTTTCATACCATGTCTACTCTTTAAAATCTGTCTCTCTTTCATGTTCTTTCCTTTTTAATATGTTAATTTATAAACCACCATTTAAAATATATTCTTCTTCTTTTCTTCTTTTTTATTTTCTTTCCTTTGGTTTTGTTAGTTGTGTTTTACGGTATATCAACCTCAGTGGGTCATTTAATGCCGACAAAGTTTTGAAATATATTCCATCTTAAATAGATACTCATTTTTTTATAAACACATTTTTCTATTTAACCCAGAGATGGGACCCTAACAGATACTACCACTCCCGGTCAGAGTGGACCAGGGAGCAATGGTGATGAAGAGGTGCTCCACATTCCCCAAACATGAGTTTTTAAACAAATTGTGTATCCATTAAGAATGAATTTATTTCAACAAAACTTTATCGGCATTAAATAACCCACTGAGGTTGATATGCCGTAAAACAAAACAGATAAAACCAAACCAAGAGATAATGAAAGAAAGAAAACAAGAAAAAATTAGAAAGTAATGAACGAGAAAGAAAGAGACTTAAAATGAGAAAAAAAAGAAGAAATTTAAAATGAAAGAAAAAATGATGAAAAAAAAAAAGAAAGCGAGAAAAAATTAAAAATGAAAGAAAAAAGGAATGAAAAAAAAAGCGAAAAAAAACATGAAATAAAAAAGTAATGAAAAAAAAAAGAAAGAAAGAGAGAAAAATTAAAAGTGAAAGAAAAAGGAATGAAAAAAAGCGAAAAAAAAAATGAAATAAAAAAGTAATGAAAAAAAAAGAAAGAAAGAGAGAAAAATTAAAAGTGAAAGAAAAAGGAATGAAAAAAACGAAAAAAAAAAAACATGAAATAAAAAAGTAATGAAAAAAAAAGAAAGAAAGAGAGAAAAATTAAAAGTGAAAGAAAAAAGGGAATGAAAAAAAGCGAAAAAAAAACATGAAAATAAAAAGTAATGAAAAAAAAAGAAGAAAAGAGAGAAAAATTAAAAGTGAAAGAAAAAAGGAATGAAAAAAAGCGAAAAAAAACATGAAATAAAAAATAATGAAAAAAAAAAAAGAAAGAAAGAGAGAAAAATTAAAAGTGAAAGAAAAAAAGGAATGAAAAAAAAAAGAGAGAAAGCGAGAGAAAAATTAAAAGTGAAAGAAAAAAAGGAATGAAAAAAAAAAAAAGAAAGAAAAGCGAGAAAAATTAAAAATGAAAGAAAAAAGTAATGAAAAAAAATGAAATAAAAGAAAAAGACTTCCAGTGAATTCACTTTGAAAATCCTGGTCCATGCAAGATACAGAAGGCTTCAGAACCCGGTCGGCCCTACTATTTACCCAAAGCTGGGGGTACACACAGATGGATTTATCCCTTCCCTAAAAAAGCATTAGCGTGAAGTGAAACGCAAACAGTCTCGTCAAGAATTTTAACTTGGTTTGCTGATTCCATTTCCTACAGCGATACTCGTTACGCTGAGTGCGCATCTGTGTATTTCTGTCTGGTTGCCCAAACTCGGCTTAGGGCTGTGATTAGCAAACCAGTTCTGTGGATAAATATGTGTGCAGAGTTCGTAATATGCATCTTTGGTTTGGGTTTGTTTTGTTTTACGGCATATCAACCCCAGATGAATTTAATCTTCTCATAAAAAAACACCCCAACAGTTTTAGTCCATTGGCATTTACCATTATAGGCACATCCACAAAATAATGAAGCTTTGGTTTGGTTTGTTTTACGGCATATCAACCTCAGTGGATCATTTAATATCCAAAAAGTTGTGAAATAAATTAATTCTTAACGGATAATCAATTTTGTTTATAAACTCATGTTTTTCTATTTAACCCATAGAGGGGACCCTAACAGGTACTACCACTCCGAGTCAGAGTGGACCAGGGAGCAATGGGGATGAAGGGGTGCTGCATATTCCCCAAACCTCCAGAACTGGAACCTCACCATCAGATAGAGTTTAACGTCATTCCCAGGACATGTAGACCCTCAGCCATTGCCTTCTATCACCCATATGATAAAAATGGGGCTTGTCATAAGGGCAATAGGATTGGGGCAATCATATAGGTGCTAGGGCTTGACGTAACCAGCCGATTGATCGCAGGAGGCCTCTCTGACCGTTCGTCTAGCCAAAGTAAGAACCAAAGTGGAGTATTGCAAGTCATGGACTGCTCAACAACCTAGGTTCATCATCGGGTCGCCCCTCACAGCCAACAGGTTTTCCCATTGGAGGGGTTTTAACCCTCTACAGAGGTGCAGTCGGTGCATTCTAACACCCCAGCCGACAGGGCGGTATGCATCTCTAGAGGTTCACAAAACATAGTTATTTACTAAGCTTAGATGTAACAGGGAGTCTCCGTGGCGTAGTGGCTAACACACCGGTCTGTGACATATTAGTAAGTGAGTTCGAACCCCAGTCGCACTATTACGTTCACTTTCGGACTAATGCCCTTGGGAAAGGTATGAAGCCTGTCACCCTCCCAGATATAGGTTAAATGGTTATTTCCTATAAGTCTAACATAAACAAAGGGGAACCATTCTTGACTGATACATTATTTATTTATTGATCTACTAGGAAAAAAGAAGACGGGGTTAGGGTTAGGGTTAGGGTTTAGGGTTAGTTTAATGGGAAAATAAATAATTTATCAGTCAAGAATGGTTCCCCTTTGTTTATGTTAGACTTATAGGAAATAACCGGTTAAAAAGTACCACTACTGTTGAAGATATGATACATACTTTGAAGCAGCGTCCAGGCTTCTTCAACCTCTCACCATTCTTACATAGACTTGTTCTAAAAAGTTACAATATATCCGTTTTTAAATAGTTTTTCCTCCCTGTAAAATATACACACTCCTTTTATTCTTGTCATTTAAACTTATTCCAATTCTATCATCTTAGATATGTTCACTTATATATACTAGCACAAAAAAACGCCCAACGGGCAGTGTAAAAATTAATTTTTGAAGGATATTGCCTGAGGATGTGGGAGTTAAAAATTTAATATTAAAGAGTTTGTTCCATAAGTAAAATCATCAAATTTATTAACGGATGAAAAAAAAAAACAACAAAAAAACAAAAAAAACAATATAAAATGGAAGCTTAGTTCTGATAACTTTAAATATATATTAAAATAAACATATATATATATGTGTGTGCGTGGGATATATATATATATATATATATATATAAATCTAATGAGTCAGATAAACCTACTACAAGTTTCGCTTAGTGCTCTTCAGGGCTAAGGTCCGACTTATATATATATATATATATATATATATATATATATATATATATTGTTTTTTCTTTTGGCCAAAATATTGTACTGATAGATTATTTTTGGTTGGTACGATTATCTTGGTCTTTCTTTTTTTACAAAAAAATTTTTCTCCCCGGTTGATGTTTGGTAGTATATTTTTACAATCAAACTATTTGCTGTTTTTTTTTTCTCACCGCGAGGATTTCCCAACAAGTTTGGTATATTAAATATACTAGCAAATATATGCACCCTCCGGGTGCAAGTATTTAAGTTTTAATATAATAAAATATCATATTAAATTAGAAAGGCTAATGAAACTGAATAAGAATTCAGATAAAAAATATTTGGAAATCGGAAAATAGAACAACTTTGAAACTAACTGTTCCACCATTTTCCCTTACTCCCGTCTTTCAGTGGTAAATTTCCCTAATTTAACTATTTAGTTAAAATAGGAAGAAAAGAATAAAATTACAATTATTTCTTTATGTTAATAGATTTCTGTTAAGATTTATCCCCGAGATTTTTGCTCATATTTATTAAGATAAAACCAAACAATTAGAAATCAATAATACTAAGCATAATTGATTTAAAATCAAATTTTTAAGATCAATATGTAAATTAGCCTTCCCATTCACACTGTAAACCGCTATTTCGTTGAATTATATAAATATAATTTTATGTTATTTGTATGTAGATATTGTTATCAGTCTTAATGTTGTAAAACAATTTTACTAATAATTGAGGTTTAAATAAAAAATAAAATCATGGAGAATGTGTGTAAATAACAAAGGGAATTGTGACTTGTATGTTAATATAGTTTCGGTTACAGACAGCCAAACCCACAATCTCCATTATAATAAGATATATATGTGCGTGGGTGGGTGGTTGTGTTGTTTTTCTCTCTGTTTCTTGCTAGTTTTGTTTTAATTTGAACCCTCGTCTTGTTGAGTCCAGTAAATGATAAATGTAAACACATTTATCTTCGTCACATCATAAAGATAACTACAAGTACAAACAAGAGGACATCAGATTAAAAAAATATATAAAATAAAATAAAGAAAACAAAACAACACCTACAAAAATACCTACCTAACTGAACCTGATGTGGACTTTCAACATTTTGTCCCACCAGAAATTATAACAGCAATTTGTTTAAATATTAATTCATTTTATCGCACTATTGTTGTATGAATTTAAGATTCCAGACATTTTTTTCGCATACGTTCACCTATATCTTGTGAATAGGGCACATCACGTGGTGTAATGTTTAGCAAGCAAGACAACCAGTTCGATTCTAACTGGGTGCCCTCAAACGTCTGACCCTATGTTACATCTCAGATAAGCTTAGTAATATATATATATTATAAGTAAAGAAATAACGAAAGACTTAGAGATTTAGCTTTATTGTCTATTTCAGGGAGCTTATAGACTATAATGCTAAATCTCTAAGTCTTTTGTTATTTCTTTACTTATATATTTGCTCTGTGACTCTAACAATAAGAGCACACATTGAGCTCTCAAACTGTGACAGTTTTTAAAAAAATAAAACTCTTGTGTGTAAGGAAGATTTCTTCTCTGGACTTTTGGATATATATATATATTATATATATATATATATATATATGTAAGAAATAACAAAAGACTTAGAGATTGAGCATTATAGTCTATTTCAGGGAGCTTACTGCAATCGTCAGGTCTATAATGCTCAATCTCTAAGTCTTTTGTTATTTCTTTACTTATATATTTGCTCTGTGACTCTAACAATAAGAGCACACATTTGAGCTCTCAAACTGTGACTTGTTTTTTAAATAAAACTCTTGTGTCGAAGGAAGATTTCTTCTCTGGACTTTTGGATTATATATATATATATATATATAATATATATTATATATATATATATATATATATAATATATGGTGGATTCTCCTATCGTGAACGACAGATGAGACTCAGAAGTGAGCGAATTGTTTCCTCCCATGTTGTGCATGCTATCAAGACGACATTGTGTGTTTCCTCGAGTGTGATAGCAGCCCAGCCTTGCTGCGAGCTATGAAGCCACACTGACAAATGAAATTTTATAAAGTGAGTGTCAGATGTTTTTTTTTTAAAATTAGACGGAGCTGATCTCGATGCTTCAGTCTATTTTCTTCAATGTTCTTTAATCTAGCGAAACACGTCTTACGCCATTCTTATGGAATCCTCTGGTGGTCCTTTGGTAATCGTAGAAGTCCTATCCTGCGTATTGGTAAAGGTCCAGTGATTTAATCCTATGTCCGTCGTCAATGAACGCTGCAGTAATTATGACCAGTAGGGTCGGTTTAAGTATTGTATCAGCCTCAGAGTAATACCAGTGATTGGCCAAGGAATAGATTACATGATCTCGCCCAGTCTATAAGTAGGAGCGAGGATCTAGCAGACACCTTATATATCAAAAAGTTAACATTATTCACTTCTCCAATTGTCTTTAAATAACCAATTTCTTCATTGCAATTAACTCTGATGATTCTTTTTTCTATATCTTTCAAGTATACTACTATCTATAAAAGTGCCAACGACCGCACCAGTCAGCCAGTTTAGAAATTCTTGAAAAAGAAGAATCACCTTCTTGAAATATTGTGGGGACAGTATGCATCCAACTATATTCCCTCCAACTAATGGATAGGACTGATTGGACTCTTTAACCTTGGTTAGGCAACCAGTCTAGGAGAAGGAAAGCTCTGAATTCAAACCTGTTGAACCCCACTTAAAAATACAAAAACTAAAACTCATTAAGGTAACTTGCGTTTTCATTTATAGTTTACTGGACTCAAGACGAGGATTCTACACAATTATGTATAAACAAGCAACTTATCTCTCTCTTTCTGGTGTTTTGTTGGTGTGTTGG
>CM042169.1:1329193-1334193 GCA_023376005.1 Doryteuthis pealeii
AGAGGGTGAGTGACAGGAGAGCAGAGATAGGGATTAGTTTAATAGGAAAAACTAATAATTTCACTCAGTCAAGAGTGATTTGTCCCCTTTGTTTATGCTTAGACCATATAAAAGAAATAAACCAGTTAAATAAGTTACCCACTATGTGTTGAGGAGCGATATGATACATACTTTGAAGCAACATCCCCAGGCTTTTTCAAACCCTCGGTCACCATGTCGTTTGACTTAAATGACTTGTTCTAAAAAAGTTAACAATATTATGTTTTTAAATAGGTTTTTTCCTCCGTGTAAAAAATATACACACTCCTTTTATTCTTTGTCATTTAATTTATTCCAATTCTATCATCTTAGATATGTTGCAATTATATATACTAGCACAAAACGGCCTCAACACGCCCAGTGTAAATTTAATTTTTGAAAGGATATTGCCTGAGGATGTGGGAGTTAAATATTTAATTATTAAAGAGTTTGTTCCATAAGTAAAATCATCAAAATTTATTAATGGATGAAAAAAACAAAAAAAAACAACAAAAACAACAAAAAAAAACAATAATGAATGGACTTAGTTCTGATTAAGCTTTAATATATATTAAATAAAACATATATATATATATGTTGTGTGGGATTATATATATAATATATATATATATTAAAGATAAATCTAATGAGTCAAATAAACCTACTAAAGTTTTCGCTTAGTCTCTTTAGGGCTAAGATCCGACTTATATATATTATATATTATATATATTATATATATATATAATAAATTGTTTTTTTCTTTGGCCAAAATATTGTACTAATAGATTATTTTTGGTTGGTACGTTATCTTGGTCTTTTCTTTTTTTTCCAAAAAATTTTTCTCCCCGGTTGATGGTTTGGGTAGTATATTTTTACAATCAAACTATTTGCTGTTTTTTTTTTTTTCTCACCGCGAGGATTTCCCAACAAGTTTGGTATATTTAAATATACTAAGCAAAATTATATGACCCTCCGGGTGCAAGTATTTAAGTTTTAATAAAAATATCATATTAAATTTAGAAAGGCTAATGAAACTGAATAAGAATTCAGATAAAAAATATTTGGAAATCGGAAAATAGAGACAACTTTGAAACTAACTGTTCCACCATTTTCCCTTACTCCCGTCTTTCAGGGTAAATTTCCCTAATTTAACTATTTAGTTAAAATAGGAAGAAAAGAATAAAATTACAGTTATTTCTTTATGTTAATAGATTTCTGTTAAGATTTTATCCCCGAGATTTTTGCTCATATTTATTAAGATAAAACCAAACAATTAGAAATCAATATACTAAGCATAATTTTTAAAATCAAATTTTTTAAGAATCAATATGCAAATTAGCCTTCCCATTCACACTGTAAACCGCTATTTCGTTGAATATATAAATATAATTTTTATGTTATTTTTGTAAGGTAGATATTGTTTAACAGTCTTAATGTTGTAAAACAATTTTACTAATAATTAAGGTTTAAATAAAAAATAAAAATCATGGATAAGATGTGTGTAAATAACAAGGGAAATTGTGACTTGTATGTTAATATAGTTTTTCGGTTACAGACAGCCAAACCCACAATCTCCATTATAATAAGATATATATGTGCGTGGGTGGGTGGTTGTGTTGTTTTTCTCTCTGTTTCTCGCTAGTTTTGTTTTTAATTTGAACCCTCGTCTTGTTGAGTCCAGTAAATGATAAATGTAAACACATTTATCTCGTCACATCATAAAGATAACTACAAGTACAAAAAAGAGGACCATCAAGATTAAAAAAATTTATAAAAAATAAAATAAAGAAAAGAAAAAAACCTACAAAATACCTACCTAACTGAACCTGATGTGGACTTTCAACATTTTGTCCCACCAGAAAATTATAACAGCAATTTGTTTAAATATTAATTCATTTTATCGCACTATTGTTGTATGAATTTAAGATTCCAGACATTTTTTTCGCATACGTTCACCTATATCTTGTGAATAGGGCACATCACGTGGTGTAATGTTTAGCAAGCAAGACAACCAGTTCGATTCTAACTGGGTGCCCAAACGTCTGACCCTATGTTACATCTCAGATTAAGCTTAGTAATATATTATATATATGATATATATATATATATATATATATATATATATTATAAATGGGTACAAAAGAGAGTCCACAGAGCTAAATTATATAAGGTAAAGAAATAACAAAAGACTTAGAGATTTAGAATTATAGTCTATTTCAGGGAGCTAGACAAAGTGTCTAACTCTCCCGACTCATCAGATCCATCCATTCGCATATGATGAGTCGGGAGAGTTAGACACTTTGTCTAAGCTCCCGAAATAGACTATAATGCTAATCTCTAAGTCTTTTGTTATTTCTTTACTTATATATTTGCTCTGTGACTCTAAACAATACGAGCACACATTGAGCTCTGCGGACAATAAAAAAAAATAAAACTCTTGTGTCGTAAGGAAGATCTTCTCTGGACTTTTGATTATATATATATATATATATATATATATATATATATATATATATATTAATATATATATATATATGGTGACTCTCCTTATCGTGAATGACAGATGAGACTCAGAAGTGGAGCGATTTGTTTCCTCCCATGTTGTGCATGCTATCAAGACGACATTGTGTGTTTCCTCGAGTGTGATAGCAGCCCAGCCTTGCTGCGAGCTATGAAGCCACACTGACAAATGAAATTTTATAAAGTGAGTGTCAGATGTTTTTGTTTTAAAATTAGACGGAGCTGATCTCGATGCTTCAGTCTATTTTCTTCAAAGTTCTTTAATCTAGCGAAACACTTCTTACGCCATTATTTCCGATGTTATGGAATCCTCTGGTGGTCCTTTGATAATCGTAGAAGTCCTATCCTGCGTATTGGTAAAGGTCCAGTGATTTAATCCTATGTCCGTCGTCAATGAACGCTGCAGTAATTATGACCAGTAGGGTCGGTTTAAGTATTGTATCAGCTCAGAGTAATACCAGTGATTTGGCCAGGAATAGATTACATGATTCTCGCCCAGTCTATAAGTAGGAGCGAGGATCTGCAGACACCTTATATATCAAAAAAGTTAACATTATTCACTTCCTAATTTGTCTTTAATAACCAATTTCTTCATTGCAATTAACTCTGATGATTCTTTTTTCTATATCTTTCAACTAGAACTACTATCTATAAAAAAGTGCCACGACCGCACCAGTCAGCCAGTTTAGAAATTCTTGAAAACAGAAGAATCACCTTCTTGAAATATTGTGGGGACAGTATGCATCCAACTACATTCCCTCCAACTAATGGATAGGACTGATTGGACTCTTTAACCTTGGTTAGGCAACCATCTAGGAGAAGAAAAGCTCTGAATTCAAAACCTGTTGAACTCCACTTAAAAAATACCGAAAACAAAAGCTCATTAAGGTAAACTTGTTTTGAATTTATAGTTTTCTGGACTCAAGACGAGGATTCAAATATGTAAAACAAGAACTTGAAATTCTTGTTTTGAGAGAGAGAGAGAGAGAGAGAGAGAGAGAGAGAGGAGAGAGAGAGAGAGAGAGAGAGGAGAGAGAAGGACAGGAGTTTAAAGAGAAACAGCAGGGGAGAGAGAGAGAGAGAGGGAGAGAGAGAGAGAAGAGAGAAGAGAGAAGAGAGAGAGAGAGAGATAGATAGATAGAGAGAGAGAGAGAGAGAGAGAGAGAGAGAGGAGAGAGAGAGAGAGAGAGAGAGAAGAGCAGAAGCAGGAGCAGGAGAGAAATAAATAAAATATATATATATATATATATATATATTATACTGCTTAGAGAAGACAAAGAGGGGGTGGGAATAGAGAGAGTGAATGGTGGAGAGAGTAAGGAATATATATATATATATATATATATATATAGAGAGAGAGAGAGAGAGGGTAGAAGATGTGACCCTAATAGGCTGAAATGTACATACAGAGATCGACTTTTTCTCTCGATTTGTTTACGGTCTACATTTAAACCGATATGCACGCCTAATTAATTTAATTATAATTAATTAATTAACAAATTTGGTATGACTTTAATTAAGCACATAATCTCCCAAAAATTGTCGGCCTTCGCCATTTCAAACACATCGTTTGACCACACTTCATATATAGAGAGAGTAATAGAGAGGGTAATATGGACAGGGTAGAACGAATACAGAGAATGTAGGAAGGGGAAGGGATATATATATATAATAGAGAGGTGGGGATGGATATATATATATATATATACATATATATATATATATATATATATATATATATATATACCTCTATAGTAGTAGTAGTAATAGTAATGTGTGTGTATGAGAGAGAGAGAGAGAGAGGAGAGAGAGAGAGAGAGAGAGAGAGAGAGAGAGAGAGAGAGAGCATAGTAATACGCACGCAAACTGACCTGGTTTTGATGCCTCAGAGCCAATGAGCATCTTAATAAGGTTGAATGACAACGAGCAAATTTAATGGAATTTTGACAAAAAAAAAAAAAATTAAATTAAAAAAAAAAAAAAAAAAATACAAAAACCAAAGACCGTTCTAAGAGTTTTTCTTTAATTTTTTTTTTTCAGTAAGAATAAAAAAACTTATATCTGTCCAAAAAAGTTTTCAAAGATTTTAGACAAGATTATAAACTTGTTTAACATCATTGTTACAACGTTTTAGGATAACACTGGACAACTAAATATAACAATCTAGTCATAACAATCTAGTATATATATATATATAATATATATATATATTATATATATATATATATATATGAGGTAGGTAAAAGGATAGTGAACAAGAAACAAATCTAAAAGTTGAAACGTTTCGTCCGATTTATACAGACAGCATCAGTCAAATGATTTTTATTGAAAGCAAAATTACGTGCAAGTACAAGTGATTTGCTGAGGGGCGGGGTGAGTTAGTATCCCTCCCTTTACTACCGCTACTAACTCACCCCCTCGCCAAATCACATGTACTTGCACGTAATTTTACTTTCAATAAA
>CM042169.1:1339193-1374193 GCA_023376005.1 Doryteuthis pealeii
CTCAAGATTGGACCAAAGTGGAGTATTGCATGTCATGAACTGCTCATCCACCTGGGCTCCATCCTTAAGCATCACGGGTCGCCACAGGTGGCCCCATTGGGGGAGTCTTACCCCTCTGCAGAGGTGCAGTCGATGCATTCTAACGCCCCAGCCGACAGGGCGGACGAATGAAGGAATCAGAAAGAGACAGAAAGTGAATAGAAGGAGAGACAAAACTATTAAGGGTTTGAAGAGAAAGAAAAAAAAAAAGAAAAGTGCATCTAATGGTAAAGTTTTAACTCTAGAGCACTGGATATTATGGAGTACCCCTTCATCACGATTACTCCCAATTCAACTCTTACCCGGAATGGTAGTACCTATTAAGGTCCCATCTATAGATTACATAGAAAAATGAGTTTAAAAATGTGTTTAAGAAGAAACGCAGAAGGAAACATTGAATGAAATTGCAAGCGAACGAAGGAATCAGAAAGAGAGAGAGAAAGTGAATGGAAGGAGAGACAAAAATATTAAGGGTTTGAAGAGAAAGAAAGAAAGAAAGAAAAAAGAGAGGAAAGAAAAAGAGATAGGATGTAAATATTGAATGAAAGAAAGAATGAAAAAATTTAAAAGAAAAAAAGAAGGAAAAAGAAAATAAATATGGGATAAAGGAAAGAAGAGAAAAAAAAAGAAAGGTGGAAAGAAAAAATAGTATTATCTGCCTCATTCGGACTATTGTCCTCATCTTCATTGTTATTTGTACCACGTTTCGGTCAATGTGCCCTCCGGACTTTTTCTGGTATTTCTTGTCGGACTCGGGAACATTCTCAGACTCGGGAACCTCCTTTTCGAACTCGGGAATCTTCTTCTTGTCGTAGTCGGGAATCTTCTTGTCGTAATCTGGAGCCATCACAGAACTTTGAACCTAACCCTTTATTCAGTCCAAGAAATACCTGAAGAAAGCCGGAGGGCATATCGGTCGAAACGTTGTACAAATAACAATAAAGATGAGGACAATAGTCCGAACAACGCAGATAATACTAATCTTTGGTTTAGAATAAAAGTTACTTTAAATATTTTGTTTTAAGTGTTAGGATTATATTTCATACTCTAATATGGGCAGGTCTGGATTTATTGCCCAATGCCTGAGGCGCCTTAAGAGGAATGCGGAGAGGATTAACACGCATGAGCTTCGGTTTATGCGTTTGTTCCCTATTATAATGATCCTTGTGTTCGTCTGACATGATAGGATGTCAGTAAATACTTACGTTACCAAAATATGGCCAAACCTTTGACTTACAATTGGGTAAGAAATTAGACGAGATGAATAGACAGAAAAGAAATGAGGAATGTAGAAAAGAAATCGAAATAAAAAGGAGCAAAAACTCATTAGAAGCCAAAAAAAAAAAAAAAAAGAAATGAATAAATAAATAAAAAAAAGTGTGAAAAGTTGGGAAGAGAGAAGGGATTGAACCTGAATTGCCCAAGCGCGACGTACCGATACCAATCTGTTGTTAAAGTAACCAACCATGTCGTGGTATCCCATAAAAACCAGCAAGCCGTAAGAAACCATTAGATGTCACCGACCATTTCGAATTCACCACAGAGAAAAAGGTAAAAAAAAAAGGAAAAAAAAAAAAAAAAAAAAGGAAAAAAAAAAAGAAATAATAATGAAAAAAAAAAAAAAACCCTGAAATGCGGCAAGACAAAAACGAAAAATGAACCGAAGAAAAAAAAATAAAGAAAGAAAAAATAAAGAAAGAAATAAAGAAAAAAAAAGAAAAATAAAGAAAGAAAGAAATAATAAAATGAATAGAAAAGAAAAATAAATAAGAAATAAAGAAGATAAAAAGAAAAAAAAAAAGAAAAAATAAAGAAAGAAAAAAAAATAAAGAAAAAGAAAAAAAAAAGCTTATTTATTCTTTGTTTTATTCGCCGCATATTTGTCAATATTTTCGACTTGCGCAAACAGGGCAAAAAAAGTAACTAAATAAAAAAGAAAAAATAAGTTAAAAGAAAAAAAGAAAAGAAAAAAAATGATCACGTGACTCGCACTTGGTTATGGGTTTCGGACACAAATAATCAGATTATTTATTTTAGATTCTGGAATTCATTCTGATTATGAGTCGAAAAAAAAGAAAAAAATTAATGAAAATATTAGGTTGTTACAAAAATAATGCCGATTTTCAATACATACATTTATTGTTGAAACATTAACAGTAGAAATGTTAAAATTAGTCAAAATACGAATCTTGGTCAGCTATAAATCTCTGCCGATCTACGAGGTCATTTTCTAATAAACCTTCCATTACCTCAGGTCCAGGTAAAAAGAAATGGCAAAAGATCATATCAAGGTCCAGTACTGATCCTTGACAGCTCGATAACGCTGTTAAAAAAAATGTTTCATTACGAGCCTTGGTCAGCTATAAATCTCTGCCATCGATCTACGAGGTCATTTATTCCGCGTTGGTAAAAAGTTATTGGCTGTGATGCAACAAAATCTTTAAATGATGATTCTACCTTTTCTTTAGATCGAAAAGTTTTACCATTTAAAAATGGGCTTAAGGGCCTAAAAAATGATAAGTTGGTGAAAGATCGGAAGAATATGGAGAAGGTGGTAAGGTCTCGTATCCCAAGTCTGTGAAAAAAATGCATCTATGTACAATAACATACAGGTGCTTAAGTGCTTCAAATTTCTTGGGTATTGTCAGTATTCATATTCGACTAGTTTCTCCTTCATTGGCCTTCATCATT
Source organism: Doryteuthis pealeii (assembly GCA_023376005.1). Classification (NCBI taxonomy): domain Eukaryota; kingdom Metazoa; phylum Mollusca; class Cephalopoda; order Myopsida; family Loliginidae; genus Doryteuthis; species Doryteuthis pealeii. Next base: position 1,341,924 of record CM042169.1, read on the forward strand.
ATTAAGTATTGTCATTATAATTCATATTCGACTAGTTTCTCCTTCAACTTATCTTCTTAGTCTGTAAAGGCAACCAAAGTTTTGAAATAAATTCATTCTTAATGGATACTCAATTTTTCATAAATAAATTTTTCTATTTAACCCATAGATGGGACCGTAACAGGTACTACCACTCCCGGTCAGAGTAGACCAGGGAGCAATGATGATGAAGGGGTGCTCCAATTCCCCAAACCTCCAAAACTGGAACCTCACCATCAGATAGAGTTTAACGTCATTCCCAGGACATGTAGACCCTCAGTCACCGCCTTCTAGCACCCATATGATAAAAAGGGGTTGGGGCTGTACAGTCAATCTTGCAACATGTGGCCGCACGTTATCGTGGAGGAGAATTGGACTACGTCGATTCACTAATGCAGGTCTTCTTTTTTGCAAGTAATGTGCATAACAGCGAGTTGATTGCAGTAAATCTCTGCAGTAATGGTCTGATTGGTTTTCAAAAGGTCGTAGTGGATAACACCTATTGCAGACCACCAGACGGTCACAATAATCTTTTGCTGGTGCAACTTTGGCTTTGGGAAGTGTTTTGGGGATCATCACGATCAAGCTATTGACCTGATCGTTTACGGTTGTCGTAAAGGATCCACTTTTCGTCACAAGTGACTATTCGGTCAAGAAAGGAGTCATTGGTGTTACGCAAACAGAGCATTGACCACACTTCAAACCGCCTAAGTTTTTGGTGCTCATTGAGCTCATGAGGAACCCATTTATCGAGCTTTTTCAGCTTTCCAATACTCTGTAAATGGCTTGAAACTGTTGCAATGCTGACACCAATTGTCTGAGACATCTCTCTGCCACTTTGTCGTGGATTTTGCCCAACAACTGCCTGCAATTGTTCATTGTCAAGACTGTATGTCCGTCCTCTACCTTCTTCATTTTCAAGACTCTCATCTCCACTGCGGAATTTCTGGAACCACCTTCGTACAGTCCGATCACTTGTGGATTCATCTCCCCATGCTTTGTTGATATTGGCAGCAGTTTCGGAGGCATTGTGCCCAAGCTTGAACTCATGCAACATATAAGAAGGCGAAGGTCATGTTTAGGCATGTTCATCTTTTGAAGACCTATTTTTCAAAAATATTTTCTATCTGAAAATAAATTAAATTTTATTTTTGAGCACACATTAATTATTATATATGCAAAAATTCACCTGAAATAAACAACAAATTCTATGTTGAAATGACCGTTCAAAACCAAGCACTTCAATCGGCCATTATTTTTGTAACAACCTAATAAAACAAAGAAATAAAATTTCTTGTTCCTCTTAAGGGTGGCCTAAAGTCGGTATCAGCCAGACAGCGAGTGAGTCAATCCCCTTTTCACTAGCTCTAGCCCAAGGAGATTGTTCTTGCGTCTGAGATAGAGCGTCACACCTACCATCAGCTCTTCCCTTTACCACACAGATCCCTGTGCTACTCATACGCTAAGTTGGCGAGAGCCGGAATCGAACCAGGAACCTTGTGGTTCCTAGGCTGACTCTAAACCTGAGCTAAACCGGCCCAATAATTCAGCATTAAATGACCCAAAAAGGGTTGATATGCCTTAAAACCAAACTACCAACCAATCACCTTGACTGTTTGACAGACCATAAAGATAAGCTGAAGGCGAAACTAGTCGAATATTAATAATCCTAATAACCGCCCTGTCGGCTGGGGCATTAGAATGCACCGACTGCACCTCTGCACCCAAACCCAAATGGGGCCACCCTGTTGGCCGTGGGTGGTGACCCGTGATGCTTAAGGACGGAGTCTTGGTGGATGTCCTTGACCTGCAACACTCCACTTGGAACCTTACTTAGGCTAGAAGAGGCCCCCTCCGATCAATCAGCTGATCATATCAAGCCCTAGCACCTATATGATTGCCTCAACCCTATTGCCATTATGACAAGCCCCAACCCCTTTTTATCATATGGGTGCTACAAGGCGGTGGCTGTGGGTCTACATGTCCTGGGAATGACATTAAACTCTATCTGATGGTGAGGTTCCAGTTTTTGAGGTTTGGGGAATGTGGAGCACCCCTGCATCACCATTGCTTCCTCGTCCACTCTGACCCGGAGTGGTAGTACCTGTTAGGGTCCCATCTATGGGTTAAATAGAAAAATGTATTTATAAAAAAATTGTATTATCCATTAAGAATGAATTTATTTCAAAACTTTGGTTGCCTTTACAGACTAAGAAGATAAGTTGAAGGAGAAACTAGTCGAATATGAATTATAATGACAATACTTAATAATGATAAAGGCCAATGAAGGAGAAACTAGTCGAATATGAAATACTGACAATACCCAAGAAATTTGAAGCACTTAAGCACCTGTACGTTATTGTACATAGATGCATTTTTTTGTTCGGGGAAGATCTCGTCCGCCACTTATATGTACAAGTGCATGCGGCACAGTGACGTAATTGGTGCACTTTAAGTGAAATATCACCTTCGCTGTAACACCTGCTCAATTTAACCCTCATCAACCCCCACCTCTCTCTCTCTCTCTCTCTCTCTCTCTCTCTCTCTCTCTCTCTCGCTTCTGCTTTCCTTCGTTGTCTTGCCTTAATCTCTGTTGACAATAATATCTTATTTCTAACCCACGGTTTCTTTTTCCGTTTTTTTTTTTTTTAAAGATTTTAATTTAGAAAATAAATTCCTTTTACAAAATAAAAATAAAAATTCCTGGCTGTTTTTGTTATCGCACCTAATCTTTGCTGACTTGGGACTGAACAGCTTAAACCAGTTATCAAAATATTTTCTTTCACGGTCAGGGTACATTCTCAGGGTACATTCTCAGGGTAACCTCTTCTGTCATTGGAGGCGTTTTTTTTTCTTCTACACCCAGTGGCCTATTCGCACTAACTTTTTCTTACGTTTAATTTAGGAATTTCCTCAATCTTTAAATGAATACACTTTTGATATTAGTATTACTATTCATATGGTGGTGCATAAGCATCAAATTTTATGATCTGATTAAACGGGAAGGACGTCCTTCCTATGTCATATTTGCATCAAGCTTTGTAGATCTGCAGTGGATTTGATGAGTTATTTGAGGGCTCATGAGAGGAAAGTTTGGTTTGGTTTGTTTTATTTTACGGCATATCAACCTCGATGGGTCATTTAATGCCGACAAAGTTGCGAAATAAATTCATTCTTAATGCATAATACAATTTTGTTTATGAACTCATGTTTTTCTATTTAACCTATAGATGGGACCCTAACAGGTACTACCACTCCGGGTCAGAGTGGACCAGGGAGAAATGGTGATGAAGGGGTGATCCACATTCACCAAACCTCCAAACCTGGAAACTCACCATCAGATAGAGTTTAACGTCAATCCCGGGACAAGTAGACCTCAGCCACCACCTTCTAGTACCCATATGATAAAAAGGGTTTAGGCTTGTCATAAGGGAAATAGGATTGGGAAAATCATATAGGTGCTTTTTCAAGAGTATTAGCGCTATGCGAAATGCAAACAGCCTCGTCCAAGATTTGAACTCGTCTCGTAGTATCCATTTCCTACGACAGTAACCTCTACATTAAGCGCCTCTATTGTATACTGCTAAGAATAGTAATAGCAATAGCATAATCTTTACAGATCATTGCCGTCCCTCACAATCTTATAACCCCACCACCCGAACCTTTCCTCTCATACCGCTCTGTCGGTGGGGCGTTAGAATGCACCGACAGCACCTCTGCAGAGGGGTAAGACTCCCCCAATGGAGCCACCTGTTGGCCGTGGGTGGCGACCCGTGATGCTTAAGGATTGAACCCGGGTGGATGAGCAATCCATGACATGCAATACTCCACTTTGGTCCTTTCTTGGGCTAGACTTGCGGTCGGAGAGGCCCCCTCCGATCAAACGGCTGGTCACGTCAAGCCCTAGCACCTATATGATTTTCCCAACCCTATTGCCCTTATGGCAAGCCCCAATCCCTTTTTATCATATGGGTGCTAGAAGGCGGTGGCTGAGGGTCTACACGTCCTGGGAATGACGTTAAACTCTATCTGATGGTGAGGTTCCAGTTTTGGAGGTTTGGGGAATGTGGAGCACCCCTTCATCAGCATTGCACCCTGGTCCACTCTGTAATCTCTATCCACTCTCTATCCACACTCTATCCATTAAGAATTAATTTTTAAAAAACTTAATCGGCATTAATTGACCCACAGAGGTTGATATGCCGTAACCCTCCCCCAAAAAAAACAATCAAACAAATAAATTATTCAGAGAAGAAACGAACAATTTTCAACTGAATTGATACACGAAATGTTCCACTTATAAATAAATTTGTTTAATTAGTATTATCTGCATTATTCGGACTATTGTCCTCATCTTTATTATTATCTGTACAACTCAGGAACTTTCTTGTCGTAGTCGGGACTACGACAAGAAAGTTCCCGAGTCCGAAAAGAAGGTTCCCGAGTCCGAGATGGTTCCCGAGTCCGACAAGAAATACCTGAAGAAGGCCGGAGAGCATATCGGCCGAAACGCTGTACAGATAACAATGAAGATGAGGACAATAGTCCGAATAACGCAGATAATAATATTCATTAAGCCTCATCTCAAACATTCAGAGAAATTTGTTTAATTCTTCGCTACTTTTTATTGTTACATTTTTAGGGGTAAAAAAGAAAATAAATTAAACGAATACATTTTTATCCCTTTTTCTCTGAATGTTTGAGATGAGGAGTGAAGATTAGTATTATCTGCGTTATTCGGACTATTGTCCCCATCTTCATTGTTATTTGTAAAACGTTTCGGCCGATATACCTGAAGAAGGCCGGAGGGTATATCGGCCGAAACGTTGTACAAATAACAATGAAAATGGGGACAATAGTCCGAATAACGCAGATAATACTAATTTTTATCCCTTTTTAACTCAACAAACAATTAAGAACTGAATTTAAATTTTCGTCATATGTGCAAAAAACAAAGTTTTTAGAAAATTGAAATTATGTTTCAAAACACTCACGAGTTTAGGGTTACACTTTAAAAATGTTTTAAATGTAAACAAAATAACCCGTTAAAAATTCCTAAACTAAACGAACATTGTAATATGTGAATTCTTAGCGAATTTTTTTTTCTAATCTGATAAAGAATTTGTTTAATTATTTTCCTCTTACCCCCTCTCTTACTCCTCTCTTCTCCCTTTCTCTCTCACTCCTTTGTGTTTCTAAAACCTTTTTAGTCTGGTCATTGCCCGGTTACTTCTGCTAGTTAATTATAAAATGGGTTAACATCTTTTTTACCATGGTGTTTTTATAGATCTAGTGCTTTTCTCTCTCTCTCTCTCTCTCTCTCTCTCTCTCTCTCTTCTCTTTCTCTTCTCTTTCTCTCTTTTTCTCTCTCTCTGTGTCTTTTTATCTCTGTCTGTCTCTTTTTCTCTCTTTTTCTCTCTTTCTCTCTCTCTCTCTCTCTCTCTCTCTTTTTCTCTTTCTGTGTCTCTGTTATCTGTCTGTCTCTTTATCTGTCTCTTTCTCTCTCTCTCTCTTTTCTCTCTCACTCTTTTCTCTGACTTTTTTCTTTCTTTCTTTCTTTCTTTTCTCTCTGTCTCTCTCTTTTCTCTCTCTTTTTCTCTCTCTCTGTCTCTCTCTCTTCTCTTTCTCTCTCTCTCTCTCTTTTTCTTTCTGTCTGTCTCTTTCTCTGTCTCTTTCTCTGTCTCTTTCTCTCTCTCTTTTCTCTCTCTCTCTCTCTCTCTCTCTCTCTCTCTCTCTCTCTCTCTCTCTCTCTCTCTCTCTTTTCTCTGTCTTTTTTCTTTCTTTTTCTTTTTTTCTCTGTCTCTTTTCTCTCTCTCTCTCTCCCTCTTCTTCTTCTTCTTCTTCTTCTTCTTCTCACTCTTTTTTCTCTCTTTTCTTTTCTCTCTCTCTCTTTTTCTCTCTGATTGTCCCTCAACATTCCCAATACAATTATATTAATTGTAGTCACTAAGTTTTTTATACTGAAAACAGGGGAATTTTATTGGAGATCAAGTAATAATTTGACAGACATACAAAAACAGTGGATTTAAAAGACCCGGATTTACTACTACTTCTACAAAAGCAGTAATATATATATATATATATATATATATATATATATATATCTTATTATAATGGAGATTGTGGGTTTGTCTGTCTGTAACCGAAACTATATTACTATACAAGTCACAATTCCTTTTGTTATTTACATTACATTCTCCATGATTTTATCTTTATTTAAACCTCAATTATTAATAAAAATTGTTTTACATTATTAATACTGTTAACCATATCTACATACTAATAACATGCAATTGTATTTATATATACAACAAAATAGCGGCTTACAGTGTGAACAGGAAGGCTAATTTGCATATTGATATCAAACATTTGATTTTAATAAATATGTGCTTAGTATTATCGATTTCTAATTGTTTGGTTTTATTTTAATGAGTATGAGCAAAATTCTCTTCAATGAATCTTAAAAGAAATCCCTTAACAAGAAGAAATAACTAATATTATTCTTTACTTCCTATTTTAACTCAATAGTTAAATTAGGAAAATTTACCAATGAAAGACGGGAGTAATGAAAATGATGGAAGAGTTAGTCTCAAAGTTGTTCTATTTTTCAATCATACTCCCTCTGTTCCAAATCTTTTTATCTGCATTTTTATTCCGTTTCATTAGCCTTTCTAATTTAATATGATATTTTATTATATTAAAACTTAAATGCTTGCACCCGGAGGGTGCATATATTTGCCAGTATATATATATATATATATATATATATATATATATATATATATATATATAGTATATTAAAAAAGAATAAAAAACACAGGTTTAAATAAGTTAAGTGGTGAGTTTATTAGCCGACGCTGCAGTGTTTCGATCTATTAATTAGATCATCTTCAGGGAATTTGTTGGTATATGGAAGGTAATAAGAAAGTTTTATCACAGAATAACGAGAAAAGCGAGTTATAGTCCTTGTTTATCAGTCTGTTTAAAACTTGAGGTTTGTTTCGCTGTCGTTTATCGGAAAAAATTTATACACACACACGCAACTACAAACCTAAAAAATGCACAATGCTTTCTTTTCGATGCACACACTTACACCGTCCCATACTCACACCGTAAAAGTGAATATTTGACGTCATATTTTAAACCTCAAATTTAAAAAAGACTGAATAACAAGGACTACAACTCGCTTTTCTCGTTATTCTGTGATAAAAAAATTCTTATTACCTTCCATATACCAACAAATGCCCTGAAGATGATCTAATTAATAGATCGAAACACTGCAGGGTCGGCCAATAAACTCACCACTTAACTCACTTAAACCTGTGTTTTTTCATTCTTTCTTAATATACTACATACCGTCGGATTCACTTCCTTTTCTTCACACACACACACACACACACACACACACACATATATATATATATATATATATATATATATATATATATATAGGTGTATATGGGCAGGATCTTTTCATTCAAACAAAATTCATTAAAAAAAAACAGAATCCCTATTATTTTCAATTTTTTCATTCTTATTTTTTTTTCAAGCTTCCTAATAATTATTTTGATCTTACTATCTTAAAGCTGATTTCTTCGAAAGAGTCACTTTTGGCTGACCGAGTACTTTCGGTTTGTATCGGAACCATTATTAAATTAGAGTTTGTGTGTCTATGAAAAGTATTTAAGTAATGTTAAGTAATGTTAAGTAATGTTAATGTAACTATTTTTAATTAATTGTTTTTTTTTATCACCAAGTTGACGTAAAGCAACAGAATATTTCTATTAAGCTTGGTAAAATTCCCATCACTCTCTCTCTCTCTCTCTCTCTCTCTCTCTCTCTCTCTCTCTCTCTCTATATATATATATATATATATATATATATATATATATATATATGTTTGCTTATCTGTGTGTGTTGACTATATGTATATATATAAATATATATATTATATATATATTGTTGAAAAAATGGATACAATAGAAACCTACTCGAGTTTCATCGCTAGAATCATCACGATTAAATTCAGTGGATTTAACCCTGATGATTCTAGCGATGAAACTCGAGTAGATTTCTATTGTATCCATTTCTTCAATAAATTTGCTCTACTTTGTATTGAGCACTTTCTATTTGTTTTATCACGGACTTAACCTCTGGATCTTGTGCACCTCCAACGATCGTGTCCATATTCACCGGTAAACCACCCTTTATATATATATAATATATATATATATATATATATATATATATGTGTTGTGTTGTGATGTTAATTCAACAGTAAAAAAGAAGTCAAGTCGAGGTAGGGTAAAATAAGACAAGTGTATTTACAATAATGGTACAGGAACGGCTAGCTTGCCGTTAACGGTAACAGTACAACCTTTTCACTCGGTGTCTCACTATTTATAGTGAGAACCGGTGTATATTCTCCACTGTAGGAACGGCCGGTACAACAATATATATATTCAACACACACAGACAAGCAAACACACACACACACACACACAACACATATATATATATATATATATATATATATATATATATATATAATATATTCAAACAAATATCATTAAATAAATCTGAATCCGTATTATTTTTATTATAGTGTTTATTTCTTTTTTTTTTCAGGCTTTTTAATAATTCTTTCGATCTTACAATATTGAAAAGCATTGATTATTTCACCGAATGAACTATTGTCGCTTTTCGTCTGACCGAGTACTTTCGGTTTGTATCCGAACCATTATCAAGATTGAGTATGTGTGTCTTGCATTATCAAAACTGTTTAAGTTATGTTAAGTAATCTTAATGTAACAGTTAAAGTAAACAAACAAAACAATTACTTTAACAGTTACATTAACATAACTTCAGAAAAGTTCACAAAGTCGGCCTGATTCCAAAACAGGGACCAAGACACCAATAGGCACCCCAGCCCAGATCTGTTTAGAAAGGATGAATTTCGCTTTTCACCAGTTGTTAGTAAACAAAATCAACAGCTGGCCGATAAAACCAGTAACATTTTTATACTAAAATAGTTTTTGATTTTATAAAGAAAAATTAGTTATTTCATGTTGTTGTTGTTAGCATATGTGAAAAAATTTTTTTTCACTAAAGATAAACTAATATTTTATTAAAAAAAAACAAACTTAAAACGAAAGACATGTTTATTTATTTTCCATGTGCCTCTACGGATAGTTAATAAAAAAAATTAGTTATTTCATGTTAGTATATGTTAAAAAATAATTTTCAACAACAATTAAACTAATATTGTTATTACATTAACAATATTATTACAGATAGGAATCACACGCAGAGACACATGAAAAATAAATTTTATAAATAGTGTAATACCATTTTCTGAACAACATCCTTTTATTTAAATGAACATAAGAAATACTTTATGAAAACAATTTTTATTTAAATAAACATACTCCATTTCTCTTCTGATTAAATAAAACTATTTTAATATTAAACGGGCCTTTCGCTTAAAGTTTTATAATTAAAACAAAAACAAAAACAACAATAACAATATTAGTTAAGATTAAAAAGTATTTATTTAAAAACAGATTTTGCTAGGGCTAGGGTTATTGTTTAGGGTTAGGGGTTAGGGTTAGGGTTAGCAGTTATTATTATAAACTTACAATATACTTTTTATAGTTTTAACCATTCCCGTGTTAAACTTGTCTAATGTTAAAGTTTTATAATTAAAAAAGAATTGCTATTGAATTAACAACAACAATATGAAATCATTTTTTTTTTTAAATGTCTTTAATATAAAAACGTGTCTTTCGTTTAGAGTTTATAATAAAAAAAAATGCTATTGAAGTAACAACTTCAACATGATATAACTAAAAAAAGGACATCTAAAAATCGTCTGTTAACAAACAACCGGATTTTGACGATGAAAAGCAAAACATGTCCCTTTGAATCTATGTATCACCTGGGGTCGCTTATTGGTGTCTTTGTCCCAAAATAGTATAGGTTGGGGTTTCGGCCTCTAGGAGCAAAGTTGATGATTTAATATTTTCGTATTTCCATAATTGATTTGTTTATGTTTTAACCACAACAACAACTTTCACTTCTCTTACAATTGAATCCTAATCTAAAATATATTCACGAATATAAATAAAATCTTCATTATTTTCACAAAAAAGCAAGCTCTGGTGGTAGTGAATGTGTATATATATTTAATTGTTTTATTGTAATTGTTTCCTCCGAACATACATACATACATTACATACACACGAACTGTCCTTTATTTATGTACTAGCAGCGGCTACACGGCGTCGCCTGGGTAGAGGGAGATTTTTAAAAAGTTAGTCCCGCAAATCCATATATTACTGAATCGTTGATTTGAATCCTCGTGGAATGCCCCATTTAATCCCTATGTAAAAAAATAGACCTTGCATTGATCCAGCTACTTTGAAAAGAAATGTTAACGTCTACTATCTAAAATATTAAATGTAAAAAAAATCCATACTGTTATGTTTTATTTTTTAATTACCTTCACGAATATAAATCAAATCTCTATTATTTGTGATAAAATCCAAGCCCTAGTGATATTTAATGTGTATATATTTTTATTTAATGTATATATTTAATGTATATATATATAATTTTGTCGTTATTTGTTTTATTATCGAAGTTTCCTCCGGACATACACATACACACAACTACCCTAAATATATTAATATATATTATAATATATATATATATATATATATATATATATATTATATATATATATATATAATTTTATTTTGTAATTATCTTCACGAATATAAATCAAATCTCTATTATTTGTGATCAAAACCAAGCCCTGGTGATATCTAACGTGAAGGGCTGGGTTAGCTCAGTCGGTAGAGCGTTTCGGCTAGAAACCACAAGGTTCCTAGTTCGATACGGCCCGCCAACTCAGCGTTATAAGTAGCACAGGGATCTGTGCGGTAAAGTAAGGAGCTGTGGTAGGTGTGGCACTCACCTCAGACGCCAAAAACAATTTCCTTGGTCTAGCGCTAGTGAAAAGGGGATAGACTCCCTCGCTGATTGGCTGATACTGACTTTAGCCGCCCCGACGACTTTACTTTACTTACTTTTATATATATTTACTTTGTGGTTAATTGTTTTATTCTCGAAGTTTCCTCCGGCATACATATACACACAACTGCCCTTTATATATGTATAGAAAACCAAGCCTGGTTGATATTTAATGTGTATATATATTTACTTTATCGTTAATTGTTTTATTTTCGAAGTTTTCCTCCGGACATACATATACACACAACTGCCCTTTATTAGATGTATAGAAAACCAAGCTCTGGTGATNAAGGGTTGCACATAAAAGACTTGGGCATGGTTAAGAAGGACCTCAAAAGAGAACTGAAATCACTCTATAATTGCGTCACAAAATAATGCCATAAGCTACCAAATTATATCAAAGCAAATTAATAAGACCCAAACAAAATAGTAAATGTAGACTTGCGGTAATAGAGATGAAACTGTAAACCATATACACTGCGAATGTTAGCAAACTAGCACAACAAGAATAAAAAACTACACGACTGGTGGGAAGGTTGTCCACTGGATTATGCAAAACAATAATTTTGAGCATACAACAAAATCGTATATGCATAACCAGAATTGTCTTGAGAAACGAAACATATAAAATTCCTGGACTTGAAATAAAACAGATACCTATCCCAGCAAGAGGACCAGACCTTAGTATTGATAAACAAAAAAGAAAGAACTGTTCAACTGGTGGATTTTGCGTGCCAGCAGATCACAGAGTAAAGCTTAAGGAAATGAAAAAATGGACAAATATCTAGACCTTGCCAGAGAACTGAAAAAAGTTAGGAATAATGAAATCAGAGTGATACCAATGTAGTTGGTGCACTTGAACAGTCCCAAAAGGAATTAGAAAAGGTTTGGAAAGTATTGGAAATCAGAGGAAGGATTGAAAACCATTTCAAGAAACACTGCACTGTTCAATCTGCCAGATACTCAGAGAGTCATTGGAAGACTGAGGAGACTTTGCTGTTACTTCAGACTTCCAGTGAAAGACCTTCAGCTAACACTGATGTGAAAACTCAAAGAAGTATAAATAATAACCATACATACACACACACACACACACACACACGAATTAGAACAATCCTTAAGAAAAGATTAAGACCAATATTCTAAGCAGGTTTATTTTTAAGCAACACACCAAATTTGTAGTTTTTGGTAGATCCATGCTCTTATATTTCTCCGTAGGAAAAACTCATCATAACAGTTACAGACCAAAAGACAAACAAGTAAGATACTAGTTAAAAACAAACTAACTAACAATGATAAACCACACACACACACACCACACGCGCGCGGCGCGCTGCGTCGCACACAACACTATAACAATTCCTACATATAGGGTCCTTTAAATGATGCATAGGCTGCTTTTAGGTGTTGGAAAAGAGGTTCCTAGTGGGTCATAGCGGTCATGTACAATAGTAAATGATAGTAGGAATTGTTATAAGTGTGTGTGCGGCGCGCGCGCGCGCGCGTGTGTGTGTGTGTGTGTGTTTATCATTGTTATTTATTTGATTATTTACTAAGTATCTTCTTGTTGTCATTTTGGTCTGTAACTGTTTATGATGGTTTTTCCTAGGCGGGAGAAAATATTAAAGAAGCATGGATCTACAACAACTAACATTTGGTGTGTTGCTTATAACACTGGCTTAGAATATTGGTCTTAATCTTTTGTTCTTAAGGATTTGTTATAATTCGTGTGTGTGTGTGTGTGTGTGTGTATGTATGTTTATTATTATTATTTACTTCTTTTGAGTTTTCACATCAGTGTTAGCTGAAGGTCTTTCACTGGAGTCTGAGTAACAGCAAGTCTCCTCAGGTCTCCATGACTCTTCTGAGTATTCTGGCAGATTGAAGCAGTGCAGTGTTCTGAATGGTTTCAATCCTTCCTCTGATTTCCAAACTTTCCAAACCCTTTTCTAATCCTTTTGGGACTGTTCCAAGTGCACCAACTACAATTGGTATCACTCTGACTTTCATATTCCATAACTTTTTCAGTTCTCTGGCAAGGTCTAGATATTTGTCCATTTTTTCATTTTCCTTTAGCTTTACTCTGTGATCTGCTGGCACTGCAAAATCCACCAGTTGACAAGTTCTTTCTTTTTTGTTTATCAATACTAGGTCTGGTCTTCTTGCTGGGATAAGGTGATCTGTTTTTATTTCAAAGTCCCAGAGAATTTTATATGTTTCGTTCTCAAGAACAGATTCTGGTTTATGCATATACCATTTTGTTGTATGCTCAAAAATTAATTGTTTGCATAATTCCCAGTGGATCACCTTCCCAACCCAGTCGTGTCTAGTTTTTTATTCTTGTTGTGCTAGTTTGCTACATTCGCAGTGTATATGGTTTACAGTTTCATCTCTATTACCGCAAAGTCTACATTTACTATTTTGTTGGGTCTTATTAATTTTCGCTTTGATATAATTTGTACTTATGGCATTATTTTGTGAAGCAATTATAAGTGATTCAGTTTCTCTTTTGAGGTTTCCCTTTCTTAACCATGCCCAAGTCTTTTTATGTGCAACCTCTTCTATTTGTCGTTTGAAGCGTCCATATAATTGTTTTTCTTCCCATTTTTGTTTTTTAGTCTTTGTTGTTTTTCTGTTTGTCCATCTGTCGCTCCTACTATTGTTGGCCGCCATAAGTAGTTTGTCTTTGCTCTTTCTTGTATAATCTTCAAGTTGTTGGATTGTGGTTTCTACGCATTCCTCTATGTTGGCAAGACCTCTTCCCCCTTCCTTTCTTGACACATATAATCTATCTCAATCATCTCCAGGGTGGAGAGCCTTGTGCATTGTCATTAATTTTCTCGTCCTTTGGTCAATCTGTCTGAGTTCTCCTTTTGTTCATTTTAAGAATGGTCCTGAGTATCTTATAATGGGGACAGCCCAGGTATTAATTCCTTTAATCAGATTTTATTATTATTATTATTATTATTATTATTATTATTCATTTATTTATTTAGCTACATTTAGGCTTTTCATGCCCTGGTTATGAGGTTAAACTCCATGGACTGTATTTTTGAAAACCCATATTTTGACTAAGATATACTTCTTCGTACATATCACTCAGTCTTCTGTAAATGTCACGTGGTTTGCACTGTTCAGCCAATGCAAAACTCCACTTTGGCCCTTATTTAGACTAGACGGGCGATCTGAGAGGCCCCCTCCGATGAATCGCCTGGTAATGTCAAACCCTAGCACCTATATGATTTCCTCGAAACCTTTGCCCTTATATCAAAAACCAACCCTTTTTTAAAATCATATATGTGTTAGAAGGCGGTGGCTGAGGGTCTACATGTCCTGGGTATGACACTAAACTGCAGCTAGTGGTGAAGTTCCAGTTCTAGAGCTCTGGGGAATGTGGAGGATCCCTTCATCGCTATTGCTCCCTGGTCCACTTTGACCCGGTGTGGTAGTACCTGTTAAGGTACCATCTATAGGTTAAATAGATAAATGTGTTTCTAAGAAGAAACAGTATCCATTAAGAATGACTTTATTTCAGAACTTTATCGGCATTAATTGACCCACTGAGGTTGATATGTCGTAAAACAAAGCAAACCAAATCTCTCTATATATATTTGCCTTTATATATATATTTTAAAATCATATATATGCTAGAAGGCTGTGGTTGAGGGTCTTAGTGTCTTTGGTGTGACATTAAACTGCATCTAGTGGTGAAGTTCCAGTTCTAGAGCTGTGTGGCAGTACTCTTCCCCCCCCCCTGGGGGGTCCATTGTGATTCGGCCACTGGACCGTGTTAAAGTACAATTATTAGCGTCGATCCCAGGGGGCTTACCCCCCAGGCAACACCTCCCCCCTTGACTTAAAGGGGCAGGGCTGGGTTTATTGCCCAGCGCCTGAGGCGCTCCCTTGTGGGGGAATACCGACGGAATCGACGCAATTTTTGTTCTTTCCCACCCATCAGCTTCGGCTTGTGGGTGGGCCCACGTTAAAACGAGGCCTTGTGCCCAGTCCATACAAGTTAGACAAATACACTCTGTGTGGCAGTACCTTGTAGAGTAACATCTATGGGTTAAATAGAAAAAATCAGTTTAAAAATTGATTTTGAAAAAAACAAAAATGAATGAACACTCATCAAGAAAGAATGAAATAAATCAAATTCGGCATTAAATAACCCAGCAAGGCTTGGCCTGCCGTAAAAACCAATTAGCCACGTCTGAAAACATACAAATGTGTGCAAATTATTTCTATGAGATAGGAAGGCCAGATATCAGATAACATTGAGTAAAAAAACAAACTTTTATGAAACAACAAAATGTAAACAAACATATAATGTACACTATTAATTATTGACGTTTAAATAAAAATAAAATCATGAGGATTGTGACGCAAATAACTAAGGGAATTATGACTCGAGTAGTGATATAGTTTCGGTTCCAGACAGAAAAACAAACAATATCCATTTTAATAAGATGTGAAATGCAAACAGTTTCCTCTCGGAATTGAACTCGTGGCGCCGTGTTCCTTTCCTACGACGATAACCATTGCACATAGGTAATGCAAAGAGCCTTATCATTATATACCAGTTGGCCGTGGGTGGCGACCCGTGATGCTTAAGGACGGAATCCTGGTGGCTGAGCAGTCCATGACTTGCAATATTCCACTTTAGGTTTTTCTTGGGCTAGACGGCGGTCGGAGAGGCCCCCTCCGATCAATCGGCTGTCACGTCAAGCCCTAGTACCTATATGATTGCCCCAACCCTATTGCCCTTATGGAAACCCCCAATCCCTCTTATCATATGGGGGCTAGAAAGCGGTGGCTGAGGATCTACATGTCCTTGGAATGACGTTAAACTCTATCTGATGGTGAGGTTCCAGTTTTGGAGGTTTGGGGAATGTGGGGCACCCCTTCATCACCATTTCTCCCTGGTCCACTCTGACCCGGATTGGTAGTACCTGTTAGGGTTCCATCTATGGGTTGAATAGAAAAACATTTAGTTTATAAACAAAATTGTATTATGCATTAAGAATGAATTTATTTCACACCTTTATTGGCATTAAATGACCCACTGAGGTTGATAATTTGAACTATATTCTGATTGATTTCAATATAAAATTATTCATAGGATTGCTTTCATTACGTTTGAGAATAAAACAATAATATTAGAAATCAATAACACCAAGTAATTATTTATTAAACACGGTTTTGTTAAAACCGATATGCAAATTAGACACACCATATCTATATTAGGGACCGGGTTAGCTCAGTCGGTCGAGCATTCGGCTAGAAACCACAAGGTTCTTAGTTCGATACCGGTCCTCGCCAACTCAGCGTATGAGTAGAACAGGGATCTGTGCAGTAAAGTGAGGAGCTGATGGTAGGCGTGGCTCTCCACCCCAGATGCTAAAACAATCTCCTTGGTCTAGCGCTATTGAAAAGGGGATAGACTCCCTCGCTGACTGGCTGATACCGACTTTAGGCCTCCCCGTCGACTTTACTTACTTAATATATAATGTAAGCATTTATTTCTTAATGATATATAACACACACCGAAGGATTTTAAACATATTAATAATATGGGCTGTTTTGAGGCAAATCTATATCAGCTAGAGACATTGTTATTAATAAGATTGTAATAATTAAGATGATTATTCATATAACTCCAACCTAAAAAAGGGGAACCACTCTGAGTGAATTTCATAAATTATTTATTTATTTATTGATCTACAAGGAAAAAAGAAAACGGGGTTAGGGTTAGTGTTTAGGGTTAGGGTTAGTTTAATGGGAAAATAATGGATAGATTGATTATCAGATAAAATTAATTCAGAGTGGTTCCCCTTTTTTAGGTTGGAGCTATAGGAAATAACCATTAAGATTAGATAATGACTATTCAATAACCATTGAGAATATAACGCAAATAAGTACGGGAATTTTGACGTTGGTGGTGACGTAGTTTCGGTTGCAGACACGCAAACACACAATCTCTATTGTAATAAGATATGTTGAAATACAACCAAGCTCGTCCAGGATTTGAACCCGTGTCGCCATTTTCACTCCCTACGACGATAACCATTACACCACGAGCCAATAAACTTGAAGATAATTCTTTTATATGATCAGTGGCTAAAAAACACACAAAAAAACCCAAAAAAACTTTGTCGACTTTCTAATTTACGTGATAAATCCTACACGGTTTTCCAGCGTCTGTTCGTGTCGCTCCTGTCTCTTTATATCATTGTTTTTTTCTCTCTCGAGTAAATGAAGGATTGTTAAAATATATGAGGGGGTTGCGGTATATGATTGATAGCCCCACTGACATCTCCATCACCCTAATTTTATTCATCTTCATCAACTAAACCAGCTAAAGGTGTTCATTTTCCAATGCGCTGTTTTGTTTTCTTTATCCAGGTAAATGTGACGAGTGCGAGCCAGACAAAAATTAATGAACATCTATTACAAAATATGATAAATATCGCGTTTTTATTTATATACCGTCATTTATCGTCGTCGTCTCTACACCTTGCAATTCATTTAGCAGAGCTAGAGATATATTAGAGAGAGAGAGAGAGAGAGAGAGAGAGAGACTTAAAGAGAAATATATTAGTGAGAGAGAGAGAGAGAGAGAGAGAAGGAGAGACTTTCAGAGACTTAGAGAGAGAGGGAGAGGGAAAGAGATACTCTTAGAGGGAGAGGGGGAGAGAGGGGAGAGAGACTTTTAGATACTTTAGAGAGAGAGAGAGATACTCTTAGAGACTTAGAGAGAGAGAGAGAGAGAGAGAGAGAGAGGAGAAAGAGGAAGAGAGAAATAAAGAGATACTTTTTATAGAGAGAGAGAGAGAGAGAGAGAGAGAGGAGAAAGAGGAAAGAGAGAAATAAAGAGATACTTTTAGAGAGAGAGAGAGAGAGAGAGAGAGGGGGAGAAAGAGGAAAAGAGAAATAAAGAGATACTTTTAGAGAGAGAGAGAGAGAGAGACAGAGACAGAGACAGAGACACTTTTAGAACGAGAGAGACACAGACAGACAAACAGACAGACACACACACACACACACACACACACAGAGAGAGAGAGAGAGAGAGAGAGAGAGAGAGAGAGAGAGAGAGATACTCTTAGAGACTTAGAGAGAGTGAGAGAGAGACAGAGAGGCAGAGACAGAGACAGAGAGGGAGAGATATACTCTTATAGAGAGAGAGAGAAAGGGAGAGAGAGAGACTTAGAGAAAGAGTGCGATATACTTTTAGAGACTTATATATAGAGAGACAGAGACAGAGAGGAAGAGAGATACTTTTTAAGTCTCTAAGGGTATCACTCTCCCTCTCTGAGAGTGAGACAGAGAGGGAGAGAGATACTCTGAGAGAGAGAGAGAGAGAGAGAGAGAGAGAGAGAGAGAGAGAGAGATTTTTAAAAACTTCGAAAAAGAGAGAGAGAGAGACAGACAGACAGACAGACAGACACAGAGACAGAGACAAAGACAGAATGACTATGAGTTAGATAAATCTCTTATTTGCCCTAGCAGTGCTCCTTTGTCGACTAAGGAGTTTTGTCTTAAGTGTAAGGAGTAGATAATTGTGAAGACGTAAGCCTCATTAAGCCCAGCCCGACGACCATCAAAGAAATCTCTCTATCAGCTGGTGTTTTTTGTTTTGTTTTTGTTTATTTTGTTCTAAGATTGGTGCCGATGGTTTGTCGTGTGGGGACATTTGCTCGCATTTGAAGAAAGTCTCATCTGAAGGTTTTGAAGAAACAAAAACAACAAAAACACCCCCCCCCGAAAAAACAACAACAAGAAAAGAAACAACAACGAACTACATTAAAGAAAAAAAACGGTTGAGATAAGAACGTATTTCTCCCTCGTATATATTTTCCTCAGGAAGCGCGTGGTGTAATGGTTAACGTCTTGGGAAATGGACTCGTCGCCCCGAGTTCAAATCCTGGACGTGGTAATTGCATTTCACTTTGCGCTAATACCCTTGGGAAAGGTATGAATCCTACTCTCCCTCCAGCTATGGGTAAATAGTAGGGCAGACTGGGCTCTTTAACCATGGTTAGGTAACCGGTCTAGGAGAAGGAAAACTCTGAATTCAAACCTGATAAACTCCGCTTAAGAAATTGACCATGTGTCGCATCCTGCTCGTGCGGAGGGGTTGGTAAATATATATATATTTTCCTCATAAATTGTGGGTGAGTGGGGCCCGGTTTCTCACATGGCCAGCTGTATGTTGAATGTTCACTTAATTATAAGTAAGAAAAAAGGACTGTAAAGTTTTTAAATGCCATCCTTGGCCAGTTGAAATGGGCTTAAAGAAAGTCCTATGTTATGGAATCCTTTGCTGATCCTTTGGTAAGCGTATAAGTCCTATCCTGCGTATTGGTAAAGATCCAGTGATTTAATCCTATGTCTGTCGTCCAAGAATACCAGTGTAATTATGACCAGTAGGGTCGGGTTAAATATAGTATCAACCTCAGAGTACTGCTAGTGATTGGCCAAGAGATAGATCACATTATTCTGGACTAGTCTATAAGTAGGAGCAGGCATCCATCACATACCTATATCGGGAATTCTCAACAGAGATAAGAACGTATTTGTCCCTCGTATATATTTTCCTCATAAACTGTGGGTGAGTGGGGCCCGGTTTATCACATGGCCAGCTGTATGTTGAATGTTCACTTAATTATAAGTAAGTAAAAAGGACTCTACAGCAAATTAGCTCTTAGAAACTAATCAGAACTTTTCTTAATCTTTAAAACTATTATTATTAGGCTAAACTTGCAAATTGGTCGGAAAATTAAAACGGAAAGTTTTTTGGTGGTCCTCCATGACAGTCCATGAATGAACTTTTTGCGAAATGGGTTACGGTTTAGGGGTTTTGGGAGTAAGGTTGTTTTTAATTACGTATTGCTTAAAAAAAAACAACAAAAAAAAACAACAAATTACTATACATTTAATGTTGAAAAATATTTTTTTTAAACAAAGTTTAATTGAAATTATACATTGCAATACTAACACAACAACTGAGACTCTTTTTTCCCCTTTTATTGTGATTTGTTATACATATTTATGGCTTTGGTCTCTTTTTCTTTCCCTTGAAAAGGGTCAGTAAAGATACATTAGCCACTTTCACAATCTTGAATCAGACACCAGGAATATCAGCCACAGCATGACCTTTACGACCAAATCCAGCTACCAAGACTTCGTCATTTTCCTCAATAAATTCAAACAACCATCATTTGGTACAAAAGCTTGATTTTCTTGCCGTTTTTAATCAGCTGTACTCTCACAAATTTCCTCATAGCAGAGTTGGGCTGTTTGGCTTCAACGCCAACTTTTTCCAAAACAATTCCCTTAGCACGAGAAGAGCCACCAAAAGGATTGGATTTGTATCAGGTAACTAAATTGGCTTTTTTGTAATCATTATCGTGCCATCTTTGCTTACGACGATGGTCTTTCAGTTTTCGAGCAGTTCTCAAACCTCATGGTTTACTCATGATGGCGGCTTCAGCGTAAATGTAATTTATTATATATACTAACAAATATATGCACCCTCCGGGTGCAAGTATTTTAGTTAAATTTTATAATAAAATATGATATTAAATTAGAAAGGCTAATGAAACTGAATAAGAATGTAGATAAAAAGATTTTGAACAGAGGGGGTATGATTGAAAAATAGAACAACTTTGAAACTAACTCTTCCATCATTTTCCGTTACTCCCGTCTTTCATTGGTAAATGTTCCTAATTAAACTGTTTAGTTAAAGTAGGAAGTAAAGAATAATATTACAGTTATTTCTTCTTGTTAAGGGATTTCATTTAAGATTTATTGAAGAGAATTTTGCTCATATTCAATAAGATAAAACTAAACAATTAGAAATCAATAATATTAAGCACATATTTATTAAAATCAATTTTTTTAAGATCAATATGTAAATTAGCCTTCCCATTTACACTGTAAACTGCTATTTTGTTGTAGATATAAATACAATTGCATGTTATTAGTATGTAGATATGGGCAACAGTCTTAATGATGTATAACAATTTTATTAATAATTGAAGTTTAAATTAAAAATAAAATCATGGAGAATATGACATAAATAACAAAGGGGATTGTGACTTGTATAGTAATATAGTTTCGGTTACAGACAGACAAATCCAAAATCTCCATTATAATAAGATAGTTATATTTCTTACCTATATAATTTTGCTCTGTGACTCTGAAAATAAAAGCACACATTGTGTCTACCGTTGGATTCAATAATTAATTTCAATGGTTAATTAAATGTATAGTAATTTTGGGTTTTTGTTGTTTTTTAAGCAATACGTAAATAAAAACAACCATAAACCTCAACCCTCTAAACCGTCAACCAATTCGCGAAAGATTCATTCATAGACTGTAGTTAAACTGGTAAAGGAGAACAGTTTTCTCGTTTATTCCTACCATAAAATAAACTGAACCCTGATTTTATGTCCGTGTTTTTGCAATAAATGTTTTATTTTTCTTGCACCAGTTATTTTACAATACTAAATATATTTTCTTAATTTATTTTGATATTCACTTCAATGTGTATATTCTAAAAGTTTTATGTATTTTATGGTAGGAATAAACAAGAAAACTGTTCTTCTTTACCGTTAAACTGTCATGGGTGACCACCAAAAAAACATTCCGTTTTATTATTAAAAATGTATGCCATATTCCCATTTCTGTAGCGAGTGAATCTTGCTTAATTATATATTACTAGAAACAGCTACCCAGCATCACCTGGGTAGAGGGAGAGGCAAAACACCTCTGTGTATTGATTTGTTTACTTTTGAATTTACAAATGCTGGATAGTTTTAAGCTAAAATAGTTTTAAGCTAAAAAACTATATAATAATTTAATATATATATATATATAGCTATATTTTTTACTTATATAATTTTGCTCTGTGATCTGACAATAAGAGCACAAATTGAGGTCTGCAAACTATGCGACACTTAAAAAAAAAACATCTATGTCGTAAGGAAAGATTTCTTCTCCGGATTTTGGATTATATATATATATATATATATATATATATATATGTATGTTGTGGAAACTTGATGTTTATTGTCAATAAACATCAAGTTTCCACAACATCCCGTGTTTGTCTACTTTTCTCCACATAATATATATATATATATATATATATATATATATATATGAATTGAAATTTTTTAGAAAAAACAAATGATATTATTAATTTGCTGACAGATCTGTTTCAACCTTTTAATAAAGCGGTCTTCTTTAAGAGCAACTATATTTATGAAGGAAAGACGGAATAAATAAACCGTTAATCAGGAGGGGTACAAACAAACGCTCACGTTCAGGGCCGGAATTAAAATAATTTTTTTTTGAAAATGCGTATTCTGTGTTAAAAATAAAATAAATATGCATTTTCAAAATTAAAAAAAAAAAAATTCCGGCCGTGAACTTGAGTGTTCGTTTGTACCCCTCCTGATTAACGGTTTATCTATTCCGAAAATTCGACCTTCATCAGAGTAAATCCTTATTTGAAATCAAATATCATTTCAAATAAAGATTTACTCTGATGAAGGTCGAATTTTCTTTGTGTGCGGAACATTTCTACATTTTTTCTATTATTATTATTTCATTTCATTTGGTTATTTAAAAATAATAATAGATTGAATAATGTACACATGGATAAACTCCGGACCGAAACACGTGTAAGTAAAATTTATTAAAATATCCTATTTTATCCATTCTATACTTTCTTTCCTTTATTCATTTTTTCAACATATATATATATATATTTGTAACCGGAACATTTTCCTGAACTTTTTGATATTTATATACACTTTTACTGCAAACTCTTTTGAGTTTTTTAATGATAAAAATTTATTTTTTAAAAAAAAAATTTATTTTAGTTTTAATATAAAATATGCATTTTTAAAAATTATTTAAAAATTCCGGTACTGATCGAGAGCGTTCTGTGCCTCGTGATTAATGATATATTTATTTCGTTTTTCCGTTTACAATGTTGCTTTGATAAAGACCTCTTCATATGGTCGGAACAGATTTCTGTCAGCAAAACTTTAAACTTCTTGTTGTTTTTTCTACAAAACTTTCTACACATATTGTCGGATTCATATCCATTTTTACCTTTCATATATATATATATACATATATATAAAATTCGATACTTTTTCTTATAGAAAATGAACTTGACAAGTGTAATCCCAGCAAAGGATGGCTCGGTGTGTAGAATATCGTACAGACTGTTTCGACTTTATTAAGTCTCATCAGCGATATATACTAACGATTTCCCTCCGACAGAAATCGAAACCGGGACTTCAGCAGACACAGTGAAACACTTTATCGCCTCGGCCACAGTACACAGCTGACCATCCTAGCGAAATTAAGCTTGTCAAATGATACTACACGCCTCTACCATAATAGGTAAGGGGGCGTTATTGAGAGAATAATAACAACAAACAGACTGTATGCCCTTCGGCGAAGTGAATAAGATTTTTGGGATTACACTTGTCAAGTTCATTTTCTATAAGAAAAAGTATCGAATTTTATGCGATACATGCGTTGTAAGTGCCTTCAAGTAAAAATTTAATATATACTTTATTCAGCAACGTTTCTAAATAAACAAACATCCAAAAATCTTATATATATATATGTATATATATATATATATATATATGTGTGTGTGTGTGTGTGTGTGTGTGTGTGTGTGTGTGTGCATATGTTTGTAGGTAGGGGGTGTAATTAACTGCTGTGATATCAGACTTAATAGATATATTGCTGTCATAATTACATGTTCTGTAATAATTGAGTCTGTTGTAATTTTTGTTTCCACTCAAACAATAAAAAAAAAGGCAGCAAAAAGCAAAAAGGTGAGGGAAATGCCTGTTGTGACGTACACTGTGTACCCCATACAAGTGGGATAATTTCACAGTTGAACGGTGCCTCATTTTCTTTGAAGTTCTTTTAAACAATACGAATCGTAAGGGGATGACGTCATGGTAACTGCTGACGTCATGAGAAATGCTCGACATGCGTAGGAATTAGCGTTATAAGAGAGAGGTGTTAACAGATGAGAGAGAGAGAGAGAGAGAGAGAGAGAGAGAGAGAGAGAGAGGAGAGAGAGAGAGAGAGAGAGGAGAGAGAAAAGAGAGAGAGAGGGAGAGAGAGAGAGAACCAAAAAGGCAGAGATAGATAGATAGATAGATAGATAGAGAAGAGAGAGAGAGAGAGAGAGAGAGGGAGAGAGAGAGAGAGAGAGAAATTAAAAAAATATGAGAGAGAGAACCAGAGAGAGAGAGAGAGAGAAATTAAAGATGAGAGAGAGAGAACCAGAGAGAGAGAGAGAGAGAGAGAGAGAGAGAGAGAGAGAGAGAGAGAGAGAGAGAGAGAGAGAGAGAGAGAGAGAGAAATAAAAAAGATGAGAGAGAGAAAACTAAAAGAGAGAGGGAGAGAGATAGAGAAATAAAAAAGATGAGAGAGAAGGAGAAAAAAAAAGATGAGAGAGAGAGAGAGAGAGAGAGAGAGAAAAGCAGAGAGATAGAAAGAGAACAAAAAAAGAGGGAGTGAGAAAATCAAAAAAAGATGAGAGAGAGAGAGGATAAAAAAGAAGGAGAGAGAGAGAGAGAGAGAGAGAGAGAGAGAGAGAGAGAGAGAGAGAAGAGAGAGAGAGAGAGAGATCTAAAGTAGAGTTGAAAGTAAATAAGAAGAGTTGAGGTTGAGGGGAAATAATACAAATATGGAGGAGAAGAAGGAGGTGATGAACACATTTGAAATACTACTACTACTACTGTCATTACTACTACTACTACTACTACTACTACTACTTCTACTACTACTACTACTAATAATAATAATAACATTAATGATAATAATGATATGAAGCCAGAGAAGGTGGAGTGTTAGAAGGGAGAGGCGGAGGAGGTGTGAAAAGGTGAAATTCATTTAGATTGAGAAAAACAGGAAGTGATTTCGAAGAATGTCGAGGCGGAAGGGTTAAGGAGAAAGGAGGAAAAAAGAAAAGAAAAAAAAAAACGTAGAAGAAGAAGAAGAAACGTAGAGAAGAAGAAGAAGAAGAAGAAGAAGAAGAAGAAGAAGAAGAAGAAGGAAAAAGGCGGTGAAGATGAATAAAGTCAAAATAAGAGTAACCTTTTTTTGTGTTTGTATTTAATTTCATTTGCCTTTCCAATTCAATACAATATTTAATTAAGTTTATCAATGAGTATTTCATTTACAGTCAAAATCCTTAATACTTAGAATAAATCATATCTATTAGGTTGTTACAAAAATAATGGCCGATTGAAGTGCTCGGTTTTGAAATGTCATTTTAACATAAAATTTGTTGTTTATTTCAGGTGAATTTTGTATATATAATAATTAATGAGTGCCCAAAAATAAAATTTAATTTATTTTCAGATAGAAAGTATTTTTGAAAAATAGGGGCCTTCAAAAATGAACATGCCTAAACATGATCTTCGCCTTCTTATGTTGTATGAGTTCAAGCTTGGGCACAATGCCTCCGAAACTACTGCCAATATCAACAAAGCATGGGGAGATGAATCCACAAGGGATCGAACTGTACGAAGGTGGTTCCAGAAATTCCGCAATGGAGATGAGAGTCTTGAAGATGAAGAAGGTAGAGGACGGACATACAGTCTTGACAATATACAGCAGGCAGTTGCTGAGCAAAATCCACGACAAAGTGTCAGAAAGATGTCTCAGACATTGGTGTCAGCATTGCAACAATTTCACGCCATTTACAGAGTATTGGCATGGTGAAAAAGCTCGATAAATGGGTTCCTCATGAGCTCAATGAGCCAAAAACTTAGGCGGTTTGATGTGGGCTCGATGCTCAGTTTGCGTAACACCAATGACCCTTTCTTGACCAATAGTGACTTGTGACGAAAAGTGGATCTTTTACGACAACCGTAAACGATCATGCCAATGGCAACTATGCATAGCTGCCAAAGGCTCCTATTTTGACTAATTTTAACATTTCTACTGTTAATGTTTCAACAATAAATGTATGTATTTGAAATCGGCCATTATTTTTGTAACAACCTAATATTAACGATGTCTATGAAAATATGAATTATATTTGCCTCAAAACAGCCCATGTTATCAGTGCATTTAAAATCCTGCAATGTGTGTTATATATCAGTAAAAATTAAAGGTTTACATAATATATAGTGTGGTTAATTTGCATACTCATCTTAACAAAACTGGGTTTAATAAATAATTACTTGGTGTTATGGGTCTCTAATATGATTTTTTTATTCTCAAACCTATTAAAAACAATCCTGAGTATAATTATATATTGAAATCAATTATAATAAAGTAATAATTAGTGTAATCTTTTTTGTGTTTGTATTCAATTTTATTAGTTTTTCCAACTCAATATAATATTTAAATATATTAAAACTTGAATAGGTATGCGTGGAAGATGCACTTTTTGCTTATAAGGGGGAAAAAGGAAATGTTTCACGTTTGAAGTGATGTGAAAATATCAAGAAAACTTATTTAAATGAATGTTTGTATTATCTATATATTAATACTCGTGTTCCTTAATTGTACGACCGTTATCATCTATCAACACCATCTAATTAAAAATGAGACCGTCCAAATCGTCCAAGATGAAATGTAAACACAATACCGACAATTATCCTAATTGTTAGGGTATATATATATGCTCCCACTTTGGTCGAGCACTTTGAATAGGGATTTAATTGCGGATTCACCGTATCTGGCGTGTAGCTACACCTCGCTTTGTTTACAAATGTCTGAGGCCTCTAGTGAATTCATTTCCGCTTAGAAATGTAGCGATTAGATATTCTCTTATATTTGACAGCTGCCTCTGGCCGTACGGGTAAGAGGATTGGCGAACGAAAGTTCGTTCGGGTCTCAAACCCGGCCAGGGGTAGCTGTTAATGCATAACCACACTGATGAGAAGTGATACTTCGAAACACGTGTCTGTGGATTACTTATTATATATATATATATATTAATACATGTGTTCCTTAATTGTACCCGCCCTATCGGGTGGGGCGTTAGCATGCACCGACTGTACCTCTTCCCTAGCACCTATATGATTGCCTCAACACTATTGCCCTTATGGCAACCCCAGCCCCTTTTTATTATATGGATGCTAGAAGGCGGTGGCTGAGGGTCTACATGTCCTGGGAATGACGTTAAACTCTGATGGTGAGATTCCAGTTTTGGAGGTTTAGGGAATGTGGAGCACCCCTTCATCACCATTGCTCCCTGGTCCAATCATGTAAGTGGTCAGTACGTGTCTAGGGGTCCCATCTTATGGGTAATACAAAAATATTTATAAAAATAATTGTTTATCCATTAAGAATTACTTTATTTCAAAACTTTATCGGCATTAAATGACCCACTGAGGTTGATATGCCGTAAAACAACCCCCCCAAAAAACCTTTTTAAACAATTTTTCATTTAATCCTCTGTCTTATTTTCTTTACTGTGATTTCGTTTTTAAAATAGTTTTCTGTTTCTTTCTTTCTTTCTTTTTTTCTTAATTTTTATTTAATTTCTTTCTTTCTTTCATAAATTTCTTTCTTGTTAATTCATTACCATTTCTTTTTTTTCCTTCTCCATTTCACTCTTTTTATTCTTTTTATTTCTTTAATAAGTTTTTCATTCGTATTTTTAATCTTTCTTACTTCCTTTCTTTCTTCTTTCTTTCTTTCTTCTTTCTTTCTTTCTTTTTTCTTTCTTTCTTTAACAAGTTCTCTTTCTTTCTTTCTTTCTTTCTGTCTTCTTTCTTTCTTTCTTTTTTCTTTCTTTCTTTCGGTCGTTCGTTCTTTGCCATTCTTTATATTTTCTTTCCTTAAAAATTTTTCTTTCGTTCATTAATTGACTCATTCATTATTTACAACTTTTTATTTATTTCTCTTTTGATTGTTTCTCTTTTTCCTTTTTTACAAACTTTCTTTCTTTTTGTTTTTCATTCTTTATATTTTTCATCAATTTCTTTCTTGTTAATTCATTACCATTTCTTTTTTTCTTTCACCATTTCACTCTTTTTTATTCTTTTTATTTTCTTTTTATTAGTCTTTCTTTTTTCATTCATTCGTATTTTTAATCTTTCTTTATTCCTTTCTTTCTTCTTTCTTTCTTTTTATTTCTTTCTTTTCTTTCTTTCTCTTTCTTTCTCTTTTTTCTTTCTTTCTTACTTTCTTTCTTCTTTTTTTCTTTCTTTCTTTTTTCTTTCTTTCTTTTTCTTTCTTTCTTCTTTCTTTCTCTTTTTTCTTCCTTCCTTCCTTCCTTCCTCCTTCCTTCCTTCCTTCCTTTCTTTCTTTCTTTCTTTCTTTCTTTGCCATTCTTTTTATTTTCTTTCCTTAAGAATTTCTCCTTCTTTCATTAACTCATTCATTATTTACCATTTTCTTTTTCTTTTTCTTTCTCATTCTTTCTTTTTCTTTTTCTATTTTCTTTTTTTCTTTCTCTTTTGATTGTTTCTGTTTTACCTTTTTTACAAACTTTCTTATCCATTCAATTCTCATTTCTCTTTTTGTCTTCCACCATTTCTTTCAATATTTTAAACAGTCGGTTCTAACCCCCTCAAACCAAATCACTTCTCGTGTGTGTTACACATCTACCCCGACGTGCGGTTCGTGAAGAAATGTGACCCCCCCCCCCAAGAAACGCATTTAGAAACCATTGTCCTCAAAGATTATTTTGTTTAGGGAATATGAATCACTAACGACTTGAAAATGAATTGGGGATGTTAAAAAGGTCGGGTACGGTGCGTGTATGAATGAGCGAGTGCGTGCATGTGTGGTGTGTGTGTGTGTATGTGTGTACGTATGTGTGCGCGAGTGTGTGTTGTGTGTGTATATGCGTGTGGGCGCGTGTATACATGTGTGTGTATTTGTGTGCACGTGTTTACAGGAAATGGTCTAACTCGAATACGAGTTGACAGCCATTATATATATATATATGTGTGTGTGTGTGTGTGTGTATGTGCCTGTGAATGAGTATGTGTGAGCGTATTATATATATATATATATATATATATTATATGAATATATATGTTGTATTTTAGGTGGTCTCCGTATGCTTCTCTCGGTATATGTATTTAAAAAAAAATGTTTTTTTTTAAAAATTAGGCGTTATTGTGAAGCATTAAAAATAAATAAATGAATGAACTCGATATTATGGAGTATTGGATTCACTTACTTTTTAATTATTTTTTACATAAATTTTCAGGTTCGTTAGATACCCTTTGTCAAATGTTACTGTTCAACGGTTTCTTTGTCTCTGTTGTTATCGACAGTGGCAGCGTTTGTAAAATATTTGTAATAACGGAGAATTCCGATATCTGCGTTTAATCCCTTCACGTGCGTTTGTAATTTTAGAATCCATTTAGATTCTGATTGTTTTAAAAAAAAATATATATATATTCTTACAAACCATTCCCCTTCCATTCTTACAAACTTGTGAGCCCCCACTCCTACAAATTTCTACTGCCACTGTTCGTTTAAACGGAACTTGTGAACCCCTTCTACTACTATTTCCTACTGATACTGCTCGTTTTAAAAACGAAACAACAAAAACATTCCACCAGTTTCACACCTGATGATGGCATAAAGACGCGCAGAAAGCGATCGTGATGAAACCTTTGGTGGATTGCTACACCAATTCCACCCTCACATTAAAAAGATGGCCAGACAGTTAGAAAGGATCGAACAAAAACTCGTCCGACAAGAATTGTCAGTAGAGTTTAAGCATATATATATATATATATATATATATATATATATATATATATATATATATATATATATATCCGGTTTAGCTCAGTCGGTAGAGTGTTCGGCTAGGAATCATTATTTTTCAATTGTTTTAAAAGCGAGACAACGGAAACGTTCCACCAGTTCCACACCTGATGATGGCAGAAAGACGTGCAGAAAGCGCTCGTGAAAGTACCTTTGGTGCATTGCAACACCAATTCCACTCAGATATTAAAAAGATGGCCAGACAGTTAGAAAGGACTGAACAAAAACTCGTCCGACTTACGTTACCCACGACCAACAGGTGGACCCATTGTGGGAGTCTTAAGCTTAGATCGTAGCAGCATCTTCAGACAGACAACTAAAATATTTTTACTTTATGCCTGAAGGTGCTGTTACGAGTTAAGCTTATTGCAGTTGAAATAAATTATTACACGAAGCAAATTTAGTTTTGTCTTCATTATATTGCTCTGTACATTCACAAAGCTGAAACAAGGCACATTGAGCTCTCACTATTGATAACCTGTATCAATATAAATTAACATTACATGGAATGATCCTCAACAACAAGTATATATATATATATATATATATATATATATATATATATATATATCAAACTTGGTAGTAAGGGATGATTCTATATGTGATTTCTAAGATCCACTGTACTAATATTGATGATCCAGTATGTATAAATACAGCGAATCTTTAAATCACTAAAGAGAGCTCAATGTAAAATAACCTTTTAGATTATATACAGGAGCATATTTATCAATAAAGGAAAACTCAATACAGTAATCCATAATAATTTATTTCGACAAAATTGGGGCCCATATAAATCTAAGTTGATTTAAACCGGCTCCCCAAATTTTCGCCTCATCAGATGGGTCTCAATTCACTTATGGAAGCATATCACAAAAAACCCAAAGAGCTGAATATATATAAATTCAAACAAATAAAAATAATTAAAAAAATTATATTATTTTTAACAGTGTGGGATTGTAACCATAGAAACAGGAAGTGAATGAAAAAAAGAGATACATCTCAAAGTTGATTTTTAGGGTGTCCAGACAGACAAAAAGGTGACATGACAGAAAAACAGAGTAGTATATTAAAATATAAATAGACAAGTAAAATAAAAGATTTTAAATTTAAACATTAGAGTATAATGATGTAAAAGAAAATACTAATTAAGATATAAATAAATAATAATAAGAGATAATAAAATTAAAAATAATAAATAATAGAAAATAAAAATCAATTGAAAATAATATACTAATAAAAATAATACTCAGAAGAGTCCTGGAGACCTGAGGAGACTTGCTGTCACTCGGACTCCATGGGCCCCAATTTTCGTCGAAATAAATTTATTATGGATTACTGTATTGAGTTCTTTCTTCCTTTATTGATATGTATATATATATATATATATATATATATAAAGTCGTTGGGGTGGCCTAAAGTCGGTATCAGCCAATCAGCGAGGGAGTATATCCCCTTTTCACTAGCGCTAGTCGAAGGAGATTGTTTTTTTAGCATTTTTGAGGTGGAGCGCCACACATACCATCAGCTACTTACTTTACCGCACAGATCCCGGTGCTACTCATAACGCTGAGTTGGCGAAGTCCGGTATCGAACTAGAAACCCTGTTGTTTCAAGCCTAACGATATACTGACTTTTGTGGGTATGTTTTATTGAAAATGACAGACAAGGATTTTGTGTTTCGCTTTTAATTCAGTTTTTGTTTTTTGCGAATGAGATATCGCAACTGTGGTTGTAGGCATTTAAAAAAAAACTGTCTAAAATATCTGTTAGTGTAGACCGAGTACGGGCACTTTCAACCTTTTTTCGGCCATCTTTTAGGATTTACAAAATCTCTAAAAATCAGCGAAGATAATCCAAAGTGAACTTTAAAACTGCATACAATCATCCACATTGTCGGCTGAAGCTTTAGAATGCTCCGACTGCACCTCTGCAGAGGGGTAAGTCTCCCCCATATGGGGTCCCCTGTTAGCCATGTGTGGCGATCCGTGATGCTTAAGGATGGAGTCTTGGTGGATGAGCAGTCCATGACCTGCAACACACCACTTAGACCCTTACTTAGGCTTGACGGGCGGTCGGAGAGGACTCATGCATTGGGGTAAGACTTCCTCCAATAGGGCTACCTGTTGGCCGTGGGTGGCGACCCGTGATGCTTAAGGATAGAACCCAGGAGGTTGAGCAGTCCATGACTTGCAATACTCCACTTTGGCCCTTTCTTGGGCTTGACGAGCGGTCGGAGAGGACCCCTCAATCGGCTGGTCATGTCAAGCCCTAACATCTATATGATTGCCCAACCCTATTGCTTTTATAGCAAGCCCCAACCCTTTTTATCATATGGTGCTAGAAGGCGGTGGCTGAGGGTCTACATGTCCTGGATATCACGTTAAACTCTATCTGATGGTGAGGTTCCAGTTTTGGAGGTT
>CM042169.1:1376693-1399193 GCA_023376005.1 Doryteuthis pealeii
ATGGTAGGCGTGGGGCTTCACCTCAGGCGCTAAAATAATCTCCTTGGTCTAGCGCTAGTGAAAAGGGGATAGACTCCCTCGCTGTCTGGCTGACACCGACTTTAGGCGACCCCGACAACTTTATTTACTATAGGAATGAAAGAATGATTTTAATAGAGGAATGCATTGGTTTTGTTGGTTGGATTTTACGGCATGTCAACACTTGTTGGTTTATTCTATATCGTATACATTTTGTGGTTATTTCCTAGTTGAGTAACATGATATTACAGGGTGACCCAGAAAAAACAGAACCCACATTATTTATTTACCCATTAAACTAACCCTAAACCCCAACCCTAACCCTAAACCCTAACCCTAAACTAACCCCCCAGTTGAGTAACATGATATTACAGGGTGACCCAGAAAAACAGAACCCTAAACCCTAACCCTAACCCTTGTTGGACTTAAACTTAAAAAAATTAAAATTAAAATTAACAGTTTTATTACAAAAATGTGTGGGTTCTGTTTTTTCTGGGTCATCCTGTAATATTATGTTACTCAATTAGGAGGGTTAGGGTTAGGGTTATGGGTTGGGGTTTGGGTTTAGGGTTAGTTTAATGGGAAAATAAATAATTAGGTTCTGTTTTTTCTGGGTCACCCTGTAATATCATGTTACTCAACTAGGAAATAACCCATTTTGTTTTATTGATTATTTATGGGTACTCAATTTTTTAAAACCATTTTTTACACTTATTCTTTTATTCAACCCATAGATGGGATCTTAACTGGTACTACCACTCCGGGTCAGTGGTCCCTGGGGTAATGGCAATGAACAGGTATTTCATACACTGCTCCTTATTTCTTGTGCAATCAGTTAAACCCATTCATCAGTCTCTTAGTATAGAAATGACCTGAGAATGAGTTTACAACTAGCATGACTTGTGTATATACCACAGTATGATAAGTTAATTATTACAATTGTATATACCACAGTATAATTAGAATAATAATTAACACAGCTTAACACTTGTACCCAGCAATGGTTAGCAGAATGAGAACAGGATACTCCCGTGGATTGAATAAACGATTGGGTTAAAGTTCCGTGATAGCTCCCGATTACGACAAGAAGGTTCCCTAGTTCGAAAAGAAGGTTCCCGAGTCTGAGAAGGCTCCCGATTCCGACAAGAAATACCTGAAGAAGGCCGGAGGGCACATCGACCGAAACGTTGTACAGATAACAATGAAGAGGAAGACAATAGTCCGAATAATCCAGAGGATACAATTATCAAGCCTCATCTAAAAATTCAGAGAAATATTAATTATTGCAACGTTTGATATGTTTGATTAAGAGCTATTGCTAAATAGTTCAATATGTAAGTATACTCATCTTGATTTACTCTCTCTCTCTCTCTCTCTCTCTCTCTCTCTCTCTCTCTCTCACACACACACACTCCCTCTCTCGTTTTTTTTCTTTCTTTCCTACTTTTCCTATTTTCATTGTGTTCGAATAAAACAGATTAGCGTTATCGCTTCCACGCGCTTACTCCTCTCTCTGTCTTTTCGTTTCTTTCTTTCTTTCTTTCTTATAATATTTTTCTGTGTAGCTTGTCCTTTTGCTTCGTTTTCTTTCTTTGTAATAAAAATCGAATGATCCATGATAAAAATTCGGCGGATAAGTAAGACCAGATAATCAGGAATTACATTTTTGCATTTCATCTAGGACGATTCGGACGGTATCATTTTTAACCTGAGGGTGTTGCAAGATGATAACGGTCGTACAATTAAGGAACAAGAGTATTGATATATAGAACATAAACGGACATAAATTCCATCATCGTATGTTACCCCACCGAAAGAAAAAATACTAAAAATCAAGGAATTATCCGAATTTAATGAAATTTTCAGTGTTGATATATTAATGACTAAACAATATAACGCATGAGTTATTTTATTTGAAAACTCTTACATTTTTCAGGTCAGTTAACTTTGAAACACGTATCTTTGAGGCGTAATACAGATTTACAAACATACGTTGTTCAAAGTTAATTGACCTGCAAAAATGTAAAAGTTTTTAAATAAAATAACTAGTGCATTATATTTTTTATTCATTAATTTATTAACACTGAAAATTTCATTGAATTCAGATAATTCCTTGATTTTTAGTATTTTTTTCTTTCGGCAGGGTGACATATGATGGTGGAATTTCTGTCTGTTAAGTAGGATTTAACCATCTCTATTATAATAAGATATGAACTGTAAACTGCCTCGTCCAGGATTTGAACTCTGGTCGCCGAGTCCATTTCCTACGACGATAACCATTACACCACGTGCCTTCATGTTAATGTCCAACTAGAGAAATGTATTGGAAAGGAATTTACAATAAGAATGCACCGGAGAAGCTTTCACTATAGGTTGGTTGTTTAGATTTTACGGCATCTCAACCCTTGTTGGGTTATATTATGCCGAAGACGTTTTATTCAATTCATTCTAGATGGTTATTGAAAAAATTTTTTAAAACTCAATCTTT
Source organism: Doryteuthis pealeii (assembly GCA_023376005.1). Taxonomy (NCBI): domain Eukaryota; kingdom Metazoa; phylum Mollusca; class Cephalopoda; order Myopsida; family Loliginidae; genus Doryteuthis; species Doryteuthis pealeii. The sequence continues at coordinate 1,379,200 of CM042169.1, forward strand.
TAAACACATTTTTCTATCTCACCCAAAGATGGAACCCTAACATGTACAACAACTCCGAGTCGAGGTGGACCTGGGAGTAATGGCGATGAAGGGGTACTCCCACACTCCTCAAAGCTCCAAGATTGGAAACTCACCATTAGATGCAGTTTAACGTCATATCCAGACACTAAGACCCTCAGCCACCGTCTTCTAAATTATAGAAAGGGTTATGGGATTGCCATAAGGGCAATATGGTCGGAGCAATCATATAGGTGCTAGGACTTGACATGGACAGTCTCTTCGACTGCCCATCTAGCCTAAATAAGGAACGAAGTGACGTGTTGCAAGTCATAGACTGGACAACCACTAAGATTCCGTCCTTAAGCATCACAGATCGCCACCTACAGTAATATATATATGTATATATATATATATATATATATATATATATAATTTAATATACCAAACTTTTTGGTAAACCCTTGTGGTAAGAAAAAAACCGGCAAATAGTTTGATTGTAAAAATATACTACCAAACATCACCTGGGGAAAAAATTTGAAAAAAATAAAAGACCAAGATAGTCGTACCAACCGAAAATAATCGGTTGATACTATAATACTTGGCCAAAAGAAAAAAAAACAATTTATATATATGAAAAATATATATATAAACCGCCAGGATTATCTAAATCTAAAAAGTAAAGAGTGCTCAATACCTAAGTAGAGCAAATAATAAAGTTAAACCTAATGAGTCAGATAAACCTACTAACAGTTTCGCATAGTAGCTCTTCAGGGCAAACATCTTTGCCCTGAAGAGCTAATATGCGAAACTGTTAGTAGGTATATATATATTATATATATATATATATATATATATATTATATATAAAGTTAAACCTAATGAGTCAGAATATACCTACTAATAGCTTCGCTTAGTAGCTCTTCAGGACAAATTTCTGACTCAGATTTATATATATATATATATATATATGTGAAATAAAATTGGAACTTAATCCGACTGTGTAAATATGATATATTGAAAAAACAAAGGATGTTTACAAATGCATGGGTTCATCAGGATATATATATATATATATATATATATAGTCAATTCCTTGTTAGTAATGGAGAAATGATAATAAAGTGCGCAATTACTTCTGTAAGAGCTGTATTTATTTATTTATTGTCACCAATACATTTAAAAGTCCGTTTTACCAATGGTTTCGGAACATCACTTTTAGGTGATTATTCGTCATCAGAAACGTATATATATATATATATATATATATATATAATATATATAACCATGCATCTCTGTCTCTTTAGTTTTCTGTTATGCTCGTAAAAACAACAACAACAAGCGGCCAATAACCTGTATACATTTTGAAAATCTAATCTTTACATCCTGAACTGGAAATATATGATACGACCCTGACTTTGCTATCAAAATGCCGATCAAAGAATACCGCATAGTGACACAGTATCGGAAATCTAAGCAAAAATCCCTTTGCCGGGATTATTTATACAGAAAGCAAAAACTGAGAGTAAAAAGGATCGCCGCCGATTGCAAGAGAGTTCCCAGTAAAATATACGTAACCACATCAATGCAATAACACTGTTATTATTTTGACAACGAGACTTCATTTTGCTTCATATATTCTTTGTTGATAAGCCAGAAAAAAAAAATGGCGTCTGCCGAGAAGCGGGAATTACACAGAAGCGGGAATTTTACCAGGCGAAGAAATTTGGGTAATTTTCACCTTTAGTTGGCTAAATTCCTAGCATAAAATTGTACGTGCGCATTATCTGAAATGAACTTAATTGTTATTAAGAACAGATTTTATGATATTTTTGTGTTAAAGCATGCATTTGTATTATTTTCTAAAAGTTTCTAAGATTTGTGTATTTCGCACGGACACTTTCAAAATTGCTAACAGTTTGTTTCAAAATGAAAGTGAGTTGGCTAAATTCCTAGCATAAAATTATCTGAAATGAACTTAATTGTTATTAAGAACAGATTTTATGATATTTTTGTGTTAAAGCATGCAGTTGTATTGTTTTCGAAAAAGTTTCTAAGATTTGTGTATTTCACACTGACACTTTCAAAATGGCTACCGGCTTGTTTCAAAATGAAAGTCAGTTGGCTAAATTCCTAGCATTAAATCATCTGAAATTAACTTAATTGTTTTTAAGAACACATTTTATGATATTTTTGTGTTAAAGCATGCAGTTGTATTGTTTTCGAAAAAGTTTCTAAGATTTGTTTATTTCGAAAGGAGACTTTCGAAATAGCTACCGGCTTGTTTCAAAGTGAAAGTCAAGGGAGGTTACTCTAATTGCATTATTTGCCAAGAATTTAGCCATCTAAAGGTAAAAATTACCGGAATTTGCTGCCATTCGGGAAATGAAGAGAAATCGATATACAAAGCCACTAACTTATTTCCCTTTTTGGTGATCTTTCAGAGTAGTCCGAGTGACAGCAAGTCTCCCCATATCTACAGGACTCTTCTCAGTATTTTAGCCAATATTAATAATGCTGTAGTTTCAATGATCCCGATTCTGTATCCAAGCATAGTAACTATGATAATACCAACCGGGTATTTGTCTGTCTTTTCGTTTTCTTTCATCTTCACCCTGTGATCTGCTAGGACTGCAAAATCTACGTTGACAAGTTCTCTTTTTTATTGTTTGTAAAAAAAGGGTCTGGTCATTTGGTTGGGATAAGGTGATCTGTCTCTATCTCCAAGTCCCAAATAATTTTATATATTATTATTTAAATGTCCAGTAGGAGACTGCCTCTCCAAATTTGAAAGCACGTATATTGGTGACACGACGACTACATTATCACGCAGGTTATCACTACACCTGATTGATACAAGCTCCATAATGCAACACTTAAAATCACATTCATGCCTCCCCTCTACCTACCGGAAAAATTTTAACTGAAAATACAATTATACTGTTTTTAGTGTTACACTTTTATGGGGTAAAAAAGAAAATAAATTAAACTAATGTATTTTTTAACATTGCAACTTAAAGGAAAAATAAATACGTTCAACCGGCTTTAGGGTAAAATTTTAAAAAGATATTTTAAATATAGGTTTTATCTAATCCGTTCATCACGGGTAGGATGTGACACAAAGTCGCAAGTATAATGCGTGTATCTAGGATTGATCTCGCTATTCCGTAGTTATGGATCTGCAAGAGTAGCTTGCTAACTGCTACACCGCAATGGGATGCATTCCTTATTTACTCGAATCGTTCACCACAGGTAGGATGTGACAAAAGTTCGTAAGTGTTGGCCATCCAGGGAGACTGCAACTCGCTACTCAGCGGTAATGGATTTCATCTTATGCGTCGTCTTATACTTCAGAAAAGGTCACTGAGAAATAAAATCTCAAATATAATTTATCATGTTTCTAATGAGGAAAAGTACAAATTTATTTTTCATTCATTTTTCATATATATATATATATATATATATATATATATATATTGTTTGTTTTTTCTCGGTCTTAACCCCTGGATACTGTGCGCTTCGAACGACTGTACTCGTACCCACCGGTAAGCCACTACTCATACATTAACATATATATATATTATATATTATTATTTATATTTTTGCTTGAAGGCAATTATAATGCATGTATCGCATAAAATTCGTTAATTAGAGAAATAATCTTGACAAGTGAATCCCGGCAAAGGATGGCTCGCTATGCAGAACACCGTACAGACTGTTTCGACTTTATTAAGTCTCTTCAGCGATGTATTACTAACGACTCCCTCCGACAGGGAATCGAAACCGGGACTTCACAGGCATAGTCAGAGACCATATCCGTTCGGCCGGTACATAGCGAACAATCCCTGCGAAATAAACCTTGTCATGATACTACACGCCTCTACATACTATGTAAGTGGACGTTTATTGAGTAGTAAACAACCCGGCCGTAAGCTCTTCGGCGAAGTGAATAAGATTTTTGGATATATATATATATATATATATATATATAATCTTATATAATCTTTTGCACTGATCAACCAAAGGCAAAAGGCAGAGTACAAACTCGAAAACACAACATGACATAAGCCGTCATAGTAAACCAAAGAAAGAAGAACTAACACTTGCTTTTATTTTTGCAACGAGAACGGCAAACTCTGTTTTCTAGATTAACCGAAAAAGTAAAAAAGTAAAGACAACTGACTTCCCGTCAGATGCGAGATCTTAGCGAGATTTGGTTATTTACCCCTCAAAGAAAATGTCCTCCTGTCATTTATCGATGTTAGTATACCGAAAGTTGCGACAAACGGATTGATTTTCAAAAGAAGCTCAACAACACTGGCGTGTTTTGTTAAACGGCGGGGTAGCCGTCAAATCCCGCCGTTTGAGCGGGTAGAAGAGGGATACGAAAGACTTTATTGAAGAGAGAAAGGAGTGGTGGGAGTAGAGGAAATTGAAGAGGGAGGAGGAGAAGAAAGAGTAGGAGATGGAGGAAGAGAGAAAGGCACATTGAAATATAACACAATATCACGGAAAATGAATTTTGGAAAAAGATTTGAGAAGAAGAAGAAGAAGAAGAAGAAGAAGAAGAAGAAGAAGAAAAGTGGACAAAGAAGAAGAAGAAGAAGAAAAGTGGACAAAGAAGAAGAAGGAGAAGAAAAGTAGACAAAGAAGAAGAAGAAGAAGAAGAAGAAGAAGAAGAGATACAGGGAAATTAAAGGCAATAAACATAAAAATAGAATTATGATAGATAGATAGATAGATAGATAGATAGATGCTGTGTACATATAAATATCTAATAGCTAGCTATCAATATATATATATATATATATTTTTTACTTCTAAACTCTGTCAGTGTGACACCCCCCCAGGTAATTCAGTTTTTCAAAATAAAAAGAGAGAGAGAGAGAGAGAGAGAGGAGAGAGAGAGAGAGAGAGAGAGAGGAGAGAGAGAGAGAGAGAGAGAGATATGAATTAATAGATAGACATAAACAGGTTTACAATAGATAGAGATGTTCACTTCTTTTTGTATATGTCATTTTATGAGGGTGGTTAAGAATAACCCACACTCTTGTTTAATAGAAGCGAGGCTCATTGTTGATGGTTTGGTAGGCCAGAAGTATGGGGCGCCCAGTGAGAATCGAACTCAATAACTGTGCTCTTTAATCCACCGCCCTATGATTTTCCCAACCCTATTGCCCTTATGGCAAGCCCCAACCCCTTTTTGCTAGAAGGCGGTGACTGGGGGTCTTCATGTCCTGGGAATGACGTTAAACTCTATCTGATGGTGAGGTTCCAGTTTTGGAGGTTTGGGGAATGTGGAGCACCCCTTCATCACCATTGCTCCCTAGTCCACTTTGACCCGGAGTGGTAGTACATGTTAGGGTGCCATCTATGGTTTAAATAGAAAAATGTATTAATAAAAATAATTGATTATCCATTAGGAATGAATTTATTTCAAAACTTTATCGGCATTAAATGACCCACTGAGATTGATATGCCGTAAAACAAAACAAACCTAACCAGTGAGGCTCAAATTCAGTACTCACAGTTTCCCAGTCTACCTTGCTATCCATTACACAACGATAGGCGACCAGGTTATATATTAATTTTAGCTTAGATGTGACACAAGGCAGAATGTATAGGGCACTCAGTGAGACTCAAACTCAGTTTTCACGGTTTGCCAGTCTACCTTGCTAACCATTACACAACGAGAGGTACCCAGGTTATATATATATATATATATATATATATATATATTATATATATTATATATATATATTATATGAGAAATGTGAGTAGATTAATCCGACATTATGTGAAGAAAGGCCGACAAACACGGGATATTGTAGAAAATGGATGTTTATTGTAGGTAGTGATGTTGAAAGAAAATGTTCACCACTGAAGCAAGAACTCTATACCTAAAGTCTTGAAGAAGGTCTAACAGACCGAAACGTTGCAACGTCGACATCACTACCTACAATAAACTTCCATTTTCTACAACATCCCGTGTTTGTCTACCTTTCTCCACACGCACACACACACACACACACACACGTATATATATAGGATGTGACACAAGATCAATTTCTGATGCAGAGTTTAACTGGTTTGAATTCAGAGTTTTCCTTCTCCTTTACTGGTAGCCTAACGAAAGTTCGCCCAACTTTTTTACTCATAGCTGGAGGGAGAGCAGTTGGATACATACCTTTCCAAAGAGTATTAGCGCCATATAAATGGCATATATATATATATATATATATATATATATATTTTTTTTGGGGGGGGGGGGAGAATATGTGCTTTAATTAGAGTCGTACCTAATTTTTGAAAATTAATTAATTAATAATGAATTAGGCGGGAATGCCTATTTAAATGTATGGCTAAACAAATCGAGAAAAATCAATCTCTGTATGTACATTTCGGCCTATTAGGCCTCATCAGCAGAGCTATAGATAGATGAGGCCTAATAGGCCGAAATGTACATACAGAGATTGATTTTTCTCGATTTGTTTAGCCATACATTTAAATAGGCATTCCCGCCTAATTCATTATTAATTAATTAATTTTCAAAATTAGGTACGACTCTAATTAAACACTTATTCTCCCAAAAATTGTCGGCAAAAAAGCCATTCCAAACAAACCGTGTTTACAACTTATCATATATATATATATATATATATATATATATATATATATATATATATATTGAAATAAGTGTATTTTGGCAGCATTTTTTCTTTTATACAAGTTTTGTTGAACTGTACAGACAATTCCTGTCGGACAAGTTTTTGGTTGATCCTTTCTAATTTTCGGACCATCTTTTTGGTGTCGGGGTGGAACTGGTGTAACAGTCCACCAAAGGTTTCAAAACGAGCGCTTTCGGCAATACAGTTTTCCATCATCAGGTAGGAAACGATGGTATGGTTTCGTGTCTCGTTTTTAACGAGAACGAGTAGTAGCAAGGAATTAGAAGTGGGAGGTAATAACGATTGGTAGTGGGAGGTTGTAGGAATGTGCCCCCCTTGCACAAAAAAGTCATTACAGCATCGCTCGCTCGAACCACTACCATTCCTACAACCTCCCACTACCAATCGTTATTACCTCCCACTATATATTATTATTTATATTTTTGCTTGAAGGCAATTACAATGCGTATATCGCATAAAATTCGATAATAATTGAAAATAATCGAATTCTATGCGATATACGCATTGTAATTGCCTTCAAGCAAAAATATAAATAATGATATATAAAAGGGCCGGGTTAGCTCAGTCGGAAGAGCGTTCGGCTAGAAACCACAAGGTTCCTAGTTCGATACCGGTCCTCGCCGGCTCAGCGTATGAGTAACAGGGATCTGTGCGGTAAAGTAAGAAGCTGATGGTAGGTGTGGCGCTCCACCTCAGATGCTTAAAACAATCTCCTTGGTCTAGCGCTATTGAAAAGGGGATAGACTCCCTCGCTGATTGGCTGATACCGACATTAGGCCGTCCCGACGACTTTACTTACTTTTACTTTATATATATATATGCGTCAATATTGTCTGTCTTTGTGAAGTGTGAAGTTCGTTATCACTATGCAGAAAGCCTTTGCAGCCTAGCGAGACCATGATTCTAACAAGGGGTTTGAAAAGACTCAACTCCCCGGGTCACGTAGCTCGGTTGGATTACGCCAGAATACCCAGAACAGCCTTCTGCAGAGAACTCTGCAAGATTACCAGAATTCTTGGCAAGCAGCTGTCTCACACAACAGCTGTCCAAGAATTGAGATCACCAACTGACAGAGACCCCTGAAGAAATGGGATTACTGGTGTAGCCCCAAAGTTCGAGAATTTCATGCAGGGTGGGGATCTGTGAAAGACAAATGGGCACACAGAAACGAGCCCTCATGTCAACCCCCGTTGAGCAGTTATGGAAGTATCTGTATTATTTGAGTTTGTATGGATAATACAATTTTTTTATAAATACATTTTTCTATTTAACCCAGATAGGACCCTAACAGGTACTACCACTCCGGGTCAGAGTCGACAATGGAGCAATGGTGATGAAGGGATGCTCCACATTCCCCAAACCTCCAAAACTGGAACCTAGGAGAGTTGGGGAAAATCTAGACCATCGAGACCACGGCACTGCTACTAACAGCTAGAATACACAGAAGAGTCCTAGATAATAGGGGAGACTTGCTGTCCCTTAGACTGCAGTGAAAAACCACCAGTTAGAACTGTTATAGAAAAACTCACCTCGATTACTGGTGTAGCCCCACAGTTCGAGAATTTCATGCAGGGTGGGGGTCTGTGAAAGACAAATGGGCACACAGAAACGAGCCCTCATGTCAACCCCCGTTGAGCAGTTATGGAAATATCTGTATTATTTGAGTTTGAGGGGTGAAGCGCCATGCAGAACGAAAAAAAACAAAAAAACAAACAAGACCTGTTAAAGGGCGGAGGGAGCTCTTTGTGTTGCATAGTCTATGTGGTTGCATAGATTATTGTCAACCCACTGTATTTCTGCTGGGATGGTCCATTTTCATATGACGGGCAGCACTTTCCATGGGATATTACAGGTAAGGCAGAAAGCCCGCAAATCACGTGAAGTCACGTGAGATCTAGTTAACTGGTCAGTACCAGCTTGGACGTCAGGCAGGAGGCATGTCTTGCCATGGCTGGGGCTCACTTGCACACGCGCGCTGTGTTTTAGTTAGAGAAAGAAGTTTAGTTAAGAATAAAAGTCTTAAAGAAATAACATGGCGCTGTTGGTTGATGCATGTCTTGGCAAAAAGACTGACCAAAAGCAGGACTGAATCAAAGATGTATTAGTATTATCTGAGTTATTCGAACTATTGTCCTCATCTTCATTGTTATCTGTACAATGTTTCGGAGGGTACATCGGCCGAAACGTTGAACAGATAACAATGAAGAGGAAGACAATATTCCGAATAACCCAGATAATACTAATACATTTTCCTGTAGCACAAACACAGTTTAACTTGCCTTGTCTACTGGGGCAGAAGAAGGCCCTGTCGTCTGAGGCGTCAGAATGCACCGACTGCACCTCTGCAGAGGAGTAAGATTCCCCAATGGGGCCACCTATTGGCTGTGGGTGGCGACCCGTGATGCATAAGAATAGAACCCAGGTGGATGAGCAGTTCATGACTTGCAATACTCCACTTTGGTCCTATCTTGGACTAGACGGGCGGTCGGAGAAGCCCCCTCCGATCAATCGGCTGGTCACGTCCAGCCCTAGCACCTATATGATAGCCCCAACCCTATTGCTCTTATTGCAAGCCCCAATCCCTTTTCATCATATGGGTGCTAGAAGGCGGAGACCGAGGGTCTACATGTCATGGGAATTATATTAAACTCTATCTGATGGTGAAGTTCCAGTTTTGGAGGTTTGGGGAATGTGGAGCACTCCTTCATCGCCATTGCTCCAAGGTCCACTCTGACCCGGAGTGGTAGTATCTGTTAGGGTCCTATCTGGGTTAAATAGAAAAATATATTTATAAAACAAATTGTATTATCCATTAAGAATTGATTTATTTCAAAACTTTATCGGCATTAAATGACCCACTGAGGTTGATATGCCGTAAAACAAAAACAAAACCAAAACCAAATGAAGCAGAAGAATACACCAACTTCGAAAATAAAACAATTAACGACAAATTAAATATATATACACATTAAATATCACCAGAGCTTGGGCTCTGAGCAAAAAATAATAGAGATTTGATTTATATTCGTGAAGATAATTAAAAAATAAAATTTAAATGATAACAGCATGGATTTTTTTTCATTTAATATTTTATATAGTAGACATTAACATTTCTTTTCACAGTAGCTGGATCAATGCAAGGTCTATTTTTTTTACATAGGGATTTAAATGGAGCATCCCAGGAGGATTCAATTCACGATTCAGTAATAATGGATCTGCGGGACTAAAAAAAACCCCTCTACCAGGCGACGCCGGGTAACCGCTTCTAGTTTAGAATACATTGAAAAAGAGATTGGAGAAATAGGAGAGTTGGTTTGGTTTGGTTTGTTTTGTTTTGTTTTATGGCATATCAACCTCAGTGGGTCATTTAATGCCGATAAAGTTTTGAAATAAATCAATTCTTAATAGATAATACAATTTTTTTAATAAATACATTTTTCTATTTAACCCATAGATGGGACCCTAACAGGTACTACCACTCCGGGTCAGAGTGGACCAGGGAGCAATGGTGATGAAGGGGTGCTCCACATTCCCCAAACCTATCCAAAAACTGAACCTAGGATAGTTGGGGAAAATCTAGACCATCGAGACCACGGCACTGCAACTAACAGCTAGAATCACAGAAGAGTCCTAGATACTAGGGGAGACTTGCTGCCCTTAGACTGCAGTGAAAAACCACCAGTTAGAACTGGTATAGAAAAACTCACCTCGAACAAAATAATAACAAACGAGTACGCGAAAAGACATGCACACACATTGGCATGTAGGCATTCATGAATGAGTGCGCATGCGTAATTGCGATGTATAATTGAATTAGAGAAGTGCGAAGGTTTATTTGAGCGACAACTTATCAAAGAAATTTGCCAATTGGTGTGTACATTTAAGCGCGACGAGGCAGTTGGGCCACAGATTGTCTTGAGAGATGGTACTACTTGTCTTTGAGTCTTTTAGCCCACCCTTGAAAAAAGAAATAATCTCAAAGATGAAGAATTCTTACTTCCTTCTTTCTTTCTCCTATCTTCCTTCCTTTCTTTCTTTCTTTCTTTCTATCTTTTCTTTTTTTTTGTTTATTCTTTTTTTGTTTGTTTGTTTGTTTCTACTTCGCTTTTCTTCCTTCCTTCCTTCATTGCTTTCTATCTTTCTTTTTTTTGTTTATTTATTCTTTTTTGTTTGTTTGTTTCTTACTTCGCTTCTTCTTCCTTCTTCCTTCCTTCATTGCTTTCTATCTATCTTTCTTTATTTATTCATTTCTTTCGATCTTCATTTCGTTTCTTCCTTTCTTTCTTCATTCCTTACTTCATTCATTGGTTTCTTTCATTGTTTCTTTCTTTGATTCTTCATTGTTTCTTTCTCCACTCCTTCTTTCTTCCTTTCTTTTTTTCTTTATTCTTCTTTTTTCTTTCCTTCCTTCTTTCCTTCCTTGAGAGATGGTACTACTTGTCTTTTAGTCTTTTGGCCCACCCTTGAAAAAAATCTCAAAGATGAAGAATTCTTACTTCTTCTTCTTTCTTCTATCTTCCTTCCTTCTTTTCTTTTTTCTTTTTCTTTTCTTTCTTTCTTTCTTTCTTTCTTCTTTCTTTCTTTTTTGTTTATTTTTTCTTTTTCTTTCTTTCTTTTTTTGTTTTTCTGTTTCTTTCTTTCTTACTTCGATTCCTTCCTCCCTCCTTCCTTCTTCCTTTCATTTCTTTCTTCTTTCTTCTTTCTTTTCTTCTTTTTTGTTTATTTATTTTTTCCTTTCTTTTTGTTTGTCTGTTTGTTTGTTTGTTTTTTTCTTTCCTTACTTCGCTTCCTTCTTCCTTCCTTCTTCCTTCCTTTCTTTCTTTCGTTTCTTTCTTTGATTCTTGATTGTTTCTTTCATTCTTCATTCCTTACTTCATTCATTCGTTTCTTTCATTCTTTCTTCTTTGATTCTTCATTGTTTCTTTCTTCAATCTTCCTTCTTTTGCTTTTTGTCTTTTTTCTTTCTTCTTGCTTTCTTATTATTCCTTCTTTTCGTTACTGTAATTTATTTTCCTTTACTTTCTTTCTTTCTTTCTTCTTTCTTCCTTCTTTCCTTCCTGTATTTCTTCCTTCCTTTCTTTCTTCCTCCCTTTTTTCTTTTCTTTTTCCTTCCTTCCATCTTTATCAATACTGTGGTATAAGTCCACAGTCATAACAAGTATTTTATAAATAACGCTGATGGATGCGTTCGTGGGGTAGGGGGTTATTGTCGTAAGAAATGTATTCAGCCAACCGCGTTTCAAATCTGACAGGACTGTTGCATTTCACATAGTGCTAATCCTGGGAAAGGTTATGAATCCAGATATTCTTCCTCTAGCATGGGTAAAACAGTAGGACAGACGGAGCATTTTAACTTGGTACGGGATAACCGGTCTAGGAGAAAGAAATCTCTGATTTGAAACCTCTGCTTAAGAAATTGACCTTGTGTCACATCCTGCTATTGCGGGAGGGGTTGGGTAATATAACACACGCTGATTAAAAGAAAAGAAACAAAACACAAAGATAAAACAAACGGCTGCCCACCTGTCGGATTAGGACAAGAGGAATACACTGACTGCGAACCTCTGGCAGAAGGGTAAACCCTCTCCCCGATGGAGCCACCTGTTGGCCGTGGATGACCACCCGTGATGGCTTAAGCATGGAATCCTTGGTGGATTATTTTTTGATATATAACGTGTGCTCCTGATTCCTTCACCAAGACTAGCCGAGCTCAGGTGAGTTATTATCTAAGCAACCAATACTAGCCAATTGCGCGGCCTGATTAGAATACTTAACCACCCCACATTGGTCAATATTACAACTGCCCTCTTTGAGGACGGACATAGGATTACCGGAACCTTAACAATATCAGGTAATTGACTATATACGATTACCAGGGTAACCAAAGAATTCATTAATCAAGGACTCTTTACCAGGAACTGAGAACACTTTAGTAACCAAAGGATTCATTATCGAGGGGACTCTATCAGGATCCAATTCCACTGGATAAGGCGCTTCTGCTTTTAAGGCCAAAGAAATGCTCTTAAAAATTTAAAAAAATCCTGGTGGCTGAGCAGTCCATGAGGTTCAATCAGAGCTGGTTTAGCGACAAGCCCTTGCACCTATGTGATTGTCCCGACCCTATAGCCTTATGGCAAGCCCCAACCCTTTTTATCATGTATGTACTAGAAGGCAGTAGCTGAGGGTCTTAGTGTCCCTGGATATGACGTTAAACTGTATCTGATGTGAACTTCAAATTTTGGATCTCTGGAGAGTAGTAGAGTAACCCTTCATTGCCATTACTTCCCAGGTCCACTCTGTTCTGGAATTTTTAAAAGATTAAACTATTGATTACACGCACCAATCCACATAATCATAAAATACTTTTTATGGTTATTTCCTATAAATCTAACATGACAAAGGGAACCACTCTTGACTGATAATTTATTTTCTATTTTTCTCCATTAAACCCTAGCCCTAAACACCTACCAGCCCTAAACCTGAACCTAACCCTAACCCTAAACCGTTTTCTTTTTCCTTGTAGATCAATAAATAAATAAATAATTTATAATGTCAAGAAGTGGTTCCCCTTTGTTTATATTGGACTTATTGGAAATAACCCTTTTTAATATACATATCAAATATTAAAAGGGTCAGGTTAGCTCAGTCGGTATAGCGTTCGCTGGAAACCACAAGGTCCTAGTTGAATACCGGCCCTCGCCAACTCAGCGTATGAAGTAGCACAGGATTGTGCGGTAAAGTAGGAGCTGATGGTAGGGTGTGCCTCCCCCTTAGACCAAAAAAAAATCTCCTTGGTTAACGCTGGAAAGGGGGAAGATCCCTCGCTGATTGGCTGATACGACTTTAGGTCACCGAAGATTTACCTTTATTTTTTTATAATATATTTTATATTAAGAGANAGCCAGAAGAGAGAAGAAGAAGAAAAGAAGAAGAGAAGATTAAGATAAATGAAAAAGAAGAAGAAAAGAGAAGTGAGAAGAAGAAAAGAAAGTGGAGAGAAGAAGAGAGAAGAAGAAGAAGAAGAAGAAGAAGAAGAAGAGAAGAGAGAGAGGAGAAGAAGAAGAAGAACAAGATAATAATAAGAAGAACAAGAAAGAAGAAGAAGAGAAGAAAGAAGAGGAGGAAAAGGAAGAAGAGAGAGAAAGAGGAGAGAGAAAGAAGAAGAAGAAGAAGAAAGAAGAAGAAGAAGAAGAAGAGAAGAAGAAGAGAGAAGTAAAAGAAGAAGAAGAAGAAGAAGAAAAGAGAGTGAGAAGAAGAAAAGAAGGTGAGAAGAGAAGAAAAGAAGAGAAGAAGAAGAAGAAGAAGAGAGAAAGAAGAAGAATTGGGCAGAAAGAAAAAGCAAAAGAAAAAAGAAGAAAGTGGACAAGAAGAAGAAGAAGAACAACAACAACAGTAAACAGCAATAACAAACGCAACAACAACAATAACAACAACAGCAACAGAGAGCCAAGAGCAACAACAATAGCAACAAGAAAAAGCTTAAACCTGAAAGTGATGTCATGACAAAATGAACAGAATTGGGAGTCAAAGGAATTTAGAAGCAACTGCAAATGTTTCAGCTCTTCCAATACGACGTGACGAAGCTAAAAATCTTTTTCTTTGTCATGCTGAGCCATTTTCTTCTGTTGTGGTAACTCTTAGTTTCATTACAAGTTACAACAAAGATATCTCCTTGTTTGATCATATATATATTATATATATATATATATATATATATATTGTGTGTGTGTGTGTGTGTGTGTGTGTGGTGTGTAAATACAGAGACAGAGACAGAAAGATTAACGAAAGTGTTCCCGTTCTATTTTATGAGAGATATCAAATTTGTAAATGCCGATTAACCTTCATTAAGCAGCTCCTGTCTCCTATATATATCCGCCCTGTCGACTGGGGCGTTAGAATGCACCGACTGCACCTCTGCAGAGGGGTAAGACTCCCCAATGGGGCCACTTGTTGGCGTGGGTGGCGACCCGTGATCCTTAAAGTAGAGACCAGGTGGATGAGCAGTTCATGACTGCAATACTCCACTTTGGTCCTATCTGGGCTAGACGGGCGGTCGGAGAGGCCCCTCCGATCAATCGGCTGGTCACGTCAACCCTAGCATCTATATGATACCCAACCCTATTCCCTTATAGCAAGCCCCAATCCCTTTTTATCATATGGGTGCTAGAGAGGTGGGATTACATGTCTGGGAATGACGTTTAAACTCTATCTGGAACTCACAGTTTTGGAGGTTTGGGAATGTGGAGCACCCCTTCATCACCATTGCTCCATGGTCCACTCTGACCCGTAGTGGTAGTATCTGTTGGGTCTATACTGGGTATTAGAAAATGTATTTATAAAAAATTGTATTATCCATTAAGAATTGATTTATTTCAAACTTTATCGGCATTAAATGACCCACTGAGGTTGATATGCCGTAAAACAAAACAAACAACAAACCTATAATATATATATATATATATATATATATATATATATATATATTATATAAAGAAATCTTTATTATTTGCTCTACTTATTACTTTATTAGCTTTAGTTTCCTGGCGGTTTTATATGAATATATATATCTTATATATATATATATATGCATATAAATTGATTTTTCTTTTGGCCAAATATTGTACCAAATATATTATTTTTGGTTGGTACGATTATCTTTTTTTTTTTCTCCCCGGTGATGTTTGGTAGTATATATTTACAATCAAACTATTTGCTGGGTTTTTTTCACCGCAGATTTACCACAAAGTTTGGTATATTATATATATATAATATATATATATATATATATATATACGGACCATAATCGCTTAACACCTTAAAAGCCTTTTCCTTTCATTACTTTTTTTGTTTATAAAAAGTAAACATTGAGCTCTCAAATCTGACCGCACTTTGCAGATACGAGTTGGAGTAAAGACCAGTTTAGCATCCCTATACCGGTGGTACCCACGTACATATTTTTATATATATATATATAAAATATTATATATATTATATATATATATTAGTGTTGTTATGGCCCATGCGAGAAAATTATATTTTATAAAACGCCCGCAAAATGCTTTTGTTTTTTTTTTAATTTTTCATTGATATTTTACATTTGCGACTGTGTTTCATATCTTCTGTAATCTTCTTCAGGCATTAATTTACCATATTCTGTACTGTTATCTATTATCTATCTATCTCTCCCCCTCTCTCTCTATCTCTATCTCTATCTCTAGTCGTACCTAATTTTGAAAATTAAATTAATAATAATTAATTAAGGCGGGAATACCTATTAAATGTATGGCTACATTTAATAGGTATTCCCGCCTAATTAATATATTAATTAATTAATTTTCAAAATTAGGTACGCTCTCAATTAAGCACTTATTCTCCAAAAATTATCGAAAGTTAAACAAACCTTGTTTACAATATATATATAATATAATATATTTGAGCTTCCAATTCCAAAAATTGGCGAGTTATGTCGATTTTTAGCTCTCAAATATTTGGTGGGTCTGGCGAAAATTGCGACTTTTTGTAACCTATTTTTGGCTGTAAAATGAGTTCTAGAGTTTCCCTACTACTGTAAATTGGTTTGTTAAAGCATTTTGCCCGAGGAATCCATAAATGCAATCAAAAAATCTAAAGTCAACCAATTTTAAGTTATTGTTGATTTCTGATTTTCATAGCAAGATCAAATATCCCGATTGTGGCACAGCATGTTATGACAATGATTTTTCTATTATTATTTCACATATATTGAACAAAAATAAGTAGAAAAATTGAAGAGGGTGGGGGCTGACATTGCTGAATGATTGACATGGAATACCGACTATCTTTGCTGTTTGTTTTAGCTTGTTTGTTTTACGGCATATCAACCGCAGTGGATCATTTAATGCCGATAAAGTTTTAAAATATTCATTCTAATGGATACTCAGTTTTTTTATAAACTCATGTTTTTCTAGTTAATCCATAGATGGGCCCTACCATGTACTACCACTCGGGTCAGAGTGGAACAGGGAGCAACAGCTCTGTGAGGACACTGGACGCTATGCTAAGGACTTGTCAAGGGTGATGACTAATATTAAGCTCGAACCCACAAGTTATTGACTGGTAACCTATCTCATCAACCCTTGCCTCACCTGATATGAAATTCTCCTGCGAACACCTATACCTGTGCGCACTAGTGTTGACTGACCAGTAAAAACTTACAGCAGCTCTGTGCGGAGACTGGATACCATGCAAAGTACTTACCAAGAATGATGACTAGTAGTGAGACTCTACCTACAAGTTATTAACTGGTAGCCTATTTTATCAACCACTACCTCACCTGACATGATTCTACCTTAATATTGTCTGATGATGGGTAATATATCCAATATATATAATAACCGAAACACTCGAACGTCAGAGACTATTTGTTTGTTCTAAATAAAAACATCCACTGATTATTTGTTTATCATACTTTCCATCAGCAGCTCTGTACGAATACTGGATGCCATGCTGAGTACTAACCAAGTGTTGTAGAGGGAGTTTACACCCTACAAGATGGACTGGCTCATAGCCTTATAAGAGTCGACGTAGCAGTGATAAGTCGGGAAAAATATATTCGGACGAAATCACTGCGTTTGACTACAGACATTTGACCCTCCTCATTCTTGTACGCTCTTTGTGAATTGTACTACTTCTTGTTTATGTTGTAAGTATCTGTTAACACCAGATACAAGTGCTGAATAATATATCAATCACACTATTTCTCTGTGTATCTTTTATCACCTCAACGATACAATACCAAGAATGATGACTAATAGTGAGACTCAAACCCACAAGTTATTAACTAGCAGCCTATTAATCAACCCTTGCCTCACCTATTGAAATTCTCTGTGGACACCTACCCCTGGACATATTAGTATTATTCGACCAGTAAAATCTTACAGTAGCTCGTGTGGGGGTAGAATGCCATGCAAAGTACTTGCCAAGAATGATGACTAATAGTGAGACTTGAACCTACAAGTTATTAACTAGCACCTATCTCATCAACCATTGGCTCACCTGATCTATGTCGTGCTCCAGTTGGCAAAGGAGTAATTTGAAATACTAATTTATAAAAAGCCATAAAAATTCAAGGAAGTGAAATACTAACAAAAATGACATAAATTAAACATTTAGCTCGGTTTATCTGTCTGTCTATTTATCTAGTTGCAAATCTCAATAGAAATTTGTGGCGGTGGAGTTTTTTAATAGCAGTTCAAAGACATAAAATCAGTTAAATATTTGACAGCTGAAAAAAGTTGAAGAGAAGAAAAGATAAAAGAAAACGACTTTTATTTTTCACGCTTGCCTAAATTCATTTTTATGCACTGTTGAATTCATCATCTTTTAGATATGCAAAAAAATATCTTTAAAAATAATCTCTCATTCTGTGTGTGTGTGTGTGTTTGTGTGTGTGTGTGTGTGTGTGTGTGTGTGCCTGTATGTCTGTCTTTAATTTATGCCCTCTCTCTCTCTCTCTCTCTCTCTCTCTCTCTCTCTCTCTACCTCTGTCCCTCCCTATCTCTGTCTCTGTCTCTCCTTCTCTGTCTCTCTCTCTCTCTCCTTTCTGTCTGTCTCTCCTTCTCTCTCTCTGTCTCCTTCTCCTCTCTCCTCTGTCTCCTTCTCTGTCTGTCTCTCTGTCTGTCTGTCTGTCTGTCTCTCTCTCTCATTCTCTGTCTCACTCTCTCTGTCTCTCTCTCTCTCTCTCTCCCTCTTTCTCTCTTTCTGTCTCTCTGTCTCTCTGTCGCTCCTCTCTCTGTTTCCTCTCCCGCTCTCTGTCTCACTGTCTCTCCCCCTCTCACCTTCTCTATCTTTCTCCCTCTCTGTCTCTCTCTATCTCTCCCTCTCTCTGTCTCTGTCCCTCCCCTCTCTATCTCTCCCCCTCCCACTTTCTGTCTTTCTCTCCCCACCCTCTCTTCCTTTTTTGCTTTCTCTCTCTGAAACACCTTTTCCCGTTCTCTGTCTTTATCATCTCCATCTCTGCCTCCGTGACACCACACACACACACACACATAACACACACATACACATATATATATGTATATCGCCTCTTTAGAGACTTGAATTCTCTGGTGATTGTAAAAACATTCCCCGTAGTGATGTATCAATTCATTGTTCACCCCAGACTGAACGTAATGAAATGACTTAACGGTTGGTCTCACTATTGGTTGGTTAAGTGTTCCTCGGATAAGTCAGTGTCATAACAGATTTAAAGTAAGTAGTGCGGGTTTATTTTTATATGTGTACAGAAATAACCTTCTCTAGTTTCACCATAAGGATCTTCAGGGTTAAATCCACTAAATTAATCAAGATATAGATTAATTACAGTTAATTACGGGAGTTCATGTTGTAATTATATCGTTGAAAACGGTTTCGCAGATAACGAACGCTGTTGCGTAATCAATATCTTGATTAATTAGTGGATTAACCCTGAAGATCCTTATGGTGAAACTGGAGTTGGTTATTTCTGTACACATTATAATATATATATATATATTGTCGATTCGGCATAATGTCGGTATCAGCCAGACAGTGAGAGATTTTTAGTGTTATATAACGTAGTGGAAGGAAGAGATGCATTAGCTTTCTGTAAAAAGATATTAAATTCTATTACTTTCATATTTTTGGCTTTTAATTTTGGTTTGGTTTGTTTAAAAGTCGTCGTGGGAGTGGCCTAAAGTCGGTATCAGCCAATCAGCGAGGGAGTCTGTCCCCTTTTCCTAGCGTTAAACCAAGGAGATTATTCTCGATCTGAGGTGGTGGAGTGACACACCTACCATCAGCTCCTCACTTTACCGCACAGATCCCTGTGCTACTATATATATATATATATTATATATATATATATATTGCTGTACTTTGACTTACAAGTTTAATTCGTTCCATGCTCGAGCTCGTAAATCAATTGCCTCGTATATCAAATCAATTTTCGCCATTGAAATTAACTGAAATCCTATTAATCTGTTCCAGCTTCATCACACCACCCAAAAAACACCCTGTTTTTTGTTACGTGTTTTTTTCTAAATTACTTTTAAAAATTTTTTTTAATTTTTTAATTATTTGAAACTTTTATTTAATTGTTTTTTAAATTATTTTTTTTTTTTAATTTCTTTTAATTTTTTTTAAATTTCTTTTAAAAAATTTTCTTGATTTAAAAAAAAAAATTTCTTTTTAATTTTCATTTAAATTTTTATTTAAATTTTTAAAATTTTTAAAATTAACTTACAAGTTTAATTCGTTCCATGATCGAGCTCGTAAATCAATTGCCTCGTATATCAAATCAATATTCGCCATT
>CM042169.1:1404193-1422877 GCA_023376005.1 Doryteuthis pealeii
ATAAATTTATGGCACTTAACAAGGCCGATATTTAAGCCCTTTCTTTATAAAGCCTATTATTGCTATATATATATATATATATATATATATATATATATATATATATATATATATATACCTGTGTGTTTGTGTGTGTGTGTGTGTGTGCGGATGCGTATTTATTCGTACTTCTAGCACGACATGATAGTCCGCCTCATTTTGAATGAAGCGAGGCGAAATATCAATTGAATTTATGCTGTCTGTGTTGTTATATCCACACTTTCCTCTATTCCCTCGGATTTATTCAGATCCTCCACTCCTCATATATATATATATATATATATATATATATATATATTGGGAACCTTCTCTTCGATCTCGGGAACCTTCTTGTCGCATTCGGGAGCCTTCATGTCGTAATTGGAACAAGTTCGTTGTGTAGATAACCATCACAACGAAGCGCTGCCTGCTGAAAATAAAACAACCTACGCTTCAGGTGTTTTTCCCGAAAAGATAATGCGATATTTTACCCCCTCCAATCTTTTTTCGACATATAAATGTAAATATTTTAACCCTCCCCCTCTTTTAAGGGTGGGGGGCTAAATATTTACATTTACTTGTCGATAAAAAATATGGCTTACTTTTAACGCCTTCAAACCATTAAAAAAATAATTTGTCGATAAATTTTGGATAAAGATGAGGAAAACAGTCCGAATAATCCAAATAATCCAAATTATCACGCCTCATGAAAAAAATTCAAAGAAATGGTTGTTTTTGGTTGTTTTATTTTACAGTATCTCAACGCTTTTCGGCTCAGGTAATGCCGAATCTAGTCATTTTGATAAACAACGGACTCAGGTTGCTTACAGTAAGTGCCTTTGATTAAGGGGTTACCCACCTAAGCATTGAACAGGCTTATCGGAAACAGGTGCTTTCAACGTGACTTGACCGTAGTAGATATTGGATTATTTTGGTATATATTATATATATATTTACCAACCCCTTCACACGAGCAGGATGTGACACAAGGTCAACTTCTTAAGCGGAGTTCAACAGGTTTGAATCTCGAGCTTTCCTTCTCCTAACCGGTTGCCTAACTAAGGTTAAAGAGCCCAGTCTGCCCTACTATTTATCCATAGCTGGAGGGAGAGTAGTTGGATTCATACCTTTCCCAAGGCTATTAGCGCTACGTAAATTTATGCAATTAGCACGTCCAGGATTTGAACTCGGGGCGACGAGTCCATTTCCCATGACTTAAGTCCACCACTTAAACTTATAGACTCTCTATGGCTACGTGGATTAAAGGTAGCCAATCAGCTCGAATACGTGGTTAGTTAACTATTTAATCGCCGATCTTAAATGTTGTTCATATGCACGAATTCAACACAGACGAACGGATCTGTAGCCAAGGACTCTACTCAACCAAAGGATTCTACCCAACACCAAGGAACACCGAGGGACAACCGAATGATTCTACCCAACACTAAGAAATACCGAGGGACAAGCAAAGGATTCTTCACTAAGGATCAGCCTCTGCTTATCACAAGGGATCTCCACTGTAAAGTGCTCTTGAGGCTATTTGCAGAATTGCGTTCCGGCCTCCTGCCTTAAATATGCTAAACGGTGATAGCTGAAAAAACAACCATCACTACGAAGCGCTGCCTGCTGAAAATAAAATAACCTACGCTTAAGGTGTTTTTCCCGAAAAGTTAATGCGATATTTTACCCCCTCCAATCTTTTTTCGACAAGTAAATGTAAATATTTTAACCCTCCCCCTCTTTTAAGGGGGGGGGGGCAAATATCTACATTTACTTGTCGATAAAAAATATGGCTTACTTTTAACGCCTTCAAACCATTAAAAAAATAATTTGTCGATAAAACACCTTCATTCCTCTAAAAAAAATATTTTTCTCTTTTTTGTTTGGTATTTTTATTTTATTAAAAAAATTTTTCGACAATCAATTACAAATTTATATTCATTCGTAGGGAGGGTTGTTTTTTTCAGCTATCCCTGCCTAGCGTTTTTTAAGGCAGGAGGCCGGGACGCAATTCTGCGAATAGCACCGTGCTCTCACCTGCAGCATAAAAAAGGCGACAAAAATCGTAAAAATAGATATAGCATGGCTTCTACCTTCTGTATGAATATTTGGTTATTTCCTATAAGTCTAACATGATCAAAGGGGAACCACTCTTGACGGATAAATTATTCATTTATTTTCCCATTAAACTAATCCTGACCCTAAACCCTAAACCCTAACCCTAAACCTAAACCCGTCTTCTTTTTTCCTAGTAGATCAATAAATAAATAAATAAATAACTTATCAGTCAAGAGTAGTTCCCATTTGATCATGTTAAACTTATAGGAAATAACCGAATATTTACATATTAAAGCAACATGATTTTAAACTGAAAATTGTTTGAAGTCCCTTCCCCATGAATATATCCACTTCAACAAAGTAATGTCTTGTGTTGCTACTAAAAACAAACGACACAGGACGTCTCATTTCAGAATCATAAGAAGATAGACAGCCCAGAACTAAGCTGTACAAAGTAAGAAGAAATATAAGATAGCTGATCGTGATGGGTATACAACAACGGGTATACTATACATAAAGTGAGTATGTAATACAAAGAAATGGAAATGAATCCGGCAGAAATATAATTTTAAAAGATGTGAAAAATAAATCATGATACATATATATGTTGGCATCCTTCCGTCTACTAAAGACGATGGCGTAGTGTCCTCTTTTTTTTATCTGCAACTGCGTGAGTAGCTGAACAGACCAATTTTTGAATGGCAATCTCTGGTGCACGGATTGCAAACAAACGGTGATACTCGCTGGAGATGTTGTTGTCTCTCCTTCCTTTTGGCTCTCTTTTTTGTGGCGACTTCTTTCCTTTCTTTTTCACCCCTTTTCGTTCCTTGTTTGACGAGGAGGCGCCAGGTTGTAGGGTCTTCTGCATAAGCCTCCCATGTGTTGATGTCGATGTGACATGTCTTTATATCCCTCAGACATCTTTAAAGCGCAGGCGTGGTCTCCCTACTGGTCGGGTGCCCTCTATTAATTCACCATACAGTAGGTCTTTGGGGATGCGGCCTTTGTCCATCCTACTGACGTGGCCAAACCAACGCAAGCGTCTCTCGCAGATGATGGCGGGCATGCTGTTCATGTTTGCTCGTTTCAGCACGTCTATGTCGGACACTTTGTACTGCCAGCGTATGTGTAGAATGCGGCACATTCTACACACACACACACACACACACCACACACACACACACATATATATATATATATATATAATATTATATATATGTTTCATTGAATTGAACAGACAATTCCTGTCTGACAAGTCTTTCGTCGATCCGTTCTAATCTTCGGGCCATCCTTCTGGTGTCAGGGTGGAACTGGTATACCAGTCCACCGAGTGTTTCGTCACTAGCGCTTTCGGCAATGCACTTTGCCATCCTCAGGTGGGAAACGATGGAATAGTTTTCATGTCTCGTTTTAACGAGAACGAGTAGAAGCAAGGAATTAGTGGGAGGTAATATCAATTGGTAGTGGGAGGTTTTTGGAATGGTAGTAGTTTGAACAAAGCAGTGGTGATTTTTTGGGGGGGGGGGGCACAGGTTGTTATAAGGGGGGGGGATAATGGAAGTAATGTAGGCAGAAAATTATAAGCATTTTAGGATATGTTGACTTACTTCAAAGTTTATTTTGTTTAGGGTAGGTTTTTTTTGTTTTATATATAAAGCTTCAATTATTTGAAGTTTTGTTTGTTTTTTTTCTCTATATAGTGTGTGTGTATTTTCAGTTAGAATTTTGCGGTAGGTAGAGGGGGGGGCATGAATATATATATATATATATATATATATATATATATACATATAGAACACTTAACGACTACTATCATGGGAAATGGTATCAGTGACTTAAGTGTAAGTGTTGGTCAAAGATGTTTGCATTTCACTTCACGCTAATGCCCAAGAAAAAAGCACGAATCTATCGAGTGTCCCCTCAGCTATGGGTAAACAATAGGACAGGCTGAGTTATTTAGCTTTGCTAATGGAACCAAATTAGAATTGGTTGGTTGGTTGGTTGGATTTGTTGGCATGTCAGCCCTTGTTGTGTTATTTTATGCCGAAGACCTTTTGTCTTATTCATTCTTGATGCGTACTCAATTTTTTAAACACCTTTTTTAAACTCACGTTTTTCATTTAACACATATATTTAACCCTAACAGAAACTATCACTCCATATTTGAATGGACCTAGAAGTTACGGCGATGAAAGTGCACTCTACATTCCCCAGAGATCCAAAATTGGAACTTCGCCATTAGGTAGAGTTAAACGTCATTCGTAGGACACTAAGACCTTCAGCCACTCTAAATTCGAAGGAAAATTGAATTTAAATCAGGTATATAGTATACCCTCACCTATTCGGGATTCACCGTTCGCAGCCCCGCATACTCCCGGTTTTTACTCTCAAAGTTTTTTTTTAATAATTTCGACAATTTCGTGAATTTCTCAGGCCAAACCTTTAGCAGAAAAACGCTCACATTCACCTTAACTGGTAAATAACTTTAAAAATAACAATGTCAGTTACAACTTTTCGTTTCTCTGATTGGCACAGCAAATTTCATCTTCATCATTCATTATTGGTGAGTACAATAAAATCAAAATGTTTTTAATTTATCATTACTATGTACATCCGCCCTGTCGGCTGGGGCGTTAGAATGCACCGACTGCACCTCTGCAGAGGGGTAAGACTCCCCCAATGGGGCCACCTGTTGGCCGAGGGTGGCGACCCGTGATGCTTAAGGATAGAGCCCAGGTGGATAAGCAGTTCATGACATGCAATATTCCACTTTGGCCCTATCTTGGACTAGACGGACGGTCGGAGAGGCCCCCTCCGATCAATCGACTGGTCACGTCCAGCCCTAGCACCTATATGATTTCCCCAACCCTATTGCCCTTATGGCAAGCCCCAACCCCTTTTTATCATATAGGTGCTAGAAGGCGGTGGCTGCGAGTCTACATGTCCTGGGAAACGTTTAACTCTATCTGATGGTGAGGTTCCAGTTTTGGAGGTTTGGGGAATGTGGAGCATCCCTTCATCACCATTTCTCCCTGGTCCACTCTGACCCGGAGTGGTAGTACCTGTTAGGGTCCCATCTATGGGTTAAATAGAAAAATGTATTTATAAAAAATTGTATTATCCATTAAGAATTGATTTATTTCAAAACTTCATCGGCATTAAATGACCCACTGAGGTTGATATGCCGTAAAACAAAACAAACCAAAACAAACCAATACTATGTACATATTATACTCCATTATTACTGTTTTTAATTTATCATTACTACATATTACTACATCTTACTACATTATTAATGTCTTAATGAGTAATACTGTCTTTACAATGTGTTTGGGAAGTATATTTTAGCGTATATAATATTATACGTAGGCGTTTTAAAACTACATCAATAATTCGCGGATTTTCGGAATTCGCGTAAGGCGAAGGAACATAACACCCGCGAATTGCGGTGGGGGGATACTATACCCTGCTGAAAAATTGAAAGGTGGGTACCACAGCTAGTATAAGATAAACATAAAGAATTGAATTTAGTACACTGTGTCCTGGTACCCTAACTTTAGAACCTGGCAACGCCCCAGCTCACTTTTTGACAACGGTGTGACATGAGTTGATAAAAACACCCAAAACTTCTAACATGATCTTTAGACCGCACTGTAATTCCACTAAAGCAGTATTTTTCCGTGTTTTGATTTCAAATAAGAATAAAAACCGAAAAATTAACTTTAATTTATTTCGGTACGTGTTCTGGCATACTTTTTTTTTTTATATATATCCTCACCCTACGTAATTTTAGACCATGGCTCCGCCCTTGCCGCAAGGCCTTGTGGGTGGGAGGTCAGGGAGACGGTACAACGGAAGCCCTGGTTAAATATACTAGCAAGTATATACACCATCTGAGCGTAAGTATTTAACTTTTAATGTAATCAAATATATTAAATTAGAAAGGCTAACGAAATTAAATAAGAACGAATATAAAACGATTACACTTATTTCAATTATATTTTGATTGGTTTCTATATAAAAATCATTCATAGAATTGATTTTAATATGCTGAAGAATAAAACTATAATGTTAGAGATCAATAATTATTAAACCCGATTTTGTTAAAACCGTTATGAAAATTAACCACACCAATTATTATGTAAACCTTTATTTCTTAGTGATATATGACACACATTGCAGGGTTTTAAAAGCATTAGTAACATGAGCTGTTTTGAGGCAAATCTAACTCAGATTTTAAAAGTCAGCGTTCATAAATAAGATTTATTCAGTGTATTAATGATTTTGTCAATAAATTAAGTACTCATTGATAAAGTAAAAAAAAAAAAGGCTTCGGGGCGGCCTAATGTCGGTATGAGCCATACAGCGAGGGGGTCTATCCCCTTTTCACTAGCGCTAGACCAAGGAGATTGTTTTTTGCGTCTGGGGTGGAGAGCCACACCTACCATCAGCTCCTTACTTTACCGCACAGATCCTTGTGCTACTCATACGATGAGTTGTCGAACAAGGAACCTTGTGGTTTCTAGCCGAACGTTCTACCGACTGAGAAACATACTCAATTCATGAGAGTATTGTGCCGTAAGCCGTGACGTAGTTTCGAGTACAGACAAACACCGAATCTTCATTATATTAAGATTTAATCATATTTACCAAGTTTAGATTCCAAGATGACCAGTTCAAATTCTAGCAAAAAAGAAAGATTCAAATCTTTCAAATACGTTTTTTGTGTCATCACTCTAAGTAATTTTAAACCATAGCACCACCCATGTCTGTCCCAACCCCTTTTTATCAAATGGATGCTAGAAGGCGGTGGCTGAGGGTCTACATGTCATTGGAATGACATTAAACTCTATCTGATGTTGAGGTTCCAGTTTTGGAGGTTTGGGGAATGTGGAGCACCCCTTCATCACCATTGCTCCCTGGTCCACTTTGACCCGGAGTGGTAGTACCTGTTAGGGTCCCATCTATGGGTTAAATAGAAAAACATGAGTTTATAAACAAAATTGTATTATGCATTAAGAATGACTTGATTTCACAACTTTTTTGGCATTAAATGACCCACCGAGGTTGATATGCCGTAAAACAAAACAAACCAAACCACCCTGTCTCAAGACACGATGGGTGGGAGGTCACGGAGACGGTACAAGCTCTGGTCTAGTATATTTAATTATATTTGCTGAGCTTAACTTTCGAGGTCACCAATTCAAATTATAGCGAAATAGAACAGGAAGATTGTGTTGCGCCAGTCTTGCAAGTGGGAAGCATCTGCTGTTATTGGAAAAGAAAAGCAAAAGGAAAATGCCCCAACTTGTAATTGTAGGTCAAAACCATGCCCGGTACAGGAAAAGTGTTTGCTAACAGACGTAGTTTACGAAGCAGTGGTAATATCACCAACCATAAATAATACTAAAATTTATATTGGGGCTACACAACAACCCATTAAAAACAGGATTATGCAGCACAAATTAAGAGACAAAAAATATTGTGAGACAACAACACTTGCAAAACAGGTGAGGTCATTAAAAGAAAAATTAAAAGAAAAATACAAGAAAGAACCAGAGGTAATTGTTACTTCTTATGTGTACGTCTTCGCGAATTTGAAATTTCTGTCTGCAATTCTGATGTTTTAATATTGTTGTTATTTCACGGGCCCTGCTAGTAACATACTAAACGACACAAATGATAGACGTTGAAAAGTTTGGTAAATACGCAGCTTTTAGAAAAAAATATCCTGTACAAGCCGCATTGCATTTGGTAACATAAATGAATACATACATTTTCCTATTTCGCTGAATGTTTGAGATGATGTTTAATGATTAGTATTATCTGTATTATTGGGACTATTGTCCTCATCTTTATTGTTATTTGAACAATTGGATACATGGCCTAGTGGATAAAGGAGTTAGGTTAAGACAGTTCTAAGTGACAGTTATCTCTGGACTGCAGGTTCAATCCTGGTCAATGTCAGCAGTAACAATGGCAGAATAATAATTAACACAGCTTAACGCCTCTACCCCAGCTATGGTTGGCGGAATGAGAACATGATACCCCCGTGGACTGAATAAAGGGTTAGGTTCAAAGTTCCGTGATGGCTCCTGATTACAAGAAAGTTCCCGATTACGGCAAGAAGGTTCCAGAGTTCGAAAAAGAAGGTTCCCAAGTCCGAGAAGGTTCCCGAGTCCGACAAGAAATACCTGACAGTTATCTCTAGGCTTAAGGTTCAATCCTGGTCAAATTAGTTTTTTTAAAAATGTGTTTAAAAAATTGAGTTTTAAAAAAAATGAAATACCCTACAAGAATGAATAAAACAAAATGTCTTCGGCATAAAATAACCCAAGGGTTGACCTGCCGTAAAATCTAACCAACCAACCAACCAACCTTCTAAACGATGCTATCTGGATTGCTAACCCAAATATTGTTGTATGATAAGAAAAATAAGAAAAATAAGATCTTGTAATTAAGGTTTTATCAACATAAAAACCTGCACTATCTGCGTTATTCGGACTATTGTCCTCATCTTCATTGTTATTTGTACAACGTTTCGGCCGATGTGCCCTCCGACCTTCTTCAGGTATTTTTGTCGGACTCGGGAACCTTCTCGGACTCAGGAACCTTCTTTTTCGAATTCGGAAACTTTCTTGTCGTAATCGGGAGCCATCACGGAACTTCGAACCTAACCCATTATTCAATCCACGGGGGTATCCTGTTCTCATTCCGCTAACCATAGCTGGGGTAGAGGCGTTAAGTTGTGTTAACTATTATTCCATGTTACTGCTACCCTTGACCAGGATTGAACCTGCAGTCCAGAGATAACTGTCACTTAGAACTGTCTTAACCTAACTCCTTTATTCAATCCACGGGTGTATCCTGTTCTCATTCCGCTAACCATAGCTGGGGTTGAGGCGTTAAGCTGTGTTAATTATTATTCCATGTTACTGCTACCCTAGAAGGTTACCGAGTTCGAAAAGAAGGTTCCCGAGTCCGAAAAGAAGGTACCTGAAGAAGGCCGTAGGGCACATCGACCGATACGTTGTACAGATAACAATGAAGATGAGGACAATAGTCCGAATAACGCAGATAATACTAATATTGTTGTATTATCTACAGGGTAATTGAACAGTAACTCCCTATTTTAATTTATTTTTATTATATTTTTATATGCATTTTCGGGCCTGGTTAGCTCAGTCGGTAGAGCGTTCGGCTAGAAACCACAAGGTTCTTAGATCGATACTCGGTCCTCGCTAACTCAGCGTATGAGTAGCACAGTGGCGCGTTAAAATAAGGAGCCGATGATAGGTGTGGCGCTCCACCTCAGACGCAAAAACAATCTCCTTGGTCTATCGTTAGTTAAAAGGGGATAGACTCCCTCGCTGATGGGATGATACTGACTTTAGGCCACCCGACGATATGCATTTACATTTTTTTTTTGAAGACTTGATTTTTATGTAAGATGGTGCTCCTTCACATTTTGCTATTGTTTTTCGTGGATGGTTGAATCATCATTTTTCTAAGAGATGGATGGGTATACGTGGTCCGCATGAGTGGCCTACCAGAAGCATTGATTTTACATTCTGTGACTTTCTTTTTCTTTGTGGTCGGTTGAAGGAGCAAGTCTATTCTACAAAACCAACGAATCTGGAAGAACTTGAAGGACAAATTAGTATTATCTGCGTTATTCGGACTATTGTCCGTATCTTTATTGTTATTTGTACAACGTTTCGGCTGATATACCCCCCGGTCTTCTTCAAGTATTTCTTGTCGGACTCGGCAATCTTATTTTCGAACTCGGGAATTTTAGTCCAATTGGACACATGGCCATGGTAGTTAGGTTAAGACAGTTCTAAGTGTCAGTTATCTCTGGATTCAGTGTTCAATCCTGAGTAGAGGCAGTAACATAGAAAAATGATTAACACAACTCCTACCCCAGCTATGGTTAGCGGAATGAGAACAGGATACGCCCGTGGACTGAATAAAAGGTTAGGTTCAAAGTTCCGTGATGGCTCCCGATTACAAGAAAGTTCCCGAGTTCGAAAAGAAGGTTCCCAAGTCCGAAAAGAAGGTACCTGAAGAAGGCCGGAGGGCATATCGGCCGAAACGTTGTACAAATAACAATAAAGATGGAGACAATAGTCCGAATAACGCAGATAATACTAATTATCAAGCCTCATCTCAAACATTCAGAGAAATTGAAGGACAAATATGATAATTTTTTTTTCTGTCATTCCACAATCCTTCTTGGGAAGATCAGTTGATGCAATTCACGAGTTGCCTTAGAGGCTGGAGGCGAATGATGTTGCCTGTATATACTTTTAGATAAACTTCCAAGGTATGTGTCTTCTTCTCATATTCATTTTTGTTAGAATATGAATGCAGAAATAAAATGTAAGATCTTAGCAAGCAACTTTACAATCGCCCTGTATAAGAATTTTTCGAAATTTAAATGTAGGGCTGGAATGCTTTTTTAGATGATTGGTTATTGAGCTGGTATCGGAAAGATGCATAGTAAGACGTCTTGAAAGAGTTGTTTTAGTCAAACCAACGTATTTGACGGCATATAGGATGTACTTTTTTCCAAAATTTTGGCTCAAAAAATTGCCCTGCGTCTTATACATCGTAAGTTAAGTTTGAGACCTCCCGTCCGTTTAGGCTAATCTTCTTTATGAGGTTCACTAACCCAGCTTATGCTCAGTACTTTTACCTACCCATAATTGCTAGATTGCTTTTATACAGCTATGTTTCTGCTTATGTAATGCACAGCTAGACTCTTTTCAACAATATATGGTTAAATACGCTAAAAAACTTTTCCTGAATCTGACCTGCTGAAATGGAAGTGCGTCATAGGCCCGTGCGTTTTATATGCCGACAAATACGGTATATATTTTTGTTTTTGGGGATACAATCACTCAAAGGACATTTAAATTGAGATATGATATTTCTTTTTTTTTTTTGCCAAGCCCCGGTTGAGGAGGGGGAATTATTGTTAATAACCAGATTAGAGGTTTTTAATCCACTATAGTATGTGGTAATTGTTTCATTATTATTGTGGTCAGTGGGAGTATATATATATATATATATATATATATATATATATATATATATTATTCATTTTTTTTGCTTCAACGTTTTTAAAATATTTTTCAATTTATTTTATAATTGTAATTCATCTGGTTCCGGTAAAAGTGTTTTGTAAATATGTTTGTATTGGGTAGAGTTTTGCGGTTTTATTTTGTTGGTTCCTTAACTACATTATCGATGAACAAATTAGAATTACCACTGAAAATCTTAACCAATAAAATAAAAAAAAGAAGTCATTATTATTATTATTATTATTATTATTATTATTATTATTATTTATTGAAATTCATCCCAAACTTCATTTTTCTTTTTCTTCTCTATTGAAAATAGTGAAGAAAAAGAAAAAATGAAATATGGGATGAAGAAGTTCAATAAATAATAATAATAATAATAATATAATAATAATAATAATAATAAATAAGAGAAGAAGAAGAAGAAGAAAGAAGAAAGAAGAATGACGAAGGGGCAATACAGAAAGAAATGAAAACATAAAAAAAGAAAGAAAGAAAGTAAGAAAACATGGTTCAATAAAGAAGAAGAAGAAGAAGAGAAGAAGAAGAAGAAGAAGAAGAAGAAGAAGAATGACGACAACGAGCTGGTAATAGAGAAAGAAGTGAAGAAAGAAAGAAATACATGATTCAATAAAGAAGAAGAAGAAGAAGAAGAAGAAGAAAGAAGAAGAAGAAGAAGAATTGATAAAAATGAAAATGAATAATGGACAATGAATGAAAACAGTAAATGACAGACCAAAGGATGAACAACAACAAATAAAACAACAACAAACACAACAACAACAAGGAAAAGAGAGAAAGAAAGAGCGGAAGTATGTGTGAACAGAAGGAAGTAAATATTTGGAAAGCGCCGATGAAAATTACTGACCTAAATTGAAAAATGAAATGCAAATTAATCATGTAATTAGAGGAATTAAATTTTAATTACAAAAATTAAGAATAATTTGCTTTCGGGAAATTTTCAGTGAAATTCCAATTAGAAAAATTAAATCCAAAAAAAATGTTTTTTCCTGTCCGCCATTTTAGTCTTGTTTATTCATTAAAAGTTTCGTTTGATTTTTTCTTTCTTTCTTTCTTTCCTTCTTTCTGGTGGGGTGGGGTAGCATATCTGGCTTCCTTTTCTTTTCTTTTCTTTCTTTCTTTCCTTCTTTCTGGTGGGGTGGGGTAGCATATCTGGCTTCATTTTCTTTCTTTCTTTCTTTCTTTCCTTCTTTCTGGTGGGGTGGGGGTAGCATATCTGGCTTCTTTTCTTTCTTTCTTTCTTTCTTTCTTCTTTCTGGTGGGGTGGGGTAGCATATCTGGCTTCATTTTCTTTCTTTCTTTCTTTCTTTCCTTCTTTCTGGTGGGTGGGGGTAGCATATCTGGCTTCCTTTTTTCTTTCTTTTCCTTCTTTTTTCTTTCTTTCCTTCTTTCTGGTGGGGTGGGGGGGTAGCATATCTGGCTTCCTTTTCTTTCTTTCTTTCTTTTCTTTCTTTCATTCATTCTGGTGGGGTGGGGTAGCATATCTGGCTTCCTTTTCTTTCTTTCTTTCTTTCTTTCTTTCCTTCTTTCTGGTGGGGTGGAGTAGCATATTCTGGCTTCTTTTCTTTTCTTCTTTCTTCTTTCTTTCTTTCTTTCATTCATTCATTCTTTTCTTTCCTTCCTTCTGGTGGGGTGGGGGTAGCATATCTGGCTTCCTTTTTCCTTTATTTTCTTTCTTTCTTTTTTCTTTCTGGTAGGGTAGGGTTAGTATATCTGGCTTCCTTTTCTTTTCTTTCTTTTTCTCACTTGTCCTGTCATATCTTCTTTCTCTTTTTCTTTCTTTGTGTTTCTTTCTTCTTTCTTTCTTTTCTTTCTTCTTTTTGCCTGTCTAATACCCTTTCTTTTTTTCTTGACTTCTTCTTCTTTTCTTCTTTTTTCTTTCTTTCTGATAGGGTAGGGTTAGTCTATCTGTTTTCCTTTTTTTTCTTTCTTTCTTTCTTTCTTTCTTTCTTTCTTTCTTTTCTTTTCTTCTCTCTTTTTTCGCCTGTCTTATATATATTCTTTCTCTCTCTTTCTTTTTTTTCTCCTAGAGTTGGTCAGTTCTAATCTTTTCTTTTCTTTCTTTCTTTCTTTCCTAGATCTTTCTTTTTTCTTTTCTTTCTTCAGATTGTCACATTAGCCTCAGATTTATTCATAACTGGAGGGAGAGTAGATTCATACCTTTCCCAAGGGTATTAGTGCTAAGTGAAAATGCAATTACCACATCCAGGATTTGAACTCGGGGCAAAGAGTCCATTTCCCATGATTTAACCATCACACCACGCATTACTACTTTTATTTATACGACCGGTTAAGGTCAGTCGGTAGAGGACTTGCCTTGGAATCTCAAGGTTACTGGTTCGATACCTCCCTTCGCCAACCCCCGTATCAGTTCCACCAGGAAATTTGCGGTAAAGTGAGGAGCTGGTGGTAGGTGTGGTACTCCACCTCATACGCAAAACTAATCTCCTTCGTCTAGCGCTTGTGAAAAAGGGATATCTATATAGTTTTCAAGTATTTCTATCAAATACTAATAATGATTATCAATAATGATTTGATAATAATGTATGTATCTTTGTGTATGTATATTTGGAATACCATTTTTGAGAGTGAAAGAATTGAGCATGAAAATCTCAAGCGTCAACTTCGAAAGGGATACACCTGTCATATTGGAGATAACATGGAGGGTTGGAAATGCCAGACATGTGGTCGAATTCTGCTTTCTAAGGCTGAATATGTCAATCATAGGAAATCTCATCAGTGACAATTCATGCAAACTCCAGGAACAAACAATGTGTCTTGTGCAATCTGTAACAAAGTCTGTAAGTCAGATTCTGGTCTTTAGAGTCATATGGTGGTGCATAAGAATCACATTTTATCATCTGATCTATCTGATACAACGGGAAGGGCGTCCTTCCTATGGCATATTTGTATCAAACTTTGTGGATTTGCAGCGGGTTTGATGGGTCATTTGTGGACTCATGAGAGGAAAGGTTCTGGTGGTGGAGTTATAGGATTGTGAGGGACGGTAGTGATCTATAAAGATTAAGCGCGTGGTGTAATGGTTAAAGTCATGGGAAATGGACTCGTCGCCACGAGTTCAAATCCTGGACGTGGTAATTCCATTTTCACTTAGCGCTAATACCCTTGGGAAATGTATGAATACTACTCTCTCTCCAGCTATGGGTAAATAGTAGGGCAGTCTGGTCTCTTTAACCTTGGTTAGGCAACCGGTCTAGGAGAAGGAAAAACTCTGAATTCAACCTGTTTAAACTCCGCTTAAGAAATTTGACCTTGTGCCACATCCTGCTCGTGTGTGGGGGGGGGAGGTTAAATATATATAAAGATTATGCTATTGCTATTTGGAATAAAAGAGTTTATGTATCTTTATTTTAGAGAGCAACTAGTTTCTCCTTGATATTTCATCCGGCAAACCTTCAACAAAAAAAAAAAAAAAAAAGATGAAGACAATAGTCCCAGAAATTAATGGAATTACCGAAAAAGTATTCCTCGACTCCCATGACTTTAGAGAAAAACAACAATTCCTTGCTTCTTGTTTCAGGTCAGAGGAATATAAAGACCAAAACATCGAAGAAGCACTCTTGAATTCCTTGTTTCTCATTCCTGTCACAATTTTGGCGCATTCGCCAAATTCGCAACACGGAATCGTTGCGAATAGTTGTCGGGATGATTCTTTAAGATTCTTCGAGTTAGGAACTCAGACCTGTAGTCAAATACCCGAATCATGTCTCTCACTTCCTGGGTTGGTCGACGGGTGGGGGTGGTAGAGTGAAATATGGAATGATTTGGAAAATAAAGAGTCTATAGTAAATGTCTACAAGGTCCATGTCTCGCATATTTTGTTCTTTTGGCAGTGATAGAACTTGGAATGTTTTCGCGTATATCACAAGACGACTGTTATTTTGCCATTTTCAGAATGGTTCTTGCTTTATGGCAGAACTGTTCATTTCAGGAATTGTTTTTTTTTTGGTTCTTTTTGCGCTAAAGTGAGGAGCTGGCGGTATGTCTGGCGCTCCATTTCAGATGCCAAAACAATTTCCTTGGTCTAGCGCTAGTGAAAAAGGAATAGTCTCCTTCACTGTCTGGCTGATACCGACCTTAGGCCACCTTGGTGATGACTTATATATATATATATATATATATATATATATATATAAGTCATCACCAAGGTGGCCTATATATATATATATTTATATATATATATCAGCAACCATAACAGAAAAATTACAGAAACACGCACAACCTATGTATATATATATGTGTATATGTGTATATATATATATGTGTATATCAATATATGTATTGATCAAAGCCTGAAGAAGATACCAGAATATCTGAAACACGTGTTGCGTATGTGAAATAAAAAGAATAAAACATTTTTTTCTGAGAACGATACATTTTGCGGACCTTCTTCTTTTTTTTATAAAATATTGCATTTTCTCCCGTTGGAACCAGAACAACATTATATATATATATATATATATTAAATATAACTGTATATAAAGAGGTTTTAGTGAGCATCTGCCTAAGGTTTCTGGCTTTTGCCTTCTTCAGGATACTTAGTTCATCCCTCTGATGTGTTTGTAAACAAACACGTTATGCTCACTAAAACCTTTGTATAAACAGTTATATTTAATAAATACAGCTCTTACATTTGTAACTGAGCACTTTATTTTCCCTATTTCATCTCGGAAAAATTACCAATATATCTATCTATCTATCTATCTATCTATCTATCTATATATATATATTATATATATATATATATATATATATATATATGAATTGCTCATACACACGCTATCACACCACGCATGCGTATATATATATGTATGTATGACTTGCTCACACATACACACTCATATATATATATATATATTATATATATATATATATATATATATATTATATATTATTCATAAATATAAACTGTTTTATACAGAGGTTTTATGGAGCATTTACCAAAGGTTTCTCGCTATTGCCATCTTCAGAATGCGCCATCTCGTGTCTCTCATGTGTTGGTAAACAAACTATTTTAGAAGGCAAAAGCCAGAAACCTAAGATAAATGTTCCCTAAAACCTTTGTATAAACAGTTATATTTAATAAATACAGCTCTTATATTTGTAATTGAGCACTTTATTTTCCTTTATTTCATCTTGGAAAAATTACCAATTATATATATATATATATATATATATATATATATGTGTGTGTGTGTGTGTGTGGTTAAATAGTATGGACATCTTTTATCTACATATTTTGGTTTCAATACATTCAAGTTGCTGAGTGGATGTTACAATACTAGGCTGAAAATTGGCTCATGAATTTGCCGTAACTAATATATTCCCAAGTACTTTTGGTCTCATCTTGGACCATCATCAAGAAACAAATGTTACTACATATCACATAACACCATCATAAATATAATATTTTTTTTTTGCTTTGTTTTTTGTTTTTATTCTTTTATTTGTTGTTTACTCTTTGAATTCACCTTTTATATTTTTTGTCTGTTTTTTTTTTCTGATACTTTTTCGCCCTGTTTACATTTGTTCCTCGATTCTTTGAAATCCTAATTCTATTACCAAATATCTTTAAATTGATTCTTTAAGAGGAAGAACATAACGTGGAACTTTTGTATGCATTGAATAAAGGGTGTCATAAAAGTGCCGAGTTTGAAGCTGTATTTACCAAGATATAAAATGAACAATAATGTAACGTTAATTTTTTTCATAATACAAGGTGTGTCATAAAAGTGCCGAGTTTTAAGCTGTATTTACAAGATAATGAACAATAAATATAACGTTTTTTTTTTTCAGAATACAAGGTGTGTCATAAAAGTGCCGAGTTTTAAGCTGTATTTACCAAGATATAAAATAACAATAAAATGTTATTTTTTTCAGAATACAAGGTGTGTCATAAAAGTGCCGAGTTTGAAGCTGTATTACCAAGATATAAAATAAACAATAAATGTAATGCTATTTTTTCAGAATACAAAGTGTGTCATAAAACTGCCGAGTTTTAAGCTGTATTTACCAAGATACAAATGAACAATAAATAACGTTATTTTTTTTTCAGAATACAAGGTGTGCCATAAAAGTGCCGAGTTTTAAGCTGTATTTACCAAGATATAAAAAACAATAACATGACGTTAATTTGTTCAGAATACAAGGTGTGTCATAAAAGTACCGAGTTTTAAGCTGTATTTACCAAGATACAAAATGAACAATAAATATAACGTTATTTTTTTTTCAGAATACAAAGTGTGTCATAAAAGTGCCGAGTTTGAAGCTGTATTTACCAAGATATAAAATGAACAATAAATGTAACGAATTTTTTTTTCATAATACAAGGTGTGGCATAAAAGTGCCGAATTTGAAGCTGTATTTACCAAGATAGGAAATGAACAATAAATGTAGCGTTAATTTTTTTCAGAATACAAGGTGTATAAAAAGTACAGATTTTAAAGCTGTATTTACCAAGATACAAAGTGAACAATAAATGTAACGTTAATTTTTCAGAACACAATGTGTGTCAAGAAGTACCAAGTTTGAAGATGTATTCTCTCTTTTTTTAGGGAAATAAAATTATACCATAAAATATAGACATGAAACTAATCAATATCATACAACATAATCCCCAATGATGCTAACACATTGTTAAAACCAATTACTAAAAAGTATAAATATAAATGCACGATATGTATTACTTCCTAACCGTTAGGCATGACATAACCCCAGACGGGTTGATATGCCGTTAAAATCAATTAACAAACAAACAAACAATTAAAACTTAAATACTTACACCCGGAGGACGCATATTCTTTCTAGAAATTTTTTTAAAAGTTTTTATCTATCTATTTATTTATCTATTCTTTTTTTATTTATTTGGGGGGTGAGAGGATGGGGTGGGTAGAGACCTTTTGTATCAGAAGATATATGCAAAAACTAACAAAATGGTGACATGCTAGGGTGCATGACTACATTTCAAACTTTCCCCCGCTAGAGGTCGCCTTTTGTTTCCACAAAAGAACGCAGCTCCTCCCCCCGTCAATAATGGCAGCGAAGCGTCAATTGGTCTATGGAATTTGTATTTCAAGAGGCGACATGTCACTTCGAAGAATACCCGACAAGAAAGAAACTTTTTGATATCATTAGAATTCTGCCAAGACTTGGGGAAATTCCAATTCCCTTCATTGGTTTAATGTCATATTTATTTCAAATGCGACCAAAGAGAATGTAAAAGGCAACGGGGTTGGCAATTTTACGGCATGTCAACCCCTGCTGGGTTACTTAATGTTGAAGTAAGTCTTTCTCTTTTCTTTTCATTTTGTTTTTATTGCAAGCACTTTACTTAATGATAATAATAATTCGTAAACAATTATATGGTCCCAATATATATATATATATATATATATATATATATTATATATATGTGTGTGTGTGTGTGTGTGTGTGTGTGTGTTGTGTGTGTGTGTGTGTGTGTTGAGTCATCTCTCCTCTT
>CM042169.1:1430477-1450477 GCA_023376005.1 Doryteuthis pealeii
GACTAGCTTGTCGTTAACGGGAACAGTCCTCCTTTCCACTCGGTGTCTCACTATTTATAGTGAGAACCGGTGCATGTTCTCCACTGTAGGAACGGCCGGTACAACACTTAGGATAGACGGACAGTCACTCCCATCATATAGAAACGAAAGTCTATTTTGCTGCCGACTCGTGGCTATTCAACAGAGATTCGTTTTGAGCCAGTGTATTTGCAAGAAGCGCTAGCTCATCTGCGTAGTCTGAATCAGTCGTAGCTTTTTGCTGTATATCGTCCGATTCTTGCCTTTTTTTGTTTTAGCTATTTTAGAAAGATAATATATATATATATATATATATATATATATATATATATATATATATATTGTGTGTGTTTACTTCCGCCATATGTTGACACAACTGTCTCTAATTAAATCAATTCCCCGCGGTGATTTCTACAACGACCATGACTGACGATGCTAATACGACATTTTTCTTAGATTATTTGTTTATTTTAGAAAACGTTTCTTCTCGAAGACAAAGCCCTGGATTATATTCTTTAATTTCGTTGTCTGTGTCGAGAAAGTCATCACTACGAAGAGTGTAAATTGATCGGAGGTAACTATATAGGGCCGCGAAAACACCGCCGTATACAGGATTATTGTTTGTCGTTAGGAGGAAACAGTTTGAAAAAATGTATCAAATTAGATAATGTATTAAAATGTATCAAATTATATAATGTATAAAAGCTGTATTATATTTCTTATAGATATAATCTTATCTTATTATAATGGAGATTGTGGGTTTGTCTGTCTGTAACCGAAACTATATTACTATACAAGTCACAATTTCCTTTGTTATTTACATCACATTCTCCATGATTGCATTTTTATTTAAACCTCAGTTATTAATAAAATTGCTTTACATCATTAAGACCGTTGACCATATCTACATACTAATAACATGCAATTGTATTTATATATACAACAAAATAGCGGTTTACAGTGTGAACGGGAAGGTTAATTTGCATATTGATCTTAAAAATTTGATTTTAATAAATATATGATTAGTATTATTGATTTTTAATTGTTTAGGTTTATCTTATTGAATATGAGCAAAAATCTCGGGGATAAATCTTAAAAGAAATCCATTAACAAGAAGAAATAACTGTAATTTTATTCTTTACTTCCTATCTTAACTAAATAGTTAAATTAGGAAAAACGGGATTAATGGAAAATGATGGAAGAGTTAGTTTCAAAGTTGTTCTATTTATCAATCATACCCCCTCTGTTCGAAATCTTTTTATCTGCCTTCTTATTCAGTTTCATTAGCCCTTCCAATTTAATATGATATTTTATTATATTAAAACTTAAATACTTGCACCCGGAGGGTGCATATATTTGCTAGTAGATATAATGTATAAAAAGTTATCAAATTAGATAATGAATAAAAAATGTATTATATTAGTTAATGTATGACAATGTATCAAATTAGATAATGTATAAAAATGAATAAAAATGTATTAAATTTGAAAATGTATTAAAATGTATAGAATTAGATAATGTATAAAAGCTCTATTATATTAGATAATGTATAGAATTGTATTAAATTAGAGAATGTATCAAATTAGATAATGTATGAAAATGTATTAAATTAGATAATGTATAAGAAAGTATCAAATTAAATAATGCATTAAAATGTATCAAATTAGATAATGTATAAAAAAAGTAGTAAATTTGTAAATGTATTAAACATGTATAAAATTAGATATTGTATAAAATATTTTTCAAATTAGATAAGGTATAAAAGCTGTATTATATTAGATAATATAAAGAATTATTAGGTTTGGTTTGGTTTGTTTTGTTTTACGGCATATCAACCTCAGTGGGTCATTTAATGCCGATAAGGTTTTAAAATAAATTAATTCTTAATGGATACCCAATTTTTTATAAATACATTTTTCTATTTAACCTATAGATGGAACCCTAACAGGTACTACCACTGCTTAGATACAGCAAAAGGCCAGAAGTAAGGGGCACCCAGTGAGAATCAAATTCACTTATAACATCTTATGAGACAGCCTTCTATTGGAATCATTTTGGATATAGTTATTTAGTAAGCGTAGCTTAAATACGGCACAAGGCCAGAAGTATGGGGCACCCAGTGAGGAGCAAACTCACTAATAGTGGTAATAATGCTAATCTAGCTTGCTAACCATTACACCACATGAGGTACCTTTATTACCAAGCGGAGCTTAAATGCGGCACAAGGCTAGAAGTATGGAGCACCCAGTGAGGAGCAAACTCACAAATAATGGTCAGCTAATACAGTTTGCTAACCATTCCACCACATGAGGTTCTCTTATTTACTAAGCGTAGCTTAGATACAACACAAGGCCAGAAGTAAAGGGCACCCAGTGAGAATCAAACTCACTTATAAATGCTTACCCCAACATCTTATGAGACAGCCTTCAGTTGGAATATTTTTTGGATATAGTTATTTAGTAAGCGTAGCTTAGATACGACACAAGACCAGAAGTATGGGGCATCCAGTGAGGAGCTAACTCACTAATCGTGGTCTTCTAATCTAGCTTGTTAACCATTACACCACATGATGTGCATTTATTTACCAATCGTAGATTAAATGCAGCACAAGGCCAGAAATATGGGACACCCAGTGAGAATCAAACTCACTTATTGTTATTTACAAAGCATAGTTTAGATGTGGCACAAGGCCAGAAGTATAGGACACCCAGTGAGAATCAAAATCACTTATTGTTATTTACTAAGCGTAGTTTAGATGCAGCACAAAGCCAGAAGTATGGGGCACCCTGTGAGGAGCGAACTCACTAATAATGGTAATAATGCTAATCCAGCTTGCTAACCATTACACCACATGAGGTACCTTTATTTACCAAGCGGAGCTTAAATGCGGCACAAGGCTAGAAGTAAGGGACACCCAGTGAGAATCAAACTCACAAATAATGGTGTGCAAGTTTAGCTTGCTTACCTCAACCTCTTATGAAACAGCCTTCAAGCTAAGATTAAATGTGTTAATGAAAAGCGGTTACGGATATTTAAGCGGGGTATTGTGTCGCGGTTTCAGTGTCACAAAAAATAAAGAAAAAGACTGATGCTTAAAAAGTATATATCGTATGAAGCAAGAAACGGGTGGACTGATGCGGGTGGAAGGTGATAGGGTGAGAGGTGTGGAGACAGGAACTGCTAGAAGGTAAGACGAGCTGGAAGTGTAAGTAGGTGACACAGGTGCGCTAGAGTGTTCCGTCAACTCAGTTACAAAAGACAGAGGGCCATCAAGTTGACATAGACAAAACTACTTAGGAGCACAAATAGGTTCGGTTTGGTTTGTTTTGTTTTACATCAGTGGGTCATTTAATACCGATACAATATTGAAATAAAGTCATTCTTAATGGATACTCAATTTAAAAAAAATACAGTTTTCTATTTAACCCATAGATGGGACCCTAACAGGTACTACCACTCCGGGTCAGAGTGGACCTGGAAGCAATGGTGATGAAAGGGTGCTCCACATTCCCCAAGCCTCCAAAACTGGAACCTCACCATCAGATAGGGTTTAACGTCATTCCCAGGACATGTAGACCATCAGCCACCAACTTCTAGCACCCACATGATAAAAAGGGTTGGGGCTTGCCATAAGGGCAATAGGGTTGGGAAAATCATATAGGTACTAGAGTTCAAATCCTGGACGTGGTAATTGCATTTCACTTAGCGCTAATACCCTTGGGAAAGGTATGAATTCTACTCTGCATTCAGCTATGGGTAAATAGTAAGGCAGACTGGGCTCTTTAATCTTGGTTAGGCAACCGGTCTAGGAGAAGGAAAACTCTGAATTCAAACCTGTTAAACTCCGCTTTAAAAATTGACCTTGTGTCACATCCTGCTCGTGCGGAGGGGTTGGTAAATAGATATATATAGTTGCTAGGGCTTGACGTGACCAGCCGATTGATCGGAGGGGCCTCTCCGACCGCCCGTCTAGCTTAAGTAAGGGTCTAAGTGGCGTGTTGTAGGTCATGGACTGCTCATCCACTAAGATTCCGTCCTTAAGCATCACGGGTCGCCAACCATAGCCAACAGGTGGACACATTTGAGGGAGTCTTACCCCTCTGCAGAGGTGCAGTTGGTGTATTTTAACGCCCCAGCCGACAGGGCACCGCTTCGAAGGGTAAACTTCAAATTTATTGTCATATAATTTTTTGTGTATAATTTTATTTATTTCAGCAAGAAGGAATGTAATCTAGACCAGTGCTTCTCAACCTTTTTCGGCTTATGGACCATTTTTTATTCAAAAAATTCCCATGGATCAATCCTACTTTTCTTGAATGTTGCTGTGAGCGGCTAGCATACGACAAGACAATTCATTTTCCGTCGATCATCGACGTGCGCTTAAATAGAGATTTTCAACTGGGGAGGGTCATTATAAGAAGCGCTAAATTAGTTAAATTTTTGTGAAATGGCTAAAACATTTTTGTGGCTTCCAACTCTCTGGGGACCACTAGAAATGTTCCGTGGACCACAGATGAGAATCACGTTGAGAATCACTGATCTATACTGATATTCTTGAATACCTCTCACGTTGTTTGTGTTGTAGAGTAAGGAGTCTATCCCCTTTTCACTAGCGCTAGATCAGGGATTTTTTTTTTTTGGCTGAGGGGGAGCGACACACATACGATCACCTCCCCACTTTACCGCACAGATCAGATTATTCAGTCTGTGCAACCCATACGCTGAATTGGTGGAGGACTGGTATCGAACCCGAAACCTTACGATTCCTGGGTATGTACACTACTGACCCAGCTAAACCGGCAAAAATCCTCACATTTTGTTTAGAATTGTGTTTAATAGTAGCGGGTGTTTGACATGCGTTGAATTCTGGTTGGTTTTCTTGTTTAACTAAAAAAAAAGGAGTGTGTTAGTTTTGTGTGACCTTTACGTTCAAGTTTGCTTTTATAATTTTTGGTTTAATTTTATTTGTTTCGGGAAGGACAAAATGTCAGCTATATTGACATTATATATATATATATATATATATATATATATATATATATATATATATATATATATATATTTTTTTTCTTGCGTCGTGAGAAGTCACGTGTCCTCAGTATCTCTTACAAGGAGAGAGAAAGAGAAAAGAGAGAGAGAGAAAGAGATAGAGAGACAGAGAGAGTGAGAGAGAGAGACAGAGAGAGAGAGAGAGAGACAGACAGACAGACAGACAGAAAGAGAGAGAGACAAATAGAGGGATATAGAGAGGAAGATAGACAGAGGGGCAAGAGAGAGAGAGAGAGAGAGAGAGAGAGAGAGAGAGAGAGGAGAAAGACAAGAGAGCAGACAGGGGTAGAGCGAGAAAGAGAGAGAGAGAGAGAGGAGAGAGAGGAGAGAGAGAGA
Organism: Doryteuthis pealeii; assembly: GCA_023376005.1. Lineage (NCBI taxonomy): Eukaryota > Metazoa > Mollusca > Cephalopoda > Myopsida > Loliginidae > Doryteuthis > Doryteuthis pealeii. Next base: position 1,435,881 of record CM042169.1, read on the forward strand.
GAGAGAAATACAGAGAGAAGGACAGAGAGAGAGAGAAAGACAGAACAGAGAGAAAAGGAGAAAAGAGAGAGATAGAGAGGTAGATAGAGAGAGGGGCAAGAGAGAGAGAGAGGGGGCAAGACGAGAGAGCAGGCAAGAGGTAGAGCGAGAAAGAAAAAGAGAGAGAAATACAAGAGAGAGAGAGAGAGAAAGAGAGAGAGAGAGGAGAGAGAGAGAGAGAGAGAGAGAGAGAGAGAGAGAGGAGAAAAGATATTTGGTGAACGATCTTTAAAAAAAAAACCATTCAAATTTAAAACAAAAGATTGACTATTTCCGTTTGAGGAATATTAGAAGTCAACCTAGACACCGAGAAAAAAAGGGAGGGGGGAGAGAAATAAGAAACCACACCACACAGGGTAGCGAATTTCACTTCCGGTTTGAGAGGATCATAAATCAGACCAAAGAAAAGAGGTGAGTCACTCAACAGGTGGACAAGTCTCAGAAATTTCTACCCGGTGACTATTAAAATAACGTCCCCAGCTATGTCGTTTCGGTGGTGTTATTTGAAAGAAAACAACCAACTTAGGGCATTAAATGTATTTTAGAGGCGCGGGAAGGGGGCTTCTCTTTTTTTGTCGTAATTCTTATTTATTTATCGTAATTTGTTTAGAAATTTATTTTGTGTGTAAACTTCTACTTCTCAGTACGAATATATCATATTTGTATATATTTATTCTCTATATACTTATAATATTTATTTTTGGCGATTTTAGCAAATAACATTTTTTAGCAAAAATAAAATAATAATAATAATAATAATAATAATAATAATAATAATAATAATAAACACTGAGAACAAATCCTACTACCACTTCCCTCTCTTACATCCACAACAAATGTTTAAGACAAATATTCGAAGCCTGTGCCATAAGTAACACACGAAATGTTAATTGTAGATCCGGCTTCCTTAATATTGCTTCATACCTAGGAAAGGGCATCACAAACAGCTATAGACCAAAATGACGTAATTCTTGTTTATTTATCGTAATTTGTCGTAATTCTTGTTCATATGAAGATGGATATCTATCAATCTACCTCAATTTTTTCATTTATTACTTTGTTTATATATATATATATCCACCCATCTCCATTTGTTCATATAAAAAAAGAGAAGCCCCCCCCCCTCTAAAATACATTTAACGCCCTAAGTTGGTTGTTTTCTCTCGAGTATAACCGCCGAGACGACATAGCTGGGGGCGTTATTTTGATAGTCACCGGGTAGCAATTTCTGAGGCAGGAGACCAGGACGCACTTCCTCATAAATTACCATAAACATGCTCGACTTGTAGGCATCTACCCAGCCCCTCCGCACGGGTAGGTCACCCAAGTACTGAATAGGTTATGTACTAATAAATCCACCTTACTTATGTATGTATGTGTGTATGACCGGGGGGGGGGAATAACGAAAATAAAACAATTAACGACAATATAAAAAAAGGCGTCGGGGCGGCCTAAAGTCGGTATCAGCCAATCAGCGAGGGAGTCTATCCCCTTTTACTTGCGCTAGACCAAGGAGATTATTTTAGCGTCTGAGGTGGAGCGCCACACCTACCGTCAGCTCATTATTTTACCTGCACACATCCCTGTGCTACTCATAGGCTGAGTTGGCGAGGACCGGTATTGAACTAGGAACCTTGTGGTTTCTAGTCGAACGCTCTACCGACTGAGCTAATACACATTCATTATCACTAGAGCTTGCTTATTGAGCAAAAATTACGAAGATTTTATTTATATCTGGAAATATCTTAGAAATTAGGATTTGAATTGTAAGAGAAGGGAAAGTCATTGGTTGTGTTCGGAATTAAAACATAAATTTATTATATACATATTTACCAACCCCTCCGCACGAGCAGGATGCGACACAAGGTCAATTTTTTAAGCGGAGTTTAACAGGTTTGAATTCAGAGTTCTCCTAGACTGGTTACCTAGCTATGGTTAAAGAGTCAAATCTGCTCTACTATTTACCCATAGCTGGAGGGAGAATTGGATTCATACCTTTCCCAATGGTATTAACGCCATGTGAAATGCCAGCAGCTTCGTCCAGGAATTGAACTCGCGTTGACGAGTCAATTTCCTACGACTCTAACCATTAGACCACGCGCCTCCTATAAATTTATTATATAAGACCAAAACAATCTTGTGAGACTAAATTTTATTATCACTCTCTCTACCCAGGCAACGCCGGATAGCCGATTCTAGTTATTGAATATGGCAAAATGGTCGTTTTGTGTTTATAACTCGGCCGTGTCATTTTCCGATATTTATTTTGATTTTAGTAACACATCTTGGTAATCCTTAACTTGTTCCTCGTAAATTCCTACCATAAAATAAACTGAACCTTCATTTTATGTCCGTGTTTTTGCAATAAATGTTTTATTTTTCTTGCACCCGTTATTTTACAATACTGAATATATTTTCTTTATTTAAAAACATTTATTGCAAACATATATTTTCTTTATAAAATAAACCTAGAAAATATAACATTTTCTTCTATTTGAAATTTACATTCAAGATGAAAAATTCGTGTGATGAGGTTTCCCGTAATCTGACATTTGTGACTGAGTCATAAGGGGGGGGGGGGGGAGAAATCAATTTTTACAAAAACACTGAAGCTATTAACAAAAGAGAAAGAAAACAGATTAAAAAGGAATCACACCTGTGTGTGAATCTACAGGTGTGTATCATGTTATTGTCGATACAGTGTTAGCTTCATACTACGGATGCCCAAATGAGACATAAAAGCAAGCCTTGTTGTTTATAAAACCCTGTTAGCGGAACGTGTTTTTTCGTTTGTGATTAATATAAAAAATGCAACTTCGCAACTTGTTTATGTACTGTACATATATTATGGTAATCCTTAACTTGTTCCTCGTAAATTCCTACCATAAAATAAACTGAACTGAATATATTTTTTTTATTTACAAACATTTATTGCAAACATATATATTTTCTTTATTTAAAAACGTTTATTGCAAAAACATAAAATGACGGTTCAGTTTATTTTATAGTAGGAATTTACGAGGAACAAGTTAAAGATTACTGTAAGACTTAAATTGGAAGAGATTGATCAAAGTTAGAAGGAGGGAAAAGGAGGGGGAAGAGGAGTTGGCCAACGCTCTTTATTGAAAAGGTAATGAAGGCTTCAGAGAATCTGGGATTGTATTTGAAGTGAGATCAAAATGTCCAAAAATTTAGATTTGATTAATCAGAGTGCAGAATACTGATCTGATAATTTTATGGTAATGGCCAAATTTTCATTTAGTTTAAAACTAAATTAACACCATGGAGTGTTTGTTCTGCCTAAATGTCTAAATAAACAGTAAAATCCACAACCCAATTCTAAAAGTCAGGGGAGTAAACCCTGAAAACAAATCAGGAGCTGTAGTCCTTAAGTTGGTGTGATGCTGAAATCCGGTGCTATCGAGCAACTCCTGCGAAACCAAACTGCATTCGTTCCTTACCTTTCCTTTGGATCACAGTGGCAGAGTGGAGAGGGAGGATTTGCTTCTTGGGCATTAAAGATTAAAGTTATTAAAGATTTCCCACATTTTTCGGAAAAATAAAACATTTATTGCAAAAACACGGACATAAAATGAGAGTTCAGTTTATTTTATTGTAGGAATTTACGAGGAACAAGTTAAAGATTACCCACATCTTTCGGACATTTACTTAACTGAGCATAGTCAGACATCGGACTAATAATATGAGACACACAGTGAGTAACAATACGAGAGACATCAACAGCGAAGTTTTCCTTTGCTTTTTTGGTTAATCATTTTGTAATCTCTATATCAATACACATGTTCCTTAAAAGTACAACTGTTATTATCTTGCAACACCCTCTGGTTAAAAATAAGACAGTCCAAATCATCCAAGATGAAATGCAAAATATAGATCCTGATTATCTGGTGTTGCTTATTAGCAGAATTCTTATTTCTTATGAGTGTTGTCTCCTTAGCTAAATAATAAACCATTCCATCTTTATTATAAAGAAAGAAAAAGAAAAAAATATAATAAAGACAGGAAGAAAGTGTAGGAGAAATATAGTGAGGGGTGAACGCATGGAAACGATAACACTAATCTGTTTCAATTGAACATAATGAAAAGATGAAAAAGAAAGAAAGAAAGAAAGTGAGAGAGTTAGATAAAGATTATTATACTTTTTACATATTGAACTATTTAGCAATAGCTCTTAAGTAAACATATGAAACGTCATAATAATTAAAATATCATACTGTGGTATATCCAGGAACTGGCTGACATTAATTCAAGCGATACCTACTTATGAAGATCGTAGTCAGAGTAAAATGAAACAAAGCTTTTCAAAAGTCAGATTTAGGTAAATTTCGGCCCAACTTAGATATTTTCCGAGTCGTGTTTTTGTTTGTCTGCAAATCCCGACATTTATCGGCAAATCAATGTAGATATTTAGCAATCCCCCTTTTAAGAAAGAGTGGGTTAAATCAAGATTATTATACTTTTTATATATTGAACTATTTAGCTCTAAAGTAAATATATCAAACGTTATAATAATTAAATTATCATACTGTGGTATATCCACATGTCCTGCTAGTCAAGATTATTATACTTTTTACATATCGAACTATTCAGCAATAGCTCTAATGTAAATATATCAAACGTTATAATAATTAAATTATCATACTGTGGTATATCCACAGGTCCTGCTAGTCAAGATTATTATACTTTTTACATATCGAACTATTCAGCAATAGCTCTAATGTAAATATATCAAAAGTTATAATAATTAAATTATCATACTGTGGTATATCCACAGGTCCAGCTAGTCATCAATATTACCCAAGTATACAGCATTGAAAACTCTGACCCGGGATGTTAGTGCTTGTTTGAGTCCCATTTATGGGTTAAATTAGTGGTTCTCAACCGGGGCCCTTATGGACCCCCGGGGACCATATAACATTTTTGGGGGGCAAGTAAAATGTATTTAACTATAAAAATACAATGGGATTTTTAAACAACGAATGGCTATGGAGGGGGGGGGTCCACCAGAGTAAAATAAGGTTAAAAGAGGGCCATGGGTAAAAAAAAGGTTGAGAACCATTGGGTTAAATAGATCAAAAATGAGTTTTAAAAAACATTGAATACCCAACAAGAATGAATAAAACAAAAATATCTTCGGCATGAAATAACCCAAGAAGGGTTGATATGCCATAAAGTCTGTTCTGAAGTTGACGTTAAACTCTATCTGATGATAAAGTTCCAATTCTGGAACTCTGAAAAGTGTAGATCATCCCTTTATCACCACCGCCCTGTCAGCTGGGGCGTTAGAATGCACCAGCTGCACCTCTGCAGAAGGGAAACCCTCTCGCAAATGGGGCCACATGTTGGCCGTGGGTGGCGACCCATTATGCTTAAGGATAAAAGCCAGGTGATTGAACAGTCCATGACTAGCAATACTCTACTTAGGCTAGACGGGCGGTCGGAGAGGCCCCCGATCAATCGGCTAGTCACGCAAGCCGTAGCACGTATATGATTACCCCGACCCTATTGCCCGTATAGCAAGCCCCACCCCCTTTTTATCATATGGGTGCTAGAAAGACGGTGGCTGAGGGTCTACATGTCCTGGGAATGACGCTAAACTCTATCTGATGGTGAGGGTCCAGTTTTGGAGGTTTGGGGAATGTGGAGCACCCCTTCATCACCATTTCTCCCTGGTCCACTCTGACCCGGAATGGTAGTACCTGTTAGGGTCCCATCTATGGGTTGAATAGAAAAACATGAGTTTATAAACAAAATTGTATTATGCATTAAGAATGGATTTATTTCACATCTTTGTCTGCATTAAATAACCCACTAAGGTTGATATGCCGTAAAACAAAACAAACTAAACCAACAGTCGGATTACAGCACTTGCTACCCGGATGGATCCCCAAATGGTTTGAAAGGGGCTCTTTAGCCTTGGTCGGCAACCCATCAAAGTCAAGGAAAAGTCCGACACAAAACCTCTGCTGCCTTTCAAGTAAAGGCTAGGGGAGTAAACCCCGATAATCAGCCCACCCCAGAAAATGACCAGAAGGTACTGTTACTTATCTGACACACAAACGCAAAAATACCGTTTCCCTAATCTCATTTCATTTCTTAGGAACATCGATATTAACTTATGGGGTACTTACTACTCGCATAAATCCCCAAATGGGTTAAAAGGGGCTCTTTAGCCTTGGTCGGTGTTATAGGTGATATAACCTATTGACATAAATGGAATGCACCGACGGCTACTATAAGTAACAGGAACAATTGTGGCTTAAGACGAAGCAAATGCGAGTAACTGTATTGGTCGGACGCAATCTCCACTTTCTTTGCTGTAAATTTCTACTCCTTTTGTTCAATACATGTGTATACATTGTTACCAGTCGTTTGTCTTATTTTGACTCTTAAAACCCCACAACAATCGGTAGCCCATCAGTCAACGGAAAGTCCGATACAAAACCTCTGCTGCCTTTTGATATAAGGCTAGGGGAGTAAACCCCGAAAATAAATCAGGAGCTGGAGTCCCTAAGGTGGTGTGATGCTGAAATCCAATGCTACCCATCAACTCCTGTGACACTACCGTTGCCAAACCGCATTGGTACCTTACCTTTCATTTGGACCACAGCGGCAGTGTGGAGAGGGGGGATTTGCTGCATGGACAACAGCTTATCCTCCGTACTAACCCGCCCAGGCTATGTAATTCAAAGAGAGAAAAAAAAATTTGGGCACTACTCCATTGTCTCTCGTAGACTGAAGACTGCCAACCATTTATCTATTCATTTTTTAAAAAATAATTTGTTTTTATCTTTTTATTGTAGTTAATGGGCTCCCATCTGTGATTCTCGTTCTCTTCGCCTCGAGATTTGACGTTATTACAACGAATCTTTCTCTTCTCGGCTTTTCCCTAACGTGAAGCCCACTTCATTTAATTAGATGACGTGGGAAGAAGCTTAATATTTAAGAGCCATTCCGGCGCAGAACTCTACGTTACGCACCATTTAATTTTGTAAAAGCATTCTTTTTTTTTTATTTCATTTCTTTCTTTTTGTCTTTATTTTTCACGTAGGTCTTTAGCAGTCAATTCATGGGCACCCCAGCCTCTGCTACAAACATCAGGGTAATCCGTAAAGCCTACACAACTTGATATAAAGGGGAGGTGCTTCTACTTTACGGATCTTCAGTCGCCAAAATATCTTGTATAATCAGTGATGCAAAACACTATGCAAGGTTTTCTTTTATGCGAGGTTTTGGTAAAAAAAAAATTCTAAGTAGATATCATCTGATCTCATCCTTCTTAGTGCAATGAGGAGGTGCTGTTTAGTGAACGGGTCCCCAGTAACCAGAGTAATTATGTTGTATACTCATGGAAGGTATTGGTTAACACGTGTGTTTAGCAAATTTTCTAGGTGTGCAGTCAATATTCACGGTGACATTTTTTAATACAGTGGGGAGTGTGATACTATTACATACCCACATAAAAATCGGGCATACAATTATTGTGTGAGAGTGAGAGGATAATTTTCACCTTTAGTTGTTAAAATTCATAGCATAAAATTGTGCGTGCGCATTATCTGAAATGAACTTAATTGTTATTAAGAACACATTTTATTATATTTTTGTGTTAAAGCATGCAGTTGTATTGTTTTCGAAAAAGTTTCTAAGATTTGTTTATTTCGCACGGAGACTTTCAAAATGGCTACCGGCTTGTTTCAAAGTGAAAGTCAAGGTAGGTTACTCTAATTGCCTTATTTGCTAGGAATTTTAACAACTAAAGGTGAAAATTAACAGTGAGGGTTCTCAGATAGAAGAGAGTTCTTCAGTGATAGAGATAGATATTAGAGAGAGACAGATTAGAGACTTACTTGTTTCGGAGTTGGCCTTACTTTATCACTTGTTGACATCTTTACTCTTCCAGTTCTCATGTTCATGCCTAGTTTTCTTCTAGCTTCTTCTTGAGTTCTTCTAAGGGCTTATGTTAGGCTTTGCTTGTGTTTAATTAAATGAACTACAAGACATTTTTTTGTTACTTGATCAAGTTTTTATTTTATCTTTATGCCCATATTCCCGCGCGGGGAGACTAGCCTCATGGGACGTCTTAACTCTTTGACGGCCCGAGCTGAATCTCAAATCTCTCACTTCTCACTCCTCTTTTCTCCCCATCACCACGTACCATTCTTCGTCCAATCAAAACCATGCCACGCGTCTATGTTGACATCACCATTCACATTTTCCGTTCCAACACACACACACCATCACCACTCAAACTTTTTCATAACTAATTCGTTTGTTTGTTTGTTGTGTTTTACGGCATATCAACCTCGGTGGGTCATTTAATGCTGACAAAGTTTTGAAATAAATTCATTCTTAATGGAGCTAAAATTCTATCATTGACTTTATTTCATTAAGTAATAATGACCCTTTTAACGATTTAACTATTTGCTTATTTTGAGTCGCTCACAGCGACTCTCCCTCTACTACGATCCTACCGTAAACCGCTGGCAGGACCTCTCGCACATGTCACTTTTTCACATTGAAAACTCACTACATGAACTCCTCTTCAAATAAAGTCCTATTATTGTAATCTGAGTTCTGAGGTGATTAGATAGGGAAGTTTGACATTTCCCATCATGCAGGTAAAAATTGTGCTTTAAATGGACTCTTTCGTCAATTTCGACGCATGAGGGTTCATCCAATGTACAACCTACACAGTGTTTTGTTTATAATGGTGAAGGTTTCTGTTGGATCATCCGCACTTTTTGGCACAGTTGGTAGGAAAGAATTGGTGCACAAGGAATGCCACAAACCCAACCAACGACTGACCTCAGGTTTTTCAATTTCAGAGTTTTCCTTCTCGTAGACTGGTTACCTATCCAAGGTTAAAGAGCCCAGTCTGTTTTACTATTTTATCCATAGCTGGATGGAGAATATATGGATTCACACCTTTCCCAAGGGTATTAGCACTATGTGAAATGCAAACTGCCTTGTCTAAGATTTGAACTCGGATCGACGAGTCTATTTCCTACGACTCAATTATGCCACGCGCCTCCATTACTAAAATAATGCCAATTTGTTTACTTACCAAAGTGCATCTCGCTGGCAGTTTAACCACTAGGCCTAGAAAAAGGGTTCAGAAATTAAATATAGAAAACTGTGCTAGCAGGGTTGATAAATATCTTCCAGCTATCTTGTTTCCAGCTGCATCTTCCGTAGCAGGTGCAATTTGGCGCAACTTTTTTTCGGTTGTTTATTTGTTTGTTTTGCTTATATTTCCGTGTCAAATCAGGAAAATCGGCAGCCATTTTGTTATTAAACGCAACGCTAAAAAGAAAAAAAAAAGCGGGAAAACATTGTGATACTAATCCAATCTTCCTTCCTTAAAATGGCGTCTTGCTCAGCGGTATCTTTGTTATCACGGCCTGCATCTAATTCACACGTCATTTCCCCCTCCCCTCTCTCTCACTCTCTCTCTCTCTCTCACTCTCTCTCTCTCTCTCTCTCTCTCTCTCACTCTCGCACTTAGACGAACGCACCTGCCAGGTAAGAGATGTTAATCAGTTTGGTAATGTTTAATTTAATGCGAGGTAACATGTATACAATTATAATTATTATCCGGTGTTTATTGCGAGTAATTTCGAAAACGTTTCGACCGTCTCACTCACCTACCTTCTTCTGCTCTATTACGGGTTCAGTAACCTTTAAGGGCTGGGACAATCATATATATATATATATATATATATATATATATATATATATATATATATGTGTGTGTGTGTGTGTGTGTGTGTGAGAGTGTGAGCGTGTGTGTGTGTGTGTGTTTGGGCAGCATTCTTTCATTTATGCATGTTGAATTAAACAAAAGACACATCTCTTGTTTAACAATTTTATTTTTGATCTTTTCTAATTTTCTGGCCAACTTTTTAATATTTGGGTGAAATTCGTGGATTAGTCCGCCAAAGTTCAGGTCCCAAGTACTTTCGGCACTTCGAAGTGCCATCATCAGGGGTGATGTGTTCCAGTTTTTTAAAAATTATATGAATGTAGAGGCTGGAAGGAGAAGAATTGATGAGAAAGGTGTTATAGGCATTTTAAAAGGTGTGTACTGTATTGGAAATTAATTTTATTTAAGGATGGTTTGTATTGTTTTATGTATAAAGCTTCTAGTATTTGGAGTTTTTGTTTATTTTTTTCTTTGTGCAGAATGTGTGTATTTTCCGTTATAATATTTCGGTAATTAGAATGGGGGCATGAATGTAATTTTAGGTGTTGTGAAATGGAGCTATTATCTGTCATATGGAGGGTTAGGCGACGTGCCAATGTGGTTGAGGTGAAGTCGTCGTATGTATTTTTATTTTCTGGGAGACTGCGATTTCCTAGGGGACATTTAAATCTGTATACTACAGATATATATATATATATATATATATATATATATATATATATATATATATATATATATATATATATATGTATGTATTAGTATATATTTATTTACATGGGAACAAGTCTGCTACCATTGGTTTCATGCTGTGTAAATTATTTTTTAAGCGGAGCAATCATCGGGCAGCGACAAATTTAAATACAAACTAGACTATTTATTTATCTATTACCGCTCTATTACAGATATTGAGCACTGCCCTAATAACACTGTACGTTGGATTACTACTGCTTCATCAAGTGTAATAGTGCCAACCATACACATTGATAATATATATATATATATATATATATATATATATATATATATATATACTAAAGCTGAGTTAATCAACTTTTGCTTCCTAAAGGCCATTTTACTGTTTAATTTAATGACACGAAAATTATACTAAACTATTCCTTACTTTTAGGGTTGAATTAGGTTTGAAAAAAAATCTGTTTTAATTGGTTCTAATTAGTCGTAGTTTGCAATTAAGTCAAAAACCGACCAATCTCTTACTTTACTCTCTGTCTATCACTTTCATTCCCTCGATGTATCTCTTGACTACCTCCTCGTTATATAATGTTAGTTTTTCTTGAGAGAAGAGAGAGTGAGAGACGCAAGAATGTGAAATGTATTTCTATGTTAAATTTCACAACCAGAAACCCGTAGCTTAAATGAGGTCAAACATTCCCTTTCTTAGAAAGCATATTGATAATGATTTTAAGGTTTCGTAACTTTGCTAACTCCCTTTTCCCTAATCTCAATTATCTACCCAGAGTTGAATGGGTGACACAACGGGCCACGTTTTGTCTAGTGTATATATATATATATATATATATATATATATATATATATATATATATATATAATTGTGTTTTCAGTGACATAATAGCCACTTAATATATATATATATATATATATATGTGTGTGTGTGTGTGTGTGTGTGTGTCTGTGTCTGTGGATGACTTATTAATATATATATATATATATTAATAAGTCATCCACAGACACGTGTTTCGGCATTTCACGCCTCTTCAGTGTGGTTAGACACAATTATATTTGGCTAGGGTCGAACTCAGACTGACCATTTGACAGCCTGATATCTAATCCCCTCGGCCACTGACAGCTGTAGCGGGGACTGGTGTTTTTAATCTATTAAGTACATATACTTGTTTATGTATTTTACGGTCACTGAGAGATCAAATTTCCGGGGAAACGATCATTGCTTATATGCAAGTAGAGAGAGTTAATTTAAATTACCGATTAGAGAGCTCATACCAAATTTATGGGACCATATATTAATAAGTCATCCATAGACAAAAGATATAAAATGAAACGAAATGTAAAAGCATTGAAGAGTAAAACTTAATTTTCTGTAAATGAAAAATCAAACTCAGTTGAAATTATGTCCAAAATTGTTTCCCAGTGTAACGGATCTGCGAGACTAATTTTATAACCATTACACCATCCACACTGTCGACTGGGGAGTTAGAATACACCGAATGCATCTCTACAGAGGAGTGAGACTCCCCCAATGGAACCACCTGTTGGCCGTAGGTGGCAACCTGTGATGCTTAAGGATAAAACCCAGGTGGATGAGCAGTCCATGACCTGCAATACTCCACTTTGGCCCTATCTTGGGCGGTCGGAGAGGCCCCCTCCGATCAATCGGCTGGTCACGTCAAGCCGTAGCACCTATATGATTTTCCCAACCCTATTGCCCTAATGGCAACCCCAATCCTTTTTATCATATGAGTGCTAGAAGGCGGTGATGAGGGTCTACATGTCCTGGGAATGACGTTAAACTCTATCTGATGGTGAGGTTCCAGTTTTGGAGGTTTGTGGGATGTGGAGCACCCCTTCATCACCATTGCTCCTTGGTCCACCCTGACCCGGAGTGGTAGTACCTGTTAGGGTTTCATCTATGGTTTAAATAGAAAAACATGAGTTTATAAACAAAATGTGAGTATCCATTAAGAATTGATTTATTTCAAAACTTTATCGGCATTAAATGACCAACTGAGGTTGATATGCCGTAAAATAAACGAAACGAAACGAAACCAAAACATTACACCATGATGGACTTTAGGTACGTATTTATCGGAACCATTTGTAACGGATAGAATTTGACACAATATCGCAACTAAGCGCCATCTAGCACTGAATAATAGATTTGCGAGACCAACTTGCTAACCATTACAGCAGGAAGTGACAGCCAAAATCGGGAATAAATCAGATAAGAGGAAAATGATAAACAAAAGAAAAGTTATGGGATTCTGTGGACTTTTGAGAGTATGCAGATTTACGTGGAGAGCTGTATAAAAATATGAGATACTCATTTGGTTTGGTTTATTGATTTTAACAGCATATCAACCCGTCTAGGGTTATGTCATGGCTAACGGTTAGGAAGTGATACATATCGTGTATTTATATCTATACTTTTTAGTAATTGGTTTTAAAAATGTGTTAGCATCATTGGGGATTATGTTGTATGGTATTGATTTGTTTCATGTCTATATTCTATGGTATAATTTTATTTCCCTCAAAAGGCATATCAACCCGTCTGGGGTTATGTCATGTCTAACGGTTAGGAAGTGATACATATCGTGTATTTATATTTATACTTTTTAATAATTGGTTTTAACAATGTGTTGGGGATTATGTTGTATGGTATTGATTTGTTTCATGTCTATATTCTATGGTATAATTTTATTTCCCTCAAAAAGAGAGAATATCCCTCATGTTGACATTTTCAAACAGATCTTTCATATTGTTTGTTTTAAAATAACGGTTTCTGATGTGAGCAAAAAACCTGCATTCCATGAATAAGTGTTTAATTTTCAAAGGTGTTTGACATGTTCCACATTGTGGTTGTTGTTCTTGTTTGAGTATATTGGAGTGCGTTAGTCTTGTATGACCAGTGGGAAATCGGGACACAATGACTTGTTCCTTTCTAGACTTTCTTAAAGTTGGTCTTCAGCTTCCCAAAGTGGGTTTGATTAGGAAGAGTTTATTGTGGATGTTGTTATTCCAGTGTGGTTGCCATTTTGTATGAGATATTGACAATTGTATTTAACAAACCATTGGCAACGTGTAGGAAGTGACACAAGGTGCATCCAGCGCTGTATAAAGGATCTGTGAGACTAGCTTGCTAACCATTAAACCACGAAGGGACGCCCTAAGTAAAAGGGAAACGTTTGCCTTGTGATTAATTCCTAATCTAACGGGTAGAATGTGACACTGTATATAAGGGGACATCTTGCGCTGAATAACAGATCTGCGAGACAAGCTTGTTCACTATTAAACGAGAGACCCACGGGTCAAAATCCGCCCCGGGTCAAAATCACGAGCGTCGATCCCAGGGAGCCATCCCCCCAGGCAACACCTGCCCCCTCGATTTAAAGGGGTAGGGCTGGGTTTATTGCCCAGTGCCTGAGGGGCCCCCCTTGAGGGTGAATGCCGAGGGGATAGACGCAATTTTTAACCCCGCCACCAATGAGTCTCAGCTTGTAGGTGGTCCCACGTTAATAGGGCCTTGTGCCTAACCTAGTACAAGTGGGGTAGGGGGATAATATCCACTATTAAACTATAGACGCCCTAAGTAAAAGGGAAACTTTTGCCTTAATTCCTAACCTAACGGGTAGAATGTGACACTATGCTGTATATAAGGCGACATCCATCGCTGAATAAAGGATCTGCGAGACAAGCTTGCTAACCATTAAACGACGATGGGACGCTGTAAGTAAAAGGGAAACTTTTGCCTTGTGATTCATCGCAGGATCCCTTACCGCTTACCGAGTGACCCACCCCTCCATTTTGTACGCGGCATCGAGGCAATTCAGATGAGTGCAGTGATAATGGTACTGATGCAGATTCGTGTGGAGGAAGGATGGAACATAAAGACGATGATAAGCCCGAGATGACGATGTTGGTGGCCTGTTAGAGTCGGAGGGGTGGGGTGCTTGGGGGCGTGGGGTGGTAAGTCCTACTTTTGTTTGTTTTTTTGTTGACATGACAAATCGTTTTTAGATCCCGCTCGGATAAATGTTTCGGTGAGGTTATTCAGTATAATTAAAAAATTGGAGATTGATAATCTAGATCCGGGTACTCTTGGCATATATACCGAACATATACA
>CM042169.1:1452977-1456619 GCA_023376005.1 Doryteuthis pealeii
GCAATTATTTATCCAGAGCTCAATAGGTGATCCAACCGTTCACATTTTTTCTAGTGTATATTCAAACGGTTAATGTTAAAATGCAATACGTTAAAAACATTATTTCATTCGCCTGAAGAGATAAGATAACATTGAAACAGTTCGTCAAATTAGTGTTAGTCGATAATATCAAATGCACATGGTGTTGGTGCAGCAAACAAAACAACAGCTGTGCAGTCAACAAAGACATTATCAGATGCTCACTATGACGTCTGGCATGGTTTCGGCGCTAAAGCATCATTACCACTAACCTAGAGCGCCTGCAGTATCTTAAAATAACACCAGACTTTGTCAGTTTTTGTGTCACATCGTGAGAATGCGGAACGGAAATATTGGGTGCCGCCATTTTTGAGATGCTATTTTAGCGCTAAAGTTTTTTGGCGCCAATTCAGAATATCAATAATATTTTGTGTTGAAACGAGAAGTGAATAACCGATGGCAGCGTTATGATTCACATAACAGAGAAACGGACAAGAGCAAACGACCGGCTGTGCAATGACCCAAGTAATGGGAAAGAGACAACAGCAACAACGGACAACGGAACGGACCATTTAATAGGGGAAAAAACAACAACAACGGAACAAGTAACGGGAAACGTACAACAGCAACCTTGGGTTGCGCAACGGACCAAGTTACGGGAAACGAAGAATAACAACAACGTACACCGGAACGGAGCAAGAGACGGGAAATGAGCAATCTATGGGCAGCGCAACGGACCAAGTTACGGTAAACGAAGAACAGCAACAACGTAAACCGAAACGGAGCAGATGACGAGAAATGAGCAATCTATGGGCAGCGCAACAGACCAAGTTACGGGAAACGAAGAACAGTAACAACGTAAACCGAAACGGAGCAGATGACGGGAAATGAGTAATCTATGGGCAGCGCAACGGACCAAGTTACGGTAAACGAAGGACAGCAACAACGTACACCGGAACAGAGCAAGTGACGGGAAATGAGCAATCTATGGGCACCGCAACGGACCAAGTTACGGTAAACTAACAACAGCAACAACGTACACCGGAACGGAGCAATCTATGGGCAGCGCAACGGATCAAGTAACGGAAAACGAACAATAGTAACCGACGGGTAGCGCAGTGACCCAAGTAACGGGAAACAGACAACAGCAACTATGCACAGCGGAACGGACCAATAGAAAAAACAACAACAACGGAACAAGTAACGGGAAACGTACAACAGCTACAGTGAGTTGCGCAACGAACCAAGGTACGAGGAACGATCAACAGCAACAACGTACAACACAACGGAACAAGTGGCGGGAAACGGGCAATCTACGGACAGCGCAACGGATCAAGTAACGGGAAACGAACAACAGTAACCGACGGGCAGTACAATGGACCAAGTAATGAGGAACGAACCACAGCAACAGCGCAGAGCATTACCACTAACCTAGAGCGCCTACAGCGTCTTAAAATAACACCAGACTTTGTTAGTTTTTGTGTCACATCGTGAGAATGCGGAACGGAAATATTGGGTGCCGCCATTTTTGCGATGCTAATTTAGCGCTAAACTTTTTTGGCGCCAAATGATTCTATATGTGATTTCTAAGACACACTGTATTATTATTGTATGATCCAGTATGTATAAATACAGTGAATCTTTAAATCACTACAAAGAGATCAATGTATAATAATCTTTTTAGATTATATACAGAGCAATATTTATCTTTGAAAGGAAGGAAAAACTCAACACCGTTATTCCATAATAAATTTATTTCGACCAAAATTGGGGCCTTTCTAAATCTAAGTTGATTTAATAAAGCTCCCTAAAATCAAGTCTCATCAGATGGGAAGTTAAAATAATTTGAATTGCATAACAGAAAAATTTACTCCTCAAAAAAATTTTTTTTTTCTTTACAAAATGTATAGATTAAAAGACTATCACCATGGTAACAGAAAGTCAAATGAGAAAAAAGAATATTTTTCAGGTCCAAGTTTTTTCAGGGGATGGTAATCAGACAAATTAACAACTATGAGAATTAAATAAGTCTGAAAAAGTATGAAGTAAGGATAAAACAAAAAAATATAAAATCTGAAAAAATATAGATAAAAAAAAATATAGATAAAAAAATATACATAAAAAATATACATAAAAAATAAATATATATATAAAAAATATAATAATAATAATAATAATAATAATAATGATAATAATAATTATATATATATATATATATATATATATTATATATATATATGGGAGAAATATGAGGAGGTTAATCCGACAATATATGGAGAAAAGTAGACAAACACGGGATGTTATGGAAACTGGATGTTTATTGTCGACGATGCAACGTTTCGGTCTATTAGACCTTCTTCAGGACTTGAATATAGTTCTTGCTTCAATGATGGACATTCTCAAAACGGTGAAAACAGTAGGTTGTCAGTAGGGGCAGGGGTGGTTGGGGGGTGGGGAGTAGATTTTCTTCTCTCTAGATGGGGAGTGTTTATATGGTGATGCAGGTGTTGGTCAAGAATGTTTGATGATGGGGGTGGGTCAAGATGAATGAGTTTGTGTATGTGTGTATGTCTGTTGTAATTGTCTTTTATATATACTAGCAAATATATGCACCCTCCGGGTGCAAGTATTTAAGTTTTAATATAATAAAATATGATATTAAATTAGAAAGGCTAATGAAACTGAATAAGAATACAGATAAAAAGATTTGAAACAGGGGGGTATGATTCAAAAGTAGAACAACTTTGAAACTAACTCTTCCGTCATTTTCCGTTACTCCCGTCTTTCATTGGTAAATTTTCCTAATTTAACTATTTAGTTAAAATAGGAAGTAAAGAATAATATTACAGTTATTTCTTCTTGTTAAGGGATTTCTTTTAAGATTTATCCCCGAGATTTTTGCTTATATTCATTAAGATAAAACCAAACAATTAGAAATCAGTAATACTAAGCAGATATTTATTAAAATCAAATTTTAAATATCAATATGCAAATTAGCCTTCTCGTTCACACTGTAAACCGTTATTTTGTTGTATATATAAATACAATTGCATGTTATTAGTATGTAGACATAGTCAACAGTATTAATAATGTAAAACAATTTTATTAATAACTGAGGTTTAAATAAAAATAAAATCATGGAGAATGTGATGTCAATAACTAAAGGGAATTGTGACTTGTATAGTAATATAGTTTCGGTTACAGACAGACAAACCCACAATCTCCATTATAATAAGATGTGTGTTTGGGATTTGTCATTAGTTGTATATGTTTGAGTTTTTTTATTAATTCTTTTTTATCTTTCTGTCCATCTATTTGTCTATTTTTTATTCAGTAGTATCTATCTTCCTGTGACAGATACACAGAAAAACAGTTAAATTCAAATTCAATTTAAATACATAGACAGATACACACAAAAAAATACATCGACAGATACACAGAAAGATAGATACTACTGAATAAAAATAGACGAACAGAAAGATTAAAAAAAAAAAACTTACACAGACACAACTAATGACACATCCAGTTCCCAAACACACATATATATAAAACAATTAAACAGACATACACACATACACATACTCATTCATCTTGACCAAGTCCCCCATCTCCCAAACATTCTTG
>CM042169.1:1456719-1489219 GCA_023376005.1 Doryteuthis pealeii
GTATGGTTGATGAAGGGGGTGCTCCAATTCCCCAACCTCCAAAAACTGGAACCCTAACCATCAGATCAAGAGTTTAACGTCATTCCCTAGTGAACAGTGTTTAGACCCTGTCAGTTGGCACAAGCCTTCTAGACACCCGGATGATGATAAAGGGGTTGGGGCTTGCTATAAGGGAAGATAGGGTTGGGGCAATCATATAGGTGCTTAGGCTTGCGGGTGACCTAGCCAATTGATCCGGAGGGCACTCTCCGAACCAGCCGTCTTAGCCTTAAGTAGTGTGTTGCAAAGTCATGGACTGCTCAATCAACGCTGGCTTCGTATCTTAAAGCATGCTTATGGGGTCGCCACCGCACGGCCAACAGGTGACCCCATCTTGGGGGGAGGTTTCCCTCCTGCCAAGGTGGGCAGATGAGTGCATTTTCTAAACGCCCCAGCTGACCAGGGCGATGGGTGATAAAGGAATGACCTACACTCTTTCAAGTTCCAGAATGTTGAAACTGTCAGTCATCAGATAGCGGTTTTTAAACTTCAGAACGCTTGTATCTTAGAACAGACTTTATGGCAGTGTCACGCCTTCTTGGATTATTTTCAAGTACCGGAAGATACTTTTTGTTTTTAACTTCGATTCCTGTCGTTGGGTATTCAATGTTTTTTTAAAAAAACTCATTTTTGATCTATGTGAACCGCATGGTGTCTACAACCTTGATTTTTTACCAACATGGACCCCCTTTTAAGCGCCTATGTTTACTCTGTGGACCCCCTCTAGCTATTTGGTTGTTTAAGAAATTTGTATCATTCTTAATAGTTAAATACATTTTACGTAGATTCGCCTCTGGTCCGAGGCATGTTATAT
Organism: Doryteuthis pealeii; assembly: GCA_023376005.1. Classification (NCBI taxonomy): domain Eukaryota; kingdom Metazoa; phylum Mollusca; class Cephalopoda; order Myopsida; family Loliginidae; genus Doryteuthis; species Doryteuthis pealeii. Next base: position 1,457,573 of record CM042169.1, read on the forward strand.
TGGTCTCCCGGGTCCAACTGGACCTCCGGGTTGAGAACTCTTGATTTAACTCCATAAGTAGGCTTCTCAAACAAGGCCACTGAACCCATCCCCGGGTCAGAGTATTCAATGGCTGTATAAGTTAGTGGTGAATACTGATGGAAACATCTTAGACAGCAAGGACATGTAGGATCATACCACAGGTACTTTGAGTAATTTAGCAATTATTATAACGTTTGAGTAATTTACGTTTAGAAGCTAATTGGCGAGATCGGATGATGTTAAAAGTTAAAAAACTCTTGATTTAATTTCAATCTTTCTTAAAAGGGGGATTCGTAAAATATCTACATTAGATTTGCACGATAGAATAACTCGGGGTGGTTCAAGATATTCTTTTACATTGATTATGCCGACAGAAACAAAAACTGACTCGAAAAGTATCTAATTGGGGGGCCGAAATTTACCAAAAATTGTATGTCCTCGTCATTGCACAATTTTAATTATCTACAAATAAAACCAGAACATGCGTAACGTTCTGTTTTTTTTTTTTCTATATCAGTGAATTTTAGTTTAGGAATTTACCGTACGCCAAGCTATTGGAATGTTTCATTTTTGGATGAATAAAATGGGACAAATAAGAAATCTGCGAGTTAAGGACAGACATTCACAGAAAAGAGTTTTCCAATGTGCACTTGTTTAAAAAACGTTGTTTTGTGGAAGAACTATTTTTATAAATCTCGTCTTCTTACAAAAAGATACATCAAGAAACAATTTAGGTAGGATCCTCTGATAGATTATTGGATTTGATCGGTAACATCCTAGGGTAGTTAAGATTCTCATCCACAGAAAGGCGATGGTTGATAACCACCCGCAATATGGAAGGCATGGTATCGGCTATAAATAGTTATCAGTCATATTGGAAATCCCGATTCACTTGACAAGTTAGAGTGCGACAAGTTCTTTTAGGCGGTGGTTATTCAGTGTTGCTGTATGGGTGCTGCACCATCGTGTGGATCCCTAACGACGGCCGCCTTGAGAATAAGCTAGATGGGAGACGCTGCACCGAATGCTGGCGTGCAGTGTTGTGATAATTCAGAATCGTGGAACGAGCGTATCTGCACTCAAGGAAGCGAGCTGTTCGGCCAGATGCCACCCAATGCTCGGGAAAGAAGACTCCATCTCGAGTGACGACGAAACTAGGAGCGCCATGCAGGACACGCTGCTGAAGATAGCAGGGATGAGCTCATACACGAACGTTCTTCCGTCTGTTGGAAGCCAACACATGGACATGCCTAAATGTGGCATCTCACCGCCACCACACATGGACGCTAACTATTTGACACAACTATTCAATGGATGCTGGTTACTCGGCGCGGAAAAGACCTTAAACCCAGGGGCTCGATGGCTTGATAAGGGGAAGGTTGCGAGAGATTGTTCATGGGATTCCGTGTGCGTGCGCGACATTGATGATGACTGAGAGATTTAAAAACTTCGTAATGGCAACGATCGTCAGATATGTAGAGCCTAGGTGAAGACACTGAAGATTGACCTTACAGCAGGCCGAACAAACAGTAGCAGACACGACAGACAAATAAATGATTGGAGGTGTTGGTGGTGTGACTGGTTATAATCGTGAGGGAAATGGACTCGTCAACCCGTAGTCAATAATACTGGGACCAAAGCCACTGTTCACATGTAGCGGCGGATACTCGTTGTGAAGGTAATGGGAAATCCACACGTACTCTCTCCTCCAGCTACTTGAGGTAAATTAGTGGAGGTCAGCTGGACCTCTTTTAAAACTTGGGTAAGGCAACGTAGGTGTTTAGGATAGATAAAAACGCTGCTGAATTTAAGAACCTGTTTATATAGTTCGGCTTGAGGATCGGGTCACACGTTATCGCTAGCAAGTTGAGAATCTAAAAATTTTTGTTTTGAAGTTGTTTGTTTTCTTTCAAAATGCGATTATTAATCGACTTGCACACCAAATTCTATATCAACCTATGAAAAAAATTCAAAAAAGTTATTTAATTTTTCGCTCGAGTTTTCAAGGGGTGCGCAGGTTTCCGCCGTTGGAAGTTTATGTCAATCGTAAACCCCTCTTAATCGGTAACCGCTCGGAATGAGGAAACTGGCGCGAAAGGGTATAGTGGGTGACCCGCAGAAAAAACCAGAACCCCAAATTATTCTAGTTTATAACAATAGCCAAGCTGCTAGTGATAATGAGTGTGTATATGCTCAGTCGGTAGAGCGGTTCGACTAAAGCAACCACAACTCACTTGGAGAAGGTTCCTATCTCGATAGCCGGTCCTCTAGGACCTATGAGCTTAGCACAGGGCATGTGTGCAAGTAAATAAGGAGAGCTGAATGGTAGATGTGGCGCTCCACGTCTCCACCGTGCGACCGCCTAAATCATAATCGTCCTTGGTCTAGCGCAAGTGAAAAAGGAGGATAAGACGCCTCGAGCATGGATGTGGCTGATACGCGGGGACTTTAGGCCGCCCGACGAACTCTTTTTTATATTTGTGTATTAAGTTTTCGGTATTCGCCGCCCCGCCCGGTCATACAACACATACATAACATACATATTTATACAGATAACGAGATATCCAACGGGCGGGAGGTAATTCAAGTTGGTTTTATAAGTAGCAGAACCTTTACAGTACTGGGTCGACCTACCCGTAGTGGAGGGCTGGGTGAGAATGGCATATCATAAGTCCGAGCATGTTTACGGTATCCTGTGTAATGAGAAAGTGCGTCCGCGTCCGTCCTGCCGCTCAGAAAATTGCTACAGCCTTGCTTGGGCGGTGACTATCAAAATAAACGCGCCCCAGCTATGTGCGCTCGGCGGTTTACTCGAGAGGAAAACAAGCCCAAACTTAGGGCGTAAAATGTATTCTTTTTTGGGGGGGGGCTTCTCTTTTTTTTATATGACAAATGGAGATGGGTGATAGATATATATATAACAAAGTAATAAATGAAGCAAATGTGAGGTATATAGATAGATAGTCCATTTTTTCATATCTTTAAACAGAATTACGAACCAAAATTACGAATATATAAACAGAGAAAATTACGTCATTTTGGGGGTCCTATAGCTGTTTGGTGATGCCTTTTTCCCCTAGGTATGAAGCAATATTAAAGGAAGCCGGATCTCCATTAACATTTCGTGTGTTACTTTGGTCACCATGAAGGCATTCCGAATATTTTATCTTAAAACTTTTCTTTTGTGTTAAAGAGAGGGAAGTGGCTAGTAGGATGTGTTCTCAAGTGTTTATTATTAATTATTATCTATTAATTAATTTATTATTATTTTATTTTTGCTAAAAAATGTTATTTGCTAAAAATCGCCAAAATAAATATTATAAGTATATAAGCAGAATAAATAGAAGCTACAAATATGATATATTCGTACTGAGAAAGAGTAGAAGTTTACAACACAAAATATAATTCTATACAAATTACGAATAAATAAATAAGCAATTACGCAAAAAAGGAGCCCCCCCCCCGCCTGCTCTAAAATACATTTAATGCCCTATAGGTTGGTTGTTTTCTTTCAAAGTAACAGCCACCGAGACGACATAAGCTCGGGACGTTATTTTGAATAGTCACGGTAGCAATTTCTGAGACTGTGTCCACACTGTTTGAAGTGACTACCACCTCTTTTGCTTTGGTCTGATTATGATCCTCTCAACCGGAAGTGAATCATTCGCCTACCGCTGTGTGGTGTGGTTTCTTATTTCTCTCCCCCTCGCCTTTTTTTTCTCGGTGTCTAAGGTTTGACTTCTTAAGATAATTGCCTACAAACGGAATAAGTCAATCTTTGTTTTTAAATTTAAATGTTTTTTTTTTAAAGATCGTTTCAAACCAAAGTCTCTTTCTCTCTCTCTCTCTTCGTCTCTTCTATCATCTCGATCCTCTCTATCTCCTCTCTCTTCTCTCTTCTCTGTATTCTCTCTCTTTTCTTTCATGCTGCTAACGCCTTGTCTGCTCTCTTGTCTTTGCCTCCTCTCTCTTGCCCTCTCACTCCATTTCCCTCTTCTATCTCTCTCTTTTCTCGCTTTCTCTCTCTGGTCTGTCTCTCTGTCTGTCTTTCTCCTCTCTCTGTCTTCTCTCTGTATTTCTCAATCTCTCTCTCTCTCTTCATCTCTCTCTCTCTTCGTCGCTCTAAAAGAAAGCAAAACCACCACGCTTCGTCCTGCTCTCTTGGGATCTTTCCCCTCCTGCTCTCTCTCTCTCTTTGCCCCTCTCTCTATCTTCCTCTATATCCCTCTATTTTGGTCTATCTCTGTCTCTCTGTCGTCTGTCTCTCACTTCTTCTGTCTCTCTATCTCTCTGTTCTCGTCTCCTCTCTCTCTCATCTTCTTCTTCTTTTCTCTCTCCCTTGTAAGAGATACTGACGACACGGTGGACTTCTCACGGAACGCCAAGAAAAGAATATATAGTAATATAATACATATATATATACTATATATAATATATATATATATATATATATATATATTTATTATATATATATATATATATATATATATAATGTCAAATATAGCTGACATTTTGTCCTTCCCGAAACAAATAAAAATTAAACCAAAATTAATAAAAGCAAACTTGAACGTAAAGGTCACACAAAACTACACACTCCTTTTTTTTTTTAGTTAAACCAAGAAAACCAACCAGAATTCAACGCAGTCAAACACCCGCTAGACTATTAACACAATTCTAACAAAATGTGAGGATTTTTGCCGGTTTAGCTGAGTCGGTAGTGTACATACCAGCAGGAATCGTAAGGTTTCGGGTTCGATACCTGGTCCTCCAAACCTTCAGCGTAATGAATTGCACAAATTGGATTATCTGGTCTGTGCGGTAAAGTAGGGAGGTGATCGTATTATGCGTGTGGCGCTCCACCTAAGAAAAAAATTCCTGATGTAGCGCTAGCAAAAAGGGGTAGGACTCCTTACTCTACAACCACAAACAACGTGAGAGGTATTCAAGAATATCAAGTAATAATCAGAATTGATTCTCAACGGGGTCCAGCTGGACCATCTGTGGTGGCAACGGACATTTCTAGTGGTCCACAGAGAGTTTGAAAAGAGTTTGAAAAATGGTGAAGAAAATACTGAATTTCTTGTTCTGAAATGGTCATGAGTTGACAGATTTTTTTAATCAAAAATCATGTCCACTTTTTTACCCGCAATTTCGGGCTTTAAAATTCTCATAACTTTTGAACCACTGGGGATATTTGTATAATTCAAACAGTTTGTTTGAACTCCATTTACAAAGCTTCTATATAACTAACATGATTGGAATAACAATAACCTCAGAATAAAAAAAAATCAACTGGGAATGCTAATCTAAGTGAGGAAGGGTAAAACCAAGTACTGTTGACTAAAAGGAGGGAAAGAAAGAAAAAGAGTGAGAGAGTTAAAATCAAGATTATAATAACTTTTTTACATATTTGAAGCCACAAAATGTTTTAGCTATTTTACAAAAATTTAACTAATTTAGCGCTTCTTATAATGACCCTCCCCAGTTGAAAATCTCTATTTCAGCGCACGTCGATGATCGGCGGGAAATGAATGTCTTGTCTTATTTTAACACGTGTGCTAGCCACTCACAAAAAACATTCAAGAAAGGAGGATTGGCCCATGGGAATTTTTGGAATAAAAAAATGGTCCATAAGCCGAAAAAGGTTGAGAAGCCTGGTCTAGATGAACGGTTTTCCTTTTGCTGAAAAAAAAGGAAATGTCATCTATTTATGAGGAAGTGCGTCCCGGTCTCCTGCCTCAAAAATTACTACCCGGTGAATATCAAAATAACGCCGCCAGCTATGTCGTCTCGGCGGTTATACTCGAGTGAAAACAACCAACTTAGGGCGTTTTTATACTTAGCAAGTATAAAATTATACACAAAAAATTATATGACAATAAACTGGAAGTTTCTAAACGTATCCTTCAAAGCGGTGCCCTGTCGACTGAGGCGTTAAAATACACCGACTGCACCTCTGCAGAGGGGTAAGACTCCCTCAAATGTGTCCACCTGTTGGCTATGGTTGGCGACCCGTGATGCTTAAGGACGGAATCTTAGTGGACGAGCAAGTCCATGACCTACAACACGCCACTTAGACCCTTACTTAAGCTAGACGGGCGGTCGGAGAGGCCACCTTCCGATCATGGCTGGTCCACGTCAAGCCCTAGCAACTATATATATCTTTTTACCTAACCCTCCGCACGAGCAGGATGTGACACAAGGTCCAATTTTTAAAAGCGGAGTTTAACAGGTTTGAATTCAGAGTTTTCCTTTCTCCTAGACCGGTTGCCTAACCAAGATTAAAGAGCCCAGTCTGCCTTCTATTTACCCATAGCTGAAGGCAGAGTAGAATTCATACCTTTCCCAAGGGTAATTACGCGCTAAGTGAAAATGCAATTAACCACGTCCAGGATTTGAACTCTAGTACCTATATGATTTTTCCCAACCCTATTGCCCTTATAAGGCAAGCCCAAACCCTTTCTTATCATGTGGGTGCTAAGAAGTTGGTGGCTGATGGTCTACATGTCCCCTGGGAATGACGTTAAACCCTATCTGATGGTGAGGTTCCAGTTTTGAGGCTTGGGGAATGTGGGAGCACCCTTTCATCACCATTGCTTCCAGGTCCACTCTGACCCGGAGTGGTAGTACCTGTTAGGGTCCCATCTATGGGTTAAATAGAAAACTGTAATTTTTAAATTGAGTATCCATTAAGAATGACTTTATTTCAAATTGGTTCGGTATTAAATGACCCACTGATGTTGATATGCCGTAAACAAAAAAACAACAAACCAAACCTATTTGTGCTCCTAAGTAAGTTTTGTCTATGTCAACTTGATGGCCTCTGTCTTTTGTAACTGAGTTGACGGAACACTCTAGCGCACAACTGTGTCACCTACTTTACACTTCCAGCTGTCTTAACCTTCTAGCAGTTCCTGTCTCACACCTCTCACCCTATTCACCTTCCACCCGCATCAGTCCACCCGTTTTTCTTGCTTCATACGATATATACTTTTTTTTAAGCATCCGTCTTTTTTCTTTATTTTGGTGTGACACTGAAACCGCGACACAATACCCGCTTAAATATCCGTAACCGTTTTCATTAACACATTTAATCTTAGCTTGAAGGCTGTTTCATAAGAGGTTGAGGTAAGCAAGCTAAACTTTCACACCAATTATAAGTGAGTTTAATTCTCACTGGGTGCCCTTACTTCTGGCCCTGTGCGCAATTTAAGCTCCGCTTGGTAATAAGGTACCTCATGTGGTGTAATGGTTAGCAAGCTGGATTAGCATTATTACCATTATTAGTGAGTTCGCTCCTCACTGGGTGCCCCATACTTCTGGCTTTGTGCTGCATCTAAACTACGCTTATTAAATAACAATAAGTGAGTTTGATTCTCACTGGGTGCCCCTTACTTCTGGCTTTGTGCTGCATCTAAACTACGCTTAGTAAATAACAATAAGTGAGTGTGATTCTCACTGGGTGTCCTATACTTCTGGCCTTGTGCCACATCTAAACTATGCTTACTAAATAACAATAAGTGAGTTTGATTCTCACTGGGTGTCCTATACTTCTGGCCTTCATGTGGTGTAATGGTTAACAAGCTAGACTAGAAGACTATTATTAATGAGTTCGCTCCTCACTGGGTGCCCCATACTTCTGGCCTTATGCCGTATCTAAGCTACGCTTACTAAATAACTATATCCAAAAAATATTCCAACAGAAGGCTGTCTCATAAGATGTTGGGGTAAGCATTTATAAGTGAGTTTGATTCTCACTGGGTGCCCTTTACTTCTGGCCTTGTGTTGCATCTAAGCTACGCTTAGTAAATAAGAGAACCTCATGTGGTGGAATGGTTAGCAAACTGTATTAGCTGACCATTATTTGTGAGTTTGCTCCTCACTGGGTGCTCCATACTTCTGGCCTTGTGCCGCATTTAAGCTCCGCTTGGTAAATAAAGGTACCTCATGTGGTGTAATGGTTAGCAAGCTAGATTAGCATTATTACCATTATTAGTGAGTTCGCTCCTCACTGGGTGCCCCATACTTCTGGCCTTGTGCCGTATCTAAGCTACGCTTACTAAATAATTATATCCAAAATGATTCCAATAGAAGGCTGTCTAAGATGTTATAAGTGAATTTGATTCTCACTGGGTGCCCCTTACTTCTGGCCTTTTGCTGCATCTAAGCAGTGGTAATACCTGTTAGGGTCCCATCTATGGGTTAAATAGAAAAATGTATTTATAAAGAATTGTGCATCCATTAAGAATGAATTTATTTTAAAACCTTATCGGTATTAAATGACCCACTGAGGTGGATATGCCGTAAAACAAAACAAAACAAACCAAACCTAATAATTCTTTATATTATCAAATATAATACAGCTTTTATACATTATCTAATTTGAAAAATCTTTTATACAATATCTAATTTTATACTTTTTTAATACATTTTCAAATTTACTACATTTTATACATTATCTAATTTGATACATTTTAATACATTATATAATTTAATACATTTTAATACATTATTTAATTTAATACATTTTCATACATTATCTAATTTGATACATTTTCATACATTATCTAATTTGATACATTCTCAAATTTAATACAATTCTATACATCTAATATAATAGAGCTTTTATACATTATCTAATTCTATACATTTTTAATACATTTTCAAATTTAATACATTTTTATTCATTTTTATACATTATCTAATTTGATACATTGTCATACATTAACTAATATAATACATTTTTTATACATTATCTAATTTGATAACTTTTTATACATTATATCTATTATATCTATAAGTAATATAATACAGCTTTTATACATTGCATAATTTGATACATTTTAATACATTATCTAATTTGATACATTTTTTCAAACTGTTTCCTCCGAACGACAAACAATAATCCTGTATACGGCGGTGTTTTCGCGGCCCTATATAGTTACCTCCGATCAATTACACTCTTCGTAGTGATGACTTTCTCGACACAGACAACGAAATTAAAGATATAATCCAGGGCTTTGTCTTCGAGAAAGAAACGTTTTTCTAAAAATAAACAAATAATCTAAGAAAAATGTCGTATTAGCATCGTCAGTCATGGTCGTTGTAGAAATCACCGCGGGGAATTGATTTAATTAGAGACAGTTGTGTCAACATATGGCGGAAGTAAACCACACACAATATATATATATATATATATATATATATATATATATATATATTATATATATATATATATATTATTTGTATACATATTATCTTTTTCTAAAAATAGCTAAAACAAAAAAAAGGCAAGAATCGACGATATACAGCAAAAAAGCTACGACTGATTCAGACTACGCAGATGAGCTAGCGCTTCTTGCAAATACAGTGATTCAAACGAATCTCTGCTGAATAGCCACGAGTCGGCAGCAAAAATATGACTTTCGTTTCTATATGATGGAGGGGACAGTGACTGTCCGTCTATCCTAAGTATGGATCACTTTGTTATATACCCGTTCGACATATCGGGTATATATATATAATATATTATAATACACACACACACACACATATATATATATATATAATATATATATATATATAATATATGAGCTGCGTTTGAGTGTACTTTGTCTTCATTCCACCTCAGTAAGAAGTTACACATCCTTTTTTCTCATAAAAAAACGAATGCTTTTGTCGTCTGTACTAAGCTAGAGAACATTTTGATTTTTCCGCCATCTGTCATCTTCATCTTTTATCTTTCTGCCATTCCTCCTACCGTTTGCATACTCCTACCTCCCGTCATATTTGTTTTTACTCCAGGTAGAATTAGAAATACCTGGGTCTGCTTAGCCCGCCCGTTCAGATAAATCTTCCTGGACAAGACCCCCGAATATGACATACCAATGCTGTTCGTGTTTCACCAAGACTTCTGATTTCTTTACCTTCTGTCGTCGTCGTCCTGAGATTTAATATAGTCTCTCGTCTTGTCCTTCTTCTTACCCTGTCACATCAATTTTTTTTTCTCTGGTAGGAAAGAGAATACCTCGACTCTGCTCTGCTGAAGCCGCCCATACCGATAAATCTTCTTGGAAAGGGCCCCGCAAAAGATAACGACTTCCAGCTTTTGAATGAGGGACAATTCTCGACAGCTTTCAATCAAGATTTTCGTAACAAGATCTATATCGAGACTTCTCAAATTTATTTGAGCTTGATACCCCGTAACTGTATGTTTTGTATAATCTATGTGGTGGCATAGATTATTGGCAACCCCCTGTAGTTCTGCAGCGATGGTCCCTTTCATATCACGGACGGAAAATTGCCGCCAGTTGAAGTCTCGCACGTCACGTGATTTTGATTAGGTTACTCAGTTCGAGCCGATATTAGCGCAAGGAGACGTGCTTTCGGCTGACTCAAATCAGCGCTGTGTGTTAGGTTGTAAAAGAAAATTTAGTTTAAAGAAAATTTTGCCCTATCTGTGGAAATAGACATTTTGTTTCATATGAGAATCAAATATCCGTATTGATTCTTCCAAATGAATGGTAGTAGGTGGGTAGGGATTGGGGAGGGTGTGTAGTGGTCGGAGGATCAGTATGTGACGGTCTAACAGTAAGTTAAAACATTAGGTTCCTAGATAGGTGTTGTATACCAGCACACACCTACACAATAACCCACACTAAACTGATAAGGACATGCTTTGCATCAGTCTGGCGGGCTTTGGTTTGGTTTGTTTTACGGCATATCAACCTCAGTGGGTCATTTAATGCCGATAAAGTTTTGAATAAAGTCAATTCTTAATAGAAATCAATTCTGTTTATAAACATGTTTTTTCTATTTAACATAGAGATGGGACCCTACAGGTATACCACTCCGGGTCAGAGTGGACCAGGGAGAAATGGTGATGAAGGGGTGCTTTCGCATTCCCAAACCTCCAGAACTGGAACTCACCATGAGATAGAGTTTAAACGTCATTCACAGGACATGTCGACCCTCAGTCAACGACTTCTAGCAACCATTTGGTAAAAAGGTTGAAGCTTGCCCATAAGGCAATAGGTGTAGGGCTAGGGCTTGACATGACCAGCCAATTGATCGGAGGGGCTCTCTCTGACTGACCGTCTAGCCCAAGGAAAGACCAAAGTGGAGTATTGCATGTCATGGACGGCTCATCACAAGACTCTGTTCTGTTCTTAAGCATCAGGTCGCCATCACGCGTCAACAGGTGGCCCCCACTTGGGGAATCTTACCACCTACACAATAACCCACACTACACCTGATAAGGATAATGCTTTTCATCAGAGGCACCTGTTGTGTAACGGTTTCATCTAGAAATTGTACGGCCAAGTTAAATCCTGGTCTCAGTTGTTTGCGTTTCAACCCGTGCTAATTCTCCTAGGAAAGGCAGGAAACCATTCCCCTTCCAGCTAAAATAGAAGGTTCAGGTACGGCTCTTTAGCCTTGGTATGGGAGAATGGTTCCTGCCTTGCCTAGGAGAATTAGCACGGGTTGAACGCAAACAACTGAGACCAGGATTTTTGAACTTGGCCCGTACAATTTCTACGATGATAACCGTTACACCAACAGGTGCCTCTGATGAAAGCATATATCCTTATCAGGTGTAGTGTGGGTTATTGTGGTAGGTGGGTAAGATTCCCCCAAGTGGGGCCACCTGTTGACCGTGGATGGCGACCCGTGATGCTTAAGAACAGAACAGAGTCTTGGTGGATGAGCCGTCCATGACATGCAATACTCCACTTTGGTCTTTCCTTGGGCTAGACGGTCAGTCAGAGAGACCCCCTCCGATCAATTGGCTGGTCATGTCAAGCCCTAGCCCTAACCCTATTGCCCTTATGGCAAGCTTCAACCCTTTTTACCAAATGGTTGCTAGAAGTCGTTGACTGAGGGTCGACATGTCCTGTGAATGACGTTAAACTCTATCTCATGGTGAGGTTCCAGTTCTGGAGGTTTGGGGAATGCGAAGCACCCCTTCATCACCATTTCTCCCTGGTCCACTCTGACCCGGAGTGGTAGTACCTGTTAGGGTCCCATCTCTATGTTAAATAGAAAAACATGTTTATAAACAGAATTGATTATCTATTAAGAATTGACTTTTATTTCAAAACTTTATCGGCATTAAATGACCCACTGAGGTTGATATGCCGTAAAACAAACCAAACCAAACCAGACTGATGCAAAGCATGTGTCCTTATCAGTTTTAGGTGGGTTATTGTGTAGGTGTGTGCTGGTATACAACACCTATCTAGGAACCTAATGTTTTAACTTACTGTTAAGACCGTCACATACTGATCCTCCGACCACTACACACACCTCCCCCAAATCCCCATACCCACTACTACCATTCATTTGGAGAATCAAACCGATATTTGATCTCATATGAAACAAAAATGTCTATTTCCACAGATAGGGAATTTTCTTTTAACTAAATTTTCTTTTACAACCTAACACACAGCGCTATTAGTCAGCCGAAGCACGTCTCCCTTGCGCTAAATATCGGCTCGAACTGAGTAACTAATCAAAATCACGTGACGTGCGAGACTTCAAACTGGCGGCAAATTTTCCGTTCCGTGATATGAAAGGGACCATCGCTGCAGAACTACAGGGTTGCCAATAATCTATGCCCACCACATAGATTATACAAAACAACAGTTACGGGTGTAATCAAGCTTCAAATAAATTTGAGAAGTCTCGATATATAGATCTTGTACGAAAGATCTTGATTGAAGCTGTCGAGAATTGTCCTCATTCAAAAGCTGGAAGTCGTATATCTTTTGCGGGCCCTTTCAAGAAGATTTATCGGTATGGGCGGCTTCAGCAGAGCGAGGTATTTCTTTTCCTACCAGAGAAAAAAAAATTGATGTGACAGTGGTAAGAAGAAGGACAAGACGAGACTATATAAATCTCAGGACGACGACGACAGAAGGTAAAGAAAATCAGGAAGTTCTTGGTGAAACAGAACAGCATTGGTATGTCATATTCGGGGTCTTGTCCAGGAAGATTATCTGAACGGGCGGGCTAAGCAGACCCAGGTATTTCTAATTCTACTGGAGTAAAAACAAATATGAGGAGGTAGGAGTATGCAAACGGTAGGAGGAATGGCAGAAAGATAAAGATGAAGATGGACAGATGGCGGAAAATCAAAATGTTTCTAAGCTTAGTACAAGACGACAAAAGCATTCGTTTTTTTATGAGAAAAAAGGATGTGTAACTTCTTACTGAGGTGGAATGAAGACAAAGTACACTCAACGCAGTCATATATTATATATATATATATATATATATATATAATATATGTGTGTGTTGTGTGTATATATATATATATATATATACCCGATATGTCGAACGGGTATATAACAAAGTGATCCATACTTAGGATAGACGGACAGTCACTGTCCCCTCCCATCATATAGAAACGAAAGTCTATTTTGCTGCCGACTCGTGGCTATTCAGCAGAGATTCGTTTGAATCACTGTATTTGCAAGAAGCGCAGCTCATCTGCGTAGTCTGAATCAGTCGTAGCTTTTTGCTGTATATCGTCGGATTCTTGCCTTTTTTTTGTTTAGCTATTTTAGAAAGATAATATGTATACAAATATATATATATATTTTAATATATATATAATAATATATATATATATATATATATATATATATATATTGTGTGTGTTTACTTCCCCCATATGTTGACACAACTGTCCTAATTAAATCAATTCCCGCGGTGATTTCTACAACGACCATGACTGACGATGCTAATACGACATTTTTCTTAGATTATTTGTTTATTTAGAAAACGTTTCTTCTCGAGACAAAGCCTGGATATATTCTTTAATTTCGTTGTTCTGTGTCGAGAAAGTCATCACTACGAAAGTGTAAATTGATCGGAGGTACTATATTAGGGCCGACGAAACACCTCCGTATACAGGATTATTGTTTGTCTTCGGAGGAAACAGTTTGAAAAAATGTATCAAATTAGATAATGTATTAAAATGTATCAAATTATGCAATGTATAAAAGCGTATTATATTACTTATAGATATATAGATATAATGTATAAAAAGTTATCAAATTAGATTAATGTATAAAAAATGTATTATATTAGTTAATGTATGACAATGTATCAAATTAGATAATGTATAAAAAATGAATAAAAATGTATTAAAATTTGAAAATGTATTAAAAAATGTATAGAATTAGATAATGTATAAAAGCTCTATTATATTAGATGTATAAATTGTATTAAATTTGAGAATGTATCAAAATTAGATAATGTATGAAAATGTATCAAATTAGATAATGTATGAAAATGTATTAATTAAATAATGTATTAAAATGTATTAAATATATATATAATGATTAAAATGTATCAAATAGTCAATGTATAAAATGTAGTAAAATTTGAAAATGTATTAAAAAAGTATAAAATTAATATTGTATAAAAAGATTTTTTTCAAATTAGAATAATGTATAAAAAGCTGTATTTATATTTGATAATATAAAGAATTATTAGGTTTTGGTTTGTTTTGTTTGTTTTACGCATATCCACCTCAGTGGTCATTTAATACCGATAAAGGTTTTAAAATAAATTCATTCTTAATGGTGCACAATTTCTTTTATAAATACATTTTTTTCTATTTAAACCCATAGATGGGACCCTAACAGGTATTACCACTGCTTAGATGCAGCAAAAAGGCCAGAAAGTAAGGGCACCCAGTGAAAATCAAATTCACTTATAACATCTTAGACAGCCTTCTATTGGAATCATTTTGGATATAATTATTTAGTAAGCGTAGCTTAGATACGGCACAAGGCCAGAAGTATGGGGCACCCAGTGAGGAGCGAACTCACTAATAATGTAATAATGCTAATCTAGCTTGCTAACCATTACACCACATGAGTACCTTTATTTACCAAGCGGAGCTTAAATGCGGCACAAGGCCAGAAGTATGGAGCACCCAGTGAGGAGCAAACTCACAAATAATGGTCAGCTAATACAGTTTGCTAACCATTCACCACAATGAGGTTCTTCTCTATTTACTAAGCGTAGCTTAGATGCAACACAAGGCCAGAAGTAAAGGGCACCCAGTGAGAATCAAACTCACTTAATAAATGCTTACCCAACATCTTATGAACAGCCCTTTGTGTTGGAATATTTTTTGGATATAGTTATTTAGTAAGCGTAGCTTAGATACGGCATTAAGGCCGAAGTATGGGGCACCCAGTGAGGAGCGAACTCATTAATAATAGTCTCTCTAGTCTAGCTTGTTAACCAGTTACACCACATGAAGGCCAGAAGTATAGGACACCCAGTGAGAATCAAACTCACTTATGTTTATTTAGTAAGCATAGTTTAGATGTGGCACAAGGCCAGAAGTATAGGACACCCAGTGAGAATCACACTCACTTTTGTTATTTACTAAGCGTAGTTTAGATGCAGCACAAAGCCAGAAGTAAGGGCACCCAGTGAGAATCAAACTCACTTATGTTATTTAATAAGCGTAGTTTGGATGCAGCACAAAGCCAGAAGTATGGGGCACCCAGTGAGGAGCGAACTCACTAATAATGGTAATAATGCTAATCCAGCTTGCTAACCATTACACCACATTGAGGTACCTTTATTTACCAAGCGGAGCTTAAATGCGACAGGGGCCAGAAGTAAGGGGCACCCAGTGAGAATCAAACTCACTTATAATGGTTGTGAAAGTTTAGCTTGCCTTACCTCAACCTCTTATGAAAACAGCCTTCAGCTAAGATTAAATGTGTTAATGAAAAGCGGTTACGGATATTTAAGCGGGGTTGTGTCGCGGTTTCAGTGTCACAAAAAAAGAAAAAGACGGATGCTTAAAAAGTTATATATCGTATGAAGCAAGAAACGGGTGGACTGATGCGGGTGGATGGAAGGTGATAGGGTGAGAGGTGTGAGACAGGAACTGCTAGAAGGGTAGACGAGCTGGAAGTGTAAGTAGGTGACACAGGTGCGCTAGAGTGTTCCGTCAACTCAGTTACAAAAGACAGAGGGCCATCAAGTTGACATAGACAAAACTACTTAGGAGCACAAATAGGTTTGGTTTGGTTTGTTTTGTTTTACGGCATATCAACATCAGTGGGTCATTTAATACCGATACAATTTTGAAATAAAGTCATTCTTAATGGATACTCAATTTAAAAAAAATACAGTTTTCTATTTAACCCATAGATGGGACCCCTAACAGGTTCTACCACTCCGGGTCAGAGTGGACCTGGAAGCAATGGTGATGAAAGGGTGCTCCACATTCCCCAAGCCTCCAAAACTGGAACTCACCATCAGATAGGGTTTAACGTCATTCCCAGGACATGTAGACCATCAGCCACCAACTTCTAGCACCCACATGATAAAAAGGGTTGGGGCTTGCCATAAGGGCAATAGGGTTGGGAAAATCATATAGGTACTTAGAGTTCAAAATCCTGGACGTGGTAAATTGCATTTTCACTTAGCGCTAATACCCTTGGGAAAGGTATGAATTCTACTCTGCCTTCAGCTATGGTAAATAGTAAGCAGACTGGGCTCTTTAATCTTGGTTAGGCAACCGGTCTAGGAGAAGGAAAACTCTGAATTCAAACCTGTTAAACTCCGCTTTAAAAATTGACCTTGTGTCACATCCTGCTCGTGCGGAGGGTGTTGGTAAATAGAATATATATAGTGCTAGGGCTTGACGTGACCAGCCGATTGATCGGAGGGGGCCTCTCCGACCGCCGTCTAGCTTAAGTAAGGGTCTAAGTGGCGTGTTGTAGGTCATGGACTGCTCGTCCACTAAGATTCCGTCTTAAGCATCACCGGGTCGCCAACCATAGCCAACAGGTGACACATTTGAGGGAGTCTTACCCTCTGCAGATGTCGTGTGTATTTTAACCGCCTCAGTCGACAGGGCACCGCTTTAAGATAACGTTTAAGAACTTCCAGTTTATTGTCATATAATTTTTTGTGTATAATTTATATACTTGCTAAGTATAAAACGCCCTAAGTTGGTTGTTTTCACTCGAGTATAACCGCCGAGACGACATAGCTGGCGGCGTTATTTTGATATTCACCGGGTAGTAATTTTTGAGGCAGGAGACCGGGACGCACTTCCTCATAAATAGATGACATTTCCTTTTTTTCAGCAAAAAGGAAACGTCATCTAGACCAGTGCTTCTCAACCTTTTTCGGCTTATGGACCATTTTTTTATTCCAAAAATTCCCATGGGCCAATCCTCCTTTTCTTGAATGTTTTGTGAGTGGCTAGCACACGTGTTAAAATAAGACAAGACAATTCATTTCCCGCCGATCATCGACGTGCGCTGAAATAGAGATTTTCAACTGGGGAGGGTCATTATAAGAAGCGCTAAATTAGTTAAATTTTTGTAAAATAGCTAAAACATTTTTGTGGCTTCAAATATGTAAAAAGTATTATAATCTTGATTTAACTCTCTCACTCTTTTCTTTCTTTCCCTCCTTAGTCAACAGTACTTGGTTTACCCTTCCTCACTTAGATTAGCATTCCCAGTTGATTTTTTTTATTTGAGGTTATTGTTATTCAATCATGTTAGTTATATAGAGCTTTGTAAATGGAGTTCAAAACTGTTTGAATTATACAAATATCCCCAGTGGTTCAAAAGTTATGAGAATTTAAAGCCCCGAAATTGGGGTAAAAAAGTGGACATGATTTTGATTAAAAAAATCTGTCAACTCATGGACCATTTCAGAACAAGAAATTCAGTATTTTCTTCACCATTTTTCAAACTCTTCAAACTCTCTGTGGACCACTAGAAATGTTCCGTGCACCACAGATGGTCCAGCTGGACCCCGTTGAGAATCACTGATCTATACTGATATTCTTGAATACCTCTCACGTTGTTTGTGTTGTAGAGTAAGGAGTCTATCCCCTTTTTGCTAGCGCTACATCAGGGAATTTTTTTCTTAGGTGGAGCGCCACACATACGATCACCTCCCTACTTTACCGCACAGACCAGATAATCCAATTTGTGCAATTCATACGCTGAATTGGTGGAGGACCAGTATCGAACCCGAAACCTACGATTCCTGGTATGTACACTACCGACTCAGCTAAACGCAAAATCCTCCATTCTGTTTAGAATTGTGTTTAATAGTAGCGGGTGTTTGACATGCGTTGAATTCTGGTTGGTTTTTGTTTAACTAAAAAAAAAAAAATAGGGAGTGTGTTAGTTTTGTGTGACCTTTACGTTCAAGTTTGCTTTTATAATTTTTTAGTTTAATTTTATTTGTTTCGGGAAGGACAAAATGTCAGCTATATTGACATTATATATTATATATATATATATATATATATATATTATATATATATAATATAATATATATATATATATATGTATATATATATGTATATATATATATATTCTTTTTCTTGCGTCGTGAGAGTCACGTGTCCTCAGTAAATCTCTTACAAGGAGAGAAAGAGAAGAACGAGAGAGAGAGAGAGAGAAAGAGAGATAGAGAGACAGAGAGAGTGAGAGACAGAGACAGAGACAGAGATAGACAAAATAGAGGGATATAGAGGAAGATAGAGAGAGGGGCAGAGAGAGAGAGAGAGAGGGGGAAAGACAAAGAGAGCAGACAAGGGTAGAGCGAGAGAGAGAGAGAGAGAGAGAGAGAGAGAGAGAAATACAGAGAGAAGGACAGAGAGAGAGAAAGACAGACAGAGAGACAGACAGAGAGAGAAGGAGAAAGAGAGAGATAGAGAGGGAAATGGAGAGAGGGGCAAGAGAGGAGGGCAAGACAAGAGAGCAGACAAGGCGTAGAGCGAGAAAGAAAGAGAGAGAGAATACAGAGAGAGAGAGAGAGAGAGAGAGAAGAGAGAGAGAGAGAGAGAGAGAGAGAGAGAGAAGAGATTTGGTGAACGATCTTAAAAAAAAAAACATTTAAATTTAAAACAAAAAGATTGACTATTTCCGTTTGAGGAATATTAGAAGTCAACCTAGACACCGAAGAAAAAAAGGGAGGGGGGGGGAAGAGAAATAAGAAACCACACACACAGGGTAGGCGAATTTCACTTCCGGTTTGAGAGGATCATAAATCAGACCAAAGAAAAGAGGTGAGTCACTCAACAGGTGGACAAGTCTCAGAAATTGCTACCCGGTGACTATTAAATAACGTCCCGAGCTATGTCGTCTCGGTGGTGTTACTTGAAAGAAAACAACAACTTAGGGCATTAAATGTATTTTAGAGGCGGGGGGGGCTTCTCTTTTTTTGTCGTAATTCTTATTTTATTTATCGTAATTTGTTTAGAAATTTATTTTGTGTGTAAACTTCTACTTCTCAGTACGAATATATCATATTTGTATATATTTATTCTCTATATACTTATAATATTTATTTTTGGCGATTTTAGCAAATAACATTTTTTAGCAAAAATAAAATAATAATAATAATAATAATAATAATAATAATAAACACTGATAACACATCCTACTACCACTTCCCTCTCTTACATCCAAAAGAAAAGTTTAAGATAAATATTCGAAGCCTGTGCCATAAGTAACACACGAAATGTTAATTGTAGATCCGGCTTCCTTAATATTGCTTCATACCTAGGAAAAGGCATCACAAACAGCTATAGACCAAAATGACGTAATTCTTGTTTATTTATCGTAATTTGTCGTAATTCTTGTTTAGATATGAAAATGGATATCTATCTATATACCTCAATTTGTTCATTTATTACTTTGTTTATATATATATCTATCCACCCATCTCCATTTGTTCATATAAAAAAAGAGAAGCCCCCCCCAAAAAAAAATACATTTAACGCCCTAAGTTGGTTGTTTTCTCTCGAGTATAACCGCCGAGACGACATAGCTGGGGGCGTTATTTTGATAGTCACCGGGTAGCAATTTCTGAGGCAGGAGACCGGGACGCACTTTCTCATAAATTACCGTAAACATGCTCGACTTGTATGCATCTACCCAGCCCCTCCACACGGGTAGGTCACCCAAGTACTGAAAAGGTTCTGTACTTATAAATCCACCTTAATTACCTCCCCCCTTGGATATCTGTCTGTATAAATGTATGTATGTATGTATGTGTGTATGACCGGGGGGGGGGGAATACGAAAAAAACACAATATAAAAAAGTCGTCGGGGCGGCCTAAAGTCGGTATCAGCCAATCAGCGAGGGTCTATCCCCTTTCACTTGCGCTAGACCAAGGAGATTATTTTAGCGTCTGAGGTGGAGCGCCACACCTACCATCAGCTCCTTATTTTACTTGCACACATCCCTGTGCTACTCATAGGCTGAGGACCGGTATCGATATAGGAACCTTGTGGTTGCTAGTCGAACGCTCTACCGACTGAGCTAATACACATTCATTATCACTAGAGCTTGCTTATTGTATAAATAAATAATTTGGGTTCTGTTTTTTCTGGGTCACACTAACTTTGCGCCAGTTTCCTTTCGAGCGGTTCCGATAAGAGGGGTTCGATTTACTATAAACTTATACGGGGAACTGAGCACCCCTGAAAACTCGAAAAATAAATAACTTTTTTGAATTTTTTTTCATAGTCTGATAGATTGGTGTGCAATCGATAATAATCCATTGAAAGAAAAAAAAATCAAAACAAAAATTTTAGATTCTATTCTAGTAGTGACCATCCCAAGCGAATTTAACAGGTTTTAATTCAGAGTTTTTATTATCCTAAACTAGTTGCCTTACCAAGTTTAAAGAGTCCAGTCTGACCTACTATTTACCCATAGCTGGAGGGAGAGTAGTTGGATTCATACCTTTCCCAAGGGTATTCGCGCTATGTGAACAGTGGCTTGGTCCAGTATTTGAACACGGGTTGACGAGTCCATTTCCTACGATTATAACCAGTACACCACACACCTCCAATCATTTATTTGTCTGTCTGTCTGTCTGTTTGTCGGCCTGTCTCGTAAGGTCAATCTAGTGTTTACTAGGTCTACATATTGACCGGTTGCCATACGAGGTTTTTAATCCTCATCATCATCATCATGTCGCGCAAGCAGCACGGATATCCATGACAATCTCTCGCCAACCTTCCCTATCACTCATCGCCCCTGGAAGGTCTTCCGCGCAGTAACCAGCATCCTTGAATAGTTGGTCAATGTAGGTCCTTGGTGGGCGGTCCACATTAGCATGTCCATGTGTTGGCTTCCACAGGAGAACGTCGTTTATGAGCTCATCCCTGCTTCTTCAGCAGTGTCCTGCATGCTTAGTTCGTCTCACTCGGATGGTTTTTGAGATGGGTGGCATGTGGCCGTACAGCTGCTTCCTTGTGGAGTGCTGTTTCCACGATTTGTTCAAGACTGCACGCAGCATTCTTGTGCAGCTCCCATCTAGCTTATTCTCAAGGCGCCTCGTTAGGGTCCAAGTGGTGCAGCCATACAGCAACACTGATATAACCACCGCCTAAAAGAATTGTCGCTTTAACTTGTCAGTGAGATCGGATTTCCATATGACTGATAATCTATTTATAGCCGACCATGCCTTTCCTATTCGTGTATCAACATCGCTTTCTGTGGATGAGATCTTACTACCTAGGATGTCATCAAATTCAATTAATTTTCATTTCAGAATTCACTAAATGTTTTTATTTGTATTTTTTTTTAAGAAGAGATTTTAAAATAGTCTCAAAACAGTTTTTTTTCAAGTGCAATGAAAACTATTTTCTGGTGTTGCTTAATCGCAGATTTCTTATTTGTCCCATTTTATTCATCCAAAAATGAAACATTCCAAATAGCTTGCGTACGGTAAATTCCTAAACTAAAATTAAAATGAATTGAAAAAAAAAAGAAGTTACATGTTTGTTTTATTTGTAATATTAAAATTGTGAATGACGGAATACATTTTGGTAAATTTCGGCCCAAATTAGATATTTTCCGAGTCATGTTTTTGTTTGTCGGCAAATCAATGTAGATATTTTGAACGCCCCCCGATATTTATCGGCAAATCAATGTAGATATTTAGCAATCCCCCTTTTAAGAAAGATTGAATTAAATCAAGATTTTTATACTTTTTACATATCGAACTATTTAGCAATAGCTCTAAAGTAAATATATCAAACGTTATAATAATTAAATTATCATACTGTGGTATATCTACATGTCCTGCTAGTCATCAGTATTACCCAATTATACAGCATTGAAAACTCTGACCCGGGATGTTAGTGCTTGTTTGAGACCTATTATGGGTTAAATCAATGGTTCTCAACCGGGGTCCATATGGACCCCCGGAGACCATATAACATTTTTTGGGACCCAGGCAAGTAAAATGTATTTAACTATAAAAATACAAATTTTTAAACAACAAATAGCTAGGGGGGTCCACCAGAGTAAAATAGGGTTAAAAGGGGGTCCATGGGTAAAAAAGGTTGAGAACCATTGGGTTCAATAGATCAAAAATGAGTTTTAAAAAACATTGAATACCCAACAAGAATGAATAAAACAAAAATATCTTCGGTATGAAATAATCCAAGAAGGGTTGACATGCCATAAAGTCTGTTCTGAAGATGACAGTCTGTTCTGAAGTTAAACGCTATCTGATGATGAAGTTCCAATTCTGGAACTGGAGAGTGTAGGTCATTCCTTTATCACCATCGCCCTGTCAGCTGGGGCGTTAGAATGCACCGACTGCACCTTGGCAGGAGGGAAACCCTCCCCCAAATGGGGTCACCTGTTGGCCGTGGGTGGCGACCCATGATGCTTAAGGATAGAAGCCAGGTGATTGAGCAGTCCATGACTTGCAACACACTACTTAGGCTAGACGGGCGGTCGGAGAGGCCCCCGATCAATTGGCTGGTCACGCAAGCCCTAGCACCTATATGATTGCCCCAACCCTATTTCCCTTATAGCAAGCCCCAACCCCTTTTTATCATATGGGTGCTAGAAGGCTGTGGCTGAGGGTCTACATGTCCTGGGAATGACGTTAAACTCTATCTGATGGTTAGGTTCCAGTTTTGGAGGTTTGGGGAATGTGGAGCACCCCTTCATCACCATTACTCCCTGGTCCACTCGGACCCGAAGTGGTAGTACCTGTTAGGGTCCCATCTATGGGTTAAATAGAAAAACATGAGTTTGACAAAATTGTATTATGCATTAAGAATGAATTTATTTCACAACTTTGTCGGCATTAAATAACCCACTGAGGTTGATATGCCGTAAAACAAAACAAAACAAACTAAACCAACAGTCGGATTACAGCACCTGCTACTCGCATGGATCCCCAAAGGGGCTCTTTAGCATTGGTCGGCAACCCATCAGTCAACGGAAAAGTCCGACACAAAACCTCTGCTGCATTTCAAGGTAACGCTAGGGAAGTAAACCTTGAAAATCATCCCACCCCAGAAAATGATCAGAAGGTCCTGTTGCTTATCTGACACACAAACGCAAAAATACCGTTTCCCTAATCTCATTTCATTTCTGAGGATCACCGATAGTAAGTTTTGGGGTTCTTACGACTCGCATAAATCCCCAAATGGGTTAAAAGAGGCTCTTTAGCCTTGGTCGGTGTTATAGGTGATATAACCTATTGACATAAATGGAATGCACCGACGGCTACTATAAGTAACAGGAACAATTGTGGCTTAAGACGAAGCAAATGCGAGTAACTGTATTGGTCGGACGCAATCTCCACTTTCTTTGCTGTAAATTTCTACTCCTTTTGTTCAATACATGTGTATACATTGTTACCAGTCGTTTGTCTTATTTTGACTCTTAAAACCCCACAACAGTCGGTAGCCCATCAGTCAACGGAAAGTCCGATACAAAACCTCTGCTGCCTTTCGAGATAAGGCTAGGGGAGTAAACCCCGAAAATAAATCCGGAGCCGGAGTCCCTAAAGGTGGCGTGATGCTGAAATCCAGTATCACCCATCAACTCCTGTGACACTACCGTTGCCAAACCGCATTGGTACCTTACATTTCATTTGGACCACAGCGGCAGTGTGGAGAGGGGGGATTTGCTACATGGGCAACAGCTTATCCTCCATACTAACCCGCCCAGGCTATGTAATTCAAAGAGAGAGAAAAAAATTTGGGCACTACTCCATTGTCTCTCGTAGACGGAAGACTGCCAACCATTTATCTATTCATTTTTTTAAAAAATAATTTGTTTTTATCTTTTTATTGTAGTTAATGGGCTCCCATCTGTGATTCTCGTTCTCTTCGCCTCGAGATTTGACGTTATTACAACGAATCTTTCTCTTCTCGGCTTTTCCCTAACGTGAAGCCCACTTCATTTAATTAGATGACGTGGGAAGAAGCTTAATATTTAAGAGCCATTCCGGCGCAGAACTCTACGTTACGCACCATTTAATTTTGTAAAAGCATTCTTTTTTTTTTATTTCATTTCTTTCTTTTTGTCTTTATTTTTCACGTAGGTCTTTAGCAGTCAATTCATGGGCACCCCAGCCTCTGCTACAAACATCAGGGTAATCCGTAAAGCCTACACAACTTGATATAAAGGGGAGGTGCTTCTACTTTACGGATCTTCAGTCGCCAAAATATCTTGTATAATCAGTGATGCAAAACACTATGCAAGGTTTTCTTTTATGCGAGGTTTTGGTAAAAAAAAAATTCTAAGTAGATATCATCTGATCTCATCCTTCTTAGTGCAATGAGGAGGTGCTGTTTAATGCACGGATCCCCAGTAACCAGAGTAATTATGTTGTATACTCATGGAAGGTATTTGTTAACACGTGTGTTTAGCAAATTTTCTAGGTGTGCAGTCAATATTCACGGTGACATTTTTTAATACAGTGGGGAGTGTGATACTATTAAATACCCACATAAAAATCGGGCATACAATTATTGTGTGTGAGAGTGAGAGGGTAATTTTCACGTTTAGTTGTTAAAATTCCTAGCATAAAATTGTGCGTGCGCATTATCTGAAATGAACTTAATTGTTATTAAGAACACATTTTATGACATTTTTGTGTTAAAGTATGCAGTTGTATTGATTTCGAAACGATTCTAAGATTTGTATATTTCGCACGGACACTTTCAAAATGGCTACCGGCTTGTTTCAAAGTGAAAGTCAGTTGGTTAAATTCCTAGCATAAAATTATCAGAAATGAACTTAATTGTTATTAACAACACATTTTATGATGTTTTTGTATTAAAGCATGCAGTTGTATTGTTTTCGAAACGATTCTAAGATATGTATATTTCGCACGGACACATTCAAAATGGCTACCGGCTTGTTTCAAAGTGAAAGTCAGTTGGCTAAATTCCTAGCATGAAATTATGTGAAATGAACTTAATTGTTATTAAGAACACATTTTATGATATTTTTGTGTTAAAGCATGCAGTTGTATTGTTTTCGAAAAAGTTTCTAAGATTTGTTTATTTCGCAAGGAGATTTTCAAAATGGCTACCGGCTTGTATCAAAATGAAATTACTCTAATTGCCTTATTTGCTAGGAATTTAGCCAACTAAAGATGAAAATTACCAGTGAGAGTTCTCAGATAAGAGAGTTTTTCAGTGATGGAGAGAGATATCAGAGAGATATCAGAGAGAGAGATATCAGAGAGAGAGAGATATCAGAGAGAGAGAGAGAGAGAGAGAGAGAGAGAGAGAGAGAGAGAGAGAGAGAGAGAGAGAGAGTTACTTGTTTCGGAGTTGGCCTTACTTTATCACTTCTTGATATCTTTACTCTTCCAGTTCTCATGTTCATGCCTAGTTTTCTTCTAGCTTCTTCTTCTTGAGTTCTTCTAAGGGCTTCTGTTAGGCTTTGCTTGTGTTTAATTAAATGAACTACAAGACATTTTTTTGTTACTTGATCAAGTTTTTATTTTATCTTTATGCCCATATTCCCGCGCGGGGAGACTAGCCTCATGGGACGTCTTAACTCTTTGACGGCCCGAGCTGAATCTCAAAAATCTCACCTCTCACTCCTCCTTTCTCCCCATCACCACGTACCATTCTTCGTCCAATCAAAACCATGCCACGCGTCTATGTTGACATCACCATTCACATTTTCCGTTCCAACACACACACACCACCACCACTCAAACTTTTCCATAACTAATTCGTTTGTTTGTTTGTTTGTTGTGTTTTACGGCATATCAACCTCGGTGGGTCATTTAATGCCGACAAAGTTTTGAAATAAATTCATTCTTAATGGAGCTAAAATTCTATCATTGACTTTAATTTCATTAAGTAATAATGACCCTTTTAACGATTTAACTATTTGCTTATTTTGAGTCGCTCACAGCGACTCTCCCTCTACTACGATCCTACCGTAAACCGCTGGCAGGACCTCTCGCACATGTCACTTTTTCACATTGAAAACTCACTACATGAACTCCTCTTCAAATAAAGTCCTATTATTGTAATCTGAGTTCTGAGGTGATTAGATAGGGAAGTTTGACATTTCCCATCATGCAGGTAAAAATTGTGCTTCAAATGGACTCTTTCGTCAATTTCGACGCATGAGGGTTCATCCAATGTACAACCTACACAGTGTTTTGTTTATAATGGTGAAGGTTTCTGTTGGATCATCCGCACTTTTTGGCACAGTTGGTAGGAAAGAATTGGTGCACAAGGAATGCCACAAACCCAACCAACGACTGACCTCAGGTTTTTCAATTTCAGAGTTTTCCTTCTCGTAGACTAGTTACCTATCCAAGGTTAAAGAGCCCAGTCTGTCCTAGTAATTTAACCCATAGCTGGAGGGAGAATATTTGAATTCACACCTTTCCCAAGGGTATTAGCACTATGTGAAATGCAAACAGCCATGTCTAAGATTTGAACTCGGATCGACGAGTCTATTTCCTACGATCCAATTATGCCACGCGCCTCCATTACAAAAATAATGCCAATTTTTTGACTTACCAAAGTGCATCTCGCTGGCAGTTTAACCACTAGGCCTAGAAAAAGGGTTCAGAAATTAAATATAGAAAACTGTGCTAGCAGGGTTGATAAATATCTTCCAGCTATCTTGTTTCCAGCTGCATCTTCCGTAGCAGGTGCAATTTGGCGCAACTTTTTTTCGGTTGTTTATTTGTTTGTTTTGCTTATATTTCCGTGTCAAATCAGGAAAATCGGCAGCCATTTTGTTATTAAACGCAACGCTAAAAAGAAAAAAAAAGCGGGAAAACATTGTGATACTAATCCAATCTTCCTTCCTTAAAATGGCGTCTTGCTCAGCGGTATCTTTGTTATCACGGCCTGCATCTAATTCACACGTCATTTCCCCCTCTCTCTCTCACTCTCTCTCTCTCTCTCTCACTCTCGCACTTAGACGAACGCACCTGCCAGGTAAGAGATGTTAATCAGTTTGGTAATGTTTAATTTAATGCGAGGTAACATGTATACAATTATAATTATTATCCGGTGTTTATTGCGAGTAATTTCGAAAACGTTTCGACCGTCTCACTCACCTACCTTCTTCTGCTCTATTACGGGTTCAGTAACCTTTAAGGGCTGGGACAATCATATATATATATATATATATATATATATATATATGTGTGTGTGTGTGTGTGTGTGTGTGTGTGTGTGTTTGGGCAGCATTCTTTCATTTATGCATGTAGAATTAAACAAAAGGCACATCTCCTGTTTAACAATTTTATTTTTGATCTTTTCTAATTTTCTGGCCAACTTTTTAATATTTGGGTGAAATTCGTGGATTAGTCCGCCAAAGTTCAGGTCCCAAGTACTTTCGGCACTTCGAAGTGCCATCATCAGGGGTGAAGTGTTCCAGTTTTTTTAAAATTATATTAATGTGAAGACTGGAAGGAGAAGAATTGATGGGAAAGGTGCTATAGGCATTTTAAAATGTGTGTACTGCATTGGAAATTAATTTTGTTTAAGGATGGTTTGTATTGTTTTATGTATAAAGCTTCTAGTATTTGGAGTTTTTGTTTATTTTTTTCTTTGTGCAGTATGTGTGTATTTTCCGTTAAGATATTTCGGTAATTAGAATGGGGGCATGAATGTAATTTTAGGTGTGAAATGGAGCTATTATCTGTTAAATGGAGGGTTAGACGACGTGACAATGTGGTTGAGGTGAAGTCGTTGTATGTATTTTTATTTTCTGGGAGACTGCGATCTCCTAGGGGACATTTAAATCTGTATACTACAGATATATATATATATATATATATATATATATATATATATATATATATATATATATATGGGAACAAGTCTGCTACCATTGGTTTCATGCTGTGTAAATAATTTTTTTAAACGGAGCAATCATTAGGCAGCGACAAATTTAAATACAAACTAGAATATTTATTTATATATTACCTCTCTATTACAGATATTGAGCACTGCCCTAATAACACTGTACGTTGGATTACTACTGCTTCTTCAAGTGTAATAGTGCCAACCATACACATTGATAATATATATATATATATATATATAATATATATATATATATATATATCATTATACTAAAGCTGAGTTAATCAATTTTTGCTTCCTAAAGGCCATTTTACTGTTTAATTTAATGACACGAAAATTATACTAAACTATTCCTTACTTTTAGGGTTGAATTAGGTTTGAAAAGAAATCTGTTTTAATTGGTTCTAATTAGTCGTAGTTTGCAATTAAGTCAAAAACTGACCAATCTCTTACTTTACTCTCTGTCTATCACTTTCATTCCCTCGATGTATCTCTTGACTACCTCCTCGTTATATAATGTTAGTTTTTCTTGAGAGAAGAGAGAGTGAGAGACGCAAGAATGTGAAATGTATTTCTATGTTAAATTTCACAACCAGAAACCCGTAGCTTAAATGAGGTCAAACATTCCCTTTCTTAGAAAGCATATTGATAATGATTTTAAGGTTTCGTAACTTTGCTAACTCCCTTTTCCCTAATCTCAATTATCTACCCAGAGTTGAATGAGTGACGCAACGGGCCACGTTTTGTCTAGTATATATAATATATATATATATATATATATATATAATTGTGTTTTCGGTGACATAATAGCCACTTAATATATATATATATATATATTATATATATATATTATATATGTGTGTGTGTGTGTGGTGTGTGTGTCTGTGGATGACTTATTAATATATATATATATATATTAATAAGTCATCCACAGACACGTGTTTCGGCGTTTCACGCCTCTTCAGTGTGGCTAGACACAACTATCTTTGGCTAGGGTCGAACTCAGACTGATCGTTTGGCAGCCTGATATCTAATCCCCTCGGCCACTGACAGCTGTAGCGGGGACTGGTGTTTTTAATCTATTAAGTACATATACTTGTTTATGTATTTTACGGTCACTGAGAGATCAAATTTCCGGGGAAACGATCATTGCTTATATGCAAGTAGAGAGAGTTAATTTAAATTACCGATTAGAGAGCTCATACCAAATTTATGGGACCATACATTAATCATCCACAGACAACAGATATAAAATGAAACGAAATATAAAAGCATTGAAGAGTAAAACTTAATTTTCTGTAAATGAAAAATCAAACTCAGTAGAAATTATGTCCAAAATTGTTTCCCAGTGTAATCGATCTGCGAGACTAATTTTATAACCATTACACCATCCACCCTGTCGGCTGGGGAGTTAGAATGCACCGACTGCACCTCTGCAGAGGGGTAAGACTCCCCCAATGGGGCCACCTGTTGGCCGTGGGTGCCGACCTGTGATGCTTATGGATAAAACCTGGTGAATGAGCAGTTCATGACTTGCAATACTCCACTTTGGCCCGTTCTCGGGCTAGACGGGAGGCCCCCTCTGATCAATCGGCTGGTCACGTCAAGCCCTAGCACCTATATGATTTTCCCAACCCTATTGCTCTTATGGCAAACCTACAACCCTTTTTATCATATGGATGCTAGAAGGCGGTGACTGAGGGTCTATATGTCCTGGGAATGACGTTAAACTCTATCTGATGGTGAGGTTCCAGTTTTGGAGGTTTGTGGGATGTGGAGCACCCCTTCATCACCATTGCTCCTTGGTCCACCCTGACCCGGAGTGGTAGTACCTGTTAGGGTTTCATCTATGGTTTAAATAGAAAAACGTGAGTTTATAAACAAAATTTGAGTATCCATTAAAAATGAATGTATTTCAAAACTGTATCGGCATTAAATGACCCACTGTTGATATGCCGTAAAATAAACGAAACGAAACGAAACCAAAACATTACACCATGATGGACTTTAGGTACGTATTTATCGGAACCATTTGTAACGGATAGAATTTGACACAATGTCGCAACTAAGCGCCATCTAGCACTGAATAATAGATTTGCGAGACTAGCTTGCTAACCATTACACCAGGAAGTGACAGCCAAAATCGGGAATAAATCAGGTAAGAGGAAAATGATAAACAAAAGAAAAGTTATGGGATTCTGTGGACTTTTGAGAGTATGCAGATTTACGTGGAGAGCTGTATAAAAATATGAGATACTCATTTGGTTTGGTTTATTGATTTTAACAGCATATCAACCCGTCTAGGGTTATGTCATGCCTAACGGTTAGGAAGTGATACATATCGTGTATTTATATCTATATTTTTTAGTAATTGGTTTTAAAAATGTGTTAGCATCATTGGGTATTATGTTGTATGGTATTGATTTGTTTCATGTCTATATTCTATGGTATAATTTTATTTCCCTCAAAAAGGCATATCAACCCGTCTGGGGTTATGTCATGCCTAACGGTTATGAAGTAATATATATCGTGTATTTATATTTATACATTTTAGTAATTGGTTTTAAAAATGTGTTAGCATTATTGGGGATTATGTTGTATGGTATTAATTAGTTTCATGTCTATATTCTATGGTATAATTTTATTTCCCTCAAAAGGCATATCAACCCGTCTGGGGTTATGTCATGTCTAACGGTTAGGAAGTAATACATATCGTGTATTTATATTTATACTGTTTAATAATTGGTTTTAAAAATGTGTTGGGGATTATGTTGTATGGTATTGATTTGTTTCATGTCTATATTCTATGGTATAATTTTATTTCCCTAAAAAAAGAGAGAATATCCTCCATGTTGATATTTTCAAACAGATCTTTCATATTGTTTGTTTTAAAATAACGGTTTCTGATGTGAGCAAAAAACCTGCATTCCATGAATAAGTGTTTAATTTTCAAAGGTGTTTGACATGTTCCACATTGTGGTTGTTGTTCTTGTTTGAGTATATTGGAGTGCGTTAGTCTTGTATGACCAGTGGGAAATCGGGAGACAATGACTTGTTCCTTTCTAGATTTCCTTAAAGTTGGTCTCCAGCTTCCCAAAGTGGGGTTGATTAGGAAGAGTTTATTGTGGATGTTGTTATTCCAGTGTTGTTGCCATTTTTTAGGAAGGAATCTATTAATTTTAGGTTTCAAGTCAGTATCAATCGGTATCTTGAACTTGTCGGGGATCAAATCTAGAGCCAATTTAGATTGCGGTCGCTACTTGATCTTCAGTGGTCATTTATTGAACTGACCGATTGTTGTTTAACAATAGTGATCTTATGGGAACTAGTTCTTTCAGTATGAATTGACCATTGGTCGAAAAAGAAAAGAAAAATCCTAATAACATTAGCTAGATTGAGCTACCATTACCACTTGCCTAAGTTCATTTGTACCATACAGGTGACGTTTTAAAATGTGGGAGGTATTTCTGCTACACCCTGTTTATAA
>CM042169.1:1501719-1504219 GCA_023376005.1 Doryteuthis pealeii
CCACTTAACCCATTTAAAGCTGCGTTTTTTTTTCATTTTCTTAATATACTACAATACCGTCAGATTCACTTCCCTTTCTTCACACACACAACACACACACACACACACACCACACACACATATATATATACTATATATATATATTTATTTATATATATATATATTTATATATATATATATATATATATATATATATTATATATATATATATATAGCAAAGCTTAGTAAATAACTATTTACAAAAAAATCTCGTTGGTGTAATGGTTAGCAAACCTAAGATTAGCAGACCATTGTTAGTGAGTTCGAATCTCACTGGGAGCGCCCCAGCACTTCTGGCTTGGCCACATCTAAGCAAAGCTTAGTAATAAACTATATTACAAAAGTTTCAAATACTATATAATTCTGAAAACTGGCCTGCTATAATGACGCTTTCAGGAAAACCAATTTTGTCTCAAAAACCAATAAGATATAACGTTGCAACGAGTGAGAGATGCATTTTTTTTTTGTTTTTTCCTGTTTTGTCTTTTGTTTAGTTAAACAGTTGCATTACTTTGACGGATATACAATATTTTTTTTCTTATCGTTTCTATTCACTCCGCTCTCCCCCCCCGACACACACTCTCCTCTCTTTCTTCTTTCTGTTGCCTGTTTGTCTTGTCTGTGTGTGTCTCTCTCTTTAACCTGTCATTATTTTTTTTTTATTGCTGTTGCTGTTTTCCCTTTCCCCTTTTCCTTTTTCCTTGTTTTTGTTTTGTTCTTCTTTTTAGTGTATATTTTTTACTCGTATTATCATCTTTGTTTAACAGACTTTCTTATTTATTACGGTTTCTTTTTATTAGTTGTAAGTTCGTGTCATGTTTTGACTTTTATGTCTTCGTTTGGTTTACATTATCTATATAGTTTTGTTTGGTGTTTTTGTCCTTGATGTCGCTGTGTGGGTTTCTTATGTTGTAATATCTGCAAATTATTAGTATCTTCATAGTCATTATACTTCCTTTCTCTTCTTCTTTATTAGATTCATCTTTCTGCTATGTCTCTGTGTATACATCTGTATCTTTTTCTTATTTGTTGTTTGATTGGTACTGCGCTGTTCAGAATACATAATATTTATCTACTATATCCTTTTTCTATGTTAGATCTATCTCTCTTATTTTGCTATTATTATTATCTTAGTCCTCTAGTTACTATCTATTTCTATTTGATCTATCTATCTTATTCGTATCTATGCGTGATCTAGTCTGTTCATATCTACCGCATATCTAGTCTAAGGCTCTTATCTATCTGAGTTGTTAATATCTAATCGTATTATTTTCTGTAGTCTGTTCATATCTTTATCTATTATCTATCTATTCTATCTCTATCCATATCTATCTATTTATTATGTTGTCTAGTTATTCTAGTTTTCATCTATCTATGCTATCTATCTATCTATCTAGTCTGTTCAATCTATCTTCATGCTATCTATCTATCTATCTATCTATCTATCTGAGTCTGTCATATCTATCTTATATTTTATTCTTAGTCTGTTCATATCTATCTATCTACTCTATCTATCTATCTATCTAGTCTAATCTATCTATCTTGTCTAGTTCAATATCTATCTATCTATCTATCTATCTATTCTATCTGAGTCTCGTTCATATCTATCTATATATTTATCTTAGTCTGTTCTATCTATCTATCTATCTATCTATCTATCTATTCTATCTATCTATCTTTATCATCTATCTTA
The DNA here is from genome assembly GCA_023376005.1 of Doryteuthis pealeii. Classification (NCBI taxonomy): domain Eukaryota; kingdom Metazoa; phylum Mollusca; class Cephalopoda; order Myopsida; family Loliginidae; genus Doryteuthis; species Doryteuthis pealeii. The sequence continues at coordinate 1,503,452 of CM042169.1, forward strand.
GTCTGTTCATATCTATCTATCTATCTTATACTATCTATCTATCTTAGTCTGTTGGCCATATCTATCTATCTATCTATCTTATCTATCTATCTATCTACATCTATCTATCTATCTAGAGTCTGTTCATATCTATCTATATATTTTTTATCTTTAGCTGTCATAATATTATATTCTATTCTATCTATCTTATGGCTTATCTCATCTATCTATCTATCTACTAGTCTTATCAATAATCTATCTATTCTATCTATGCTATCATATAGTCTGATAATATCTATCTAATCTATCTAATCTATCTATCTATCTGAGTCTGTTCATATCTAACTATGTATCTATGTATCTTAGTCTGTTCATATCTTATCTATCTATCTATCTATCTATCAATCTATCTAATCTGAGTCTGTTCATATCATCTATATATTTATCTATGTTATCTTAAAGTCTATTCATATCTATCTATCTATCTATCTATCTATCTATCTGAGTCTGTTCATATGCATCTATCTATCTATCTATCTATCTATCTATCTATCTATCTATCTATCTATCTATCTATCTGAGTCTGTCATATCTATCTATTTATTTATCATCTGATGTCTGTTCATATCTATCTATTTATTTATCCATCTGAGTCTGTTCATATCTATCTATTTATCTAATCTATCTATCTGTCTATCTATCTATCAGTCTCTTCGTATTTATCAATCACTTTTTATATCTATCTATCGGTCTTATCTATATCTATTCTATCTATCTATCTATCTATCT
>CM042169.1:1509219-1514219 GCA_023376005.1 Doryteuthis pealeii
GAATAAACCCCCCCAAAAAAACATCAACATTAGAATCATTTTGTAAGCTTTCTAAAAAGGAAACGTTTGACCTAATCTAAATTTTATTAAAGCCAAGATGTTGGCTTACGGAAATTAATCGAACTTAACGGACTTAATTCCACATCGTTTTCCGCGCGGAAAAAAAAATACCAACCGAGTTCGTCCTTGCTCTTCCAGCAGTGTCCAGTATGCCTCGGATGGGTTTGTGAGTGAGGGGCAGGTGGCCGTACAGCTGCTTCTTTGTGGGGTTCTGTTTTCCACGACTTGTTCAAGACCGCACGCACTATTCTTGTGCAGCTCCCATCTAGCTTATTCTCAGGTTCCTCGTTAGGGTCGAAGTGGTGCAGCATACAGTAGTACTGATATAACCCAGACTGAAGAATTGTCACTTACCTGTCTGAGATCGGATTTCCATATGACTGATAATCTATTTATAGGCGACCAATGCCTTTCCTATTCGTGTATCAAAATCGCTTTCTGTGGATGAGATCTTACTACCTAGATATGTGAATTGTTCTACTGGCTTTAGAGGCTTACCGTTGAGTGTAGAGGTGTCTCCTTTCTTTTTTAAACATATGAACTCAGTTTTATCGGAGTTCACATAGAGGCCGATATTCTTTACTGCCTTCTCCAGGCTATGTAGTAGTGACTCGGCATGTGCCGGTGTATCTGCAAAAAGTGCAAGGTCATCAGCGTAAGGCTTTAAATAGAGGGAACAATGTTAATTCTAAATCATGTTTGTCTAGCCCGTTAGATATATGTTGGAATATTTTTTGTATATAAGGTGTTCTCCAATTGCTCACCTGAATTTATAGACTAGCCTAAGTCACGTTGTTTATTCCTCTGGCCAATCACTAGCCATACCGCGTGGCTGATACACTACTTAAACACTGACACAGGCCATAATTCTAATTGCAGAGGGACTTACAATACCCAGGATTACCAAGGGATTACCAAGGATCCAATTCCACAGGACAAGCGCACTTGCTTAAGGCCTACAGGATGGCCCATAACATTGTAACACTATAATTAAAAATAAACCGCCAGCGTTATTTAGCGTCACCTTAGTGACAAAAACAAAGTAATAGTTTAGACAAATAATAACAAAAAAATAAACAGCCTTGATAATGTTGGTGTGCAAATGTGTGCATTCGCGCGGACATATGTGCGTGTGTGTGTGAAAAAAGAACTTAAAAAAAAAAAACAAGAAAAAGAAAAGATATTTGGTGGGTGCAGTTGTTCAACAAATTTAATTGCATGCACATAAATTCGACCAGGTGGAAATTTTCGGTGAAAAAAGAAAAAAGCATCAAAAACAACAGGAAACAAAAACAAAAATCATACGAAGACAAAACACACACACAAAAAAAAAACAACAAAATGAAATCAACAACAAATGCACCGAGTTTGAAGTAAAGGAAGGACTAAAATGATGGAGCAGGATTCTTGGTTATGATGATGATAATGATGATGGTGATGATGATGAAGAAGAAGAAGAAGAAGAAGAAGGCTTTAGAAGAAGAAGAAGAAGAAGAAGAAGAGAAGAAGAAGAAGAAGAAAAGAAGAAAGAAGAAGAACGCTTAGAAAGAGAGAAGAAAAAGAAGAAGAAGAAGAAGGCGTTAGAAGAAGAAGAAGAAGAAGAAGAAGAAAGAAGAAGAAGAAGAAGAAGGTGACGGAGAGAAAGAAGAAGGCTTTAGAAGAAGAAGAAGAAGAAGAAGAACGCTTTAGAAGAGGAAGAAAGAAAAAAAGAAGAAGAAGCCTTTAGAAGAAGAGAAGAAGAAAAAAAATAAGGCTTTAGGAGGAGAAGAGGAAGAAGAAGAAGAAGAAGAAGAAGAAGAAGGTGACGAAAGAAGAAGAAGAAAGAAGAAAAGAAGAAGAGAAAGAAGAAGAAGAAGAAAGAAGAAGAAGAAGAAGAAGCGTTAGAAAAGAAGAAAAGAAGAAGAGAAGAAAGAAAGAAACGCTTTAGAAGAGGAAGAAGAAGAAAAAGAAAAGAAAGAAGAAGAAGGCTTTAGAGAAGAAGAAGAAGAAAAAAATAAGGCTTTAGAGGAGAAAGGAGGAAGAAAGAAGAAAGAAGAAGAAGAAGAAGAAGGTGACGAAAAGAAGAAGAAGAAGAAGAAGAAGAGAAGGCGTTAGAAGAAGAAAGAGGAAGAAGAAGAAGAAAAGAAGAAGAAGAAGGCGTTAGAAGAAGAAGAAGAAGAAGAAGAAGAAGAGAAGAAGAAGAAGAAGAAGAACGCTTTAGAAGAGGAAGAGAAGAAAAAGAAAAAGAAGAAGAAGAAGGCTTTAGAAGAAGAAGAAGAAGAAAAAAATAGCTTTAGGAGGAAGAAGAGGAAGAAGAAGAAGAAGAAGAAGAAAGAAGAAGGTAAGAAAGAAGAAGAAGAAGAAGAAAGAAAGAAGGCGAAGAAGAAGAAGAAGAAGAAGAAGAAGAAGAAGGAAGAAGGTGACGAAAGAAGAAGAAGAAGAAGAAGAAGAAGCGTTAGAAGAATAGAGGAAGAGAAGAAGAAGAAGAAGAAGAAGAAGGCGTTAGAAGAAGAAGAAGAAAGAAGAAGAAGAAGAAGAAGAAGAAGAGAAGAGCATTAGAAGAAACAAGAGAAAAAGAAGAAGGAAGAAGAAGGCTTAGAAGAAGAAGAAGAAGAAGAAGAAGAAGAAGAAGAAGAAGAAGAAAGAAGAAGAAGAAGAACGCTTTAGAAGAAGAAAAAAGATAGAAAACAAAAAGCTAAAAGCAAAGATACATAAAAGATATCTACGTCAGTTTAGGTAAAAAAAAACATGAAGAAAAGATCTCAGCTGCGCATAAAGAAGCTTAGTTTTGACAGTAAAAAAAAGAAAAGTTGTTTACACTCGAGGAGAGTCAATTGCGTCTTTTTTCTTGTTGTTATATATATAGATAATAGGTCACAAGTATGGGGCTTCCAACGGGGATCGAACTTACTATTCAGTTCTAATGGATCTGCGACACTAAAGGTACAGTATGATGAACTATATTCACCTGGACGGCTGCAATAAAAGGCTAGTTTTTTTTCGTTACCACGCTTGTTTATATTCCATGTTGTTAAGAGCGGAGACAAAAGTCATATGAGTTCAAAACAAAAACCTTGACGTTGCAAAAAAGAAAAAAGTTATACAATAGGATCGAATGCGAGCACTTCCGTCGCATTTTTCTCGGTCATCAGATTATGTATATCTTATTGTAACAGTTTACCCTACCATTTTTGACATATAAGTGCGTAGTATCATTTGACAAGCTTAATTTCGCTAAGGATTGTTAGCTGTGTACTGTGGTCGAGGCGATATAGTGGCTCACTATGCTCGCTGAGGTCCCGGTTTCGATTTCTGTCGGAGGGAAATCGTTAGTATATGTCGCTGATGAGACTTAATAAAGTCGAAACAGTCTGTACGGCATTCTACACACCGAGCGATCCTTTGCCGGGATTACACTTGTCAATTTCATTTTCTATAAGAAAAAGTATCGAATTTTATGCGATACATGCGTTGTAAGTGCCTTCAAATAAAAAATTAATATATACTTTCTTCAGCAACGTTTCTAAATAATAAACAAACATCCAAATATCTTATTCAGTTCGCCGAAAGGCACACGGTCTGTTTGTTGTTATTATTCTCTCAAAAACGCCCCCTTACCTTTATGGTAGAAGTGCGTAGTATCATTTGACAAGCTTAATTTCGCTAAGGATTGTTAGCTTGTCTGTGGTCGAGGCGATATAGTGGCTCACTATGCTGCTGAGCCCGTTTCGATTTGTCGGAGGGAAATCGTTAGTATATGTCGCTGATGAGACTTAGTCGAAACAGTCTGTACGGCATTCTACACACCGAGCGATCCTTTGCCGGGATTACACTTGTCAATTTCATTCTATAGGTATCGAATTTATGCGATACATGCGTTGTAAGTGCCTTCAATAAAAAAATTAATATATACTTCTTCAGCAACGTTTCTAAATAATAAACAAACATCCAAATATCTTATTCAGTTCGCCGAAAGGCACACGGTTGTTTGTTGTTATTTTCTCTCAAAAACGCCCCCTTACCTGTGAAGTGCGTAGTATCATTTGACAAGCTTAATTTCGCTAAGGATTGTTAGCTGTGTACTGTGGTCGAGGCGATGTGGCTCACTATGCTCGCTGAGGTCCGGTTTCGATTTCTGTCGGAGGGAAATCGTTAGTATATGTCGCTGATGAGACTTAATAAAGTCGAAACAGTCGTACGGGCATTCTACCACCCGAGCGATCCTTGCCGGGATTACACTTGTCAATTTCATTTTCTATAAGAAAAAGTATCGAATTTTATGCGATACATGCGTTGTAAGTGCCTTCAAATAAAAAATTTAATATATATATATATATATATATATATTAGTTAATTTTTTTGTTATTATTATTGGAGAAATGATTATAAACTGCTCAATTACTTCTGTAAGAACTGTATGTATTTATTATTCATTTATAGTCACCAATACAATTAAAAGTTCGTCTTACCAATGGTTTCGGATCATCACTTTTAGGTGATTATCCGTCATCAGAAACGTTCACTTTTCTGTGAACGTTTCTGATGACGGATAATCACCTAAGAGTGATCTCCGAAACCATTGGTAAGACGGACTTTTAAATGTATTGGTGGCTATATATATATATATATATATATAATATATATATATATATATATATATATATATATGGTTTGTTTTGTTTTACGGCATATCAACCTCAGTGGGTCATTTAATGCCGATAAAGTTTTGAAATAAATCAATTCTTAATGGATAATACAATTTAAAAAAAATACATTTTTCTATTTAACCCATAGATGGGACCCTAACAGGTACTACCACTCCGGGTCAGAGTGGACCAGGGAGCAATGGTGATGAAGGAGTGCTCCACATTCCCCAAACCTCCAAAACTGGAACCTCACCATCAGATAGAGTTTAACGTCATTCCCAGGACATGTAGACCCGCAGCCACCGCCTTCTAGCA
>CM042169.1:1516719-1526719 GCA_023376005.1 Doryteuthis pealeii
GTGCCCAAAGGTGATATGGTCCGAAAAAAGAATAAGACAAAAAAGAAGAAAAAGAAAAAGAAATATAAAAAAGAAAAGAAAAATGTTTAAAAAAAGAAAAAAGATTTAAAATAATTCAAACTTCGAATTGAATCAAAACTGAAAGCCACTAAGAATTCGACTTTAGTCGCATACAGCAGTTGAAGAGTTAAGTAGGTGAGTGTCATAGTATATCATTTGCGTTCGCCAGAAGAAAAAAAAGAAGAAAAAAGAAAGAGAAAAAAGAGAAGAAAAAAAAGTAAAGAAAGGAAAGGAAAGGAAATTTTCTTGAAAAGAATGAAAAAAAATGAATAAGAATAAAAAAAAGTTAATCAAAGCAATGAAGAAGGAAATAGCATGAAAAAGAAGAAATGAAAAAGAAAAGAGAGATAAAAAAGAATAGAAAAATGAAAAAAAAGAAAAAAGAAAAAAAGAAAAAAGAAAAAAGAAAAAGAAAAGAAAGATAAAAAGAAAAGAAAAGCTAAAAAGTTTTTAAAAAAAGAAAGAAAAAAGATTTGCAAAAAGAACACACCAACTCTTGAGTGCATAGTGTATCATTTTCTTTCGTTAGGAAACAAAAAAGAAGAAAAATGAAAGAGAAAAACGAAAGAGAAAAAAGAAAGAGAAGAAAGAGAAAAAAGGTAAGAAAAAAAGGAAAGGAAATTTTTCTTGAAAAGAATGAAAAAAAAATGAATAAGAATAAAAAAACGATGATAAAAGCAGTGAAGAAGGAAATAGCATGAAAAAAAAGGAATGAAAAAGAAAAGAAAGATAAAAATGAAAAAAGAAAAAGAAAAGAAAGATAAAGAAAAGAAAAGTTAAAAAGTTAAAAAAACAAAGAAAAAAGATTTGCAAAAAAACACACCAACTCTTGAGTGCATAGTGTATCATTTGCTTTCGTCAGGAAAAAAAAGAAGAAAAATGAAAGAGAAAAACGAAAGAGAAAAAAGAAAGAGAAGAAAGAAAAAAAAAAGATAGGAAAAGAAAGGAAAGGAAATTTTCCCGAAAAGAATAAAAAAAAGTTGATCAAAGCAATGAAGGAAGGAAATAAGTATGAAAAAAAAAAAGAAAAATGAAAAAGAAAATGTAAAAAAAAGTAAAAAAAACAAAAAAAAAAGAAGAAATGAAAAAGAAAAGAAAAGAAAAAAAGTTTAAAAAAAAGAAAAAAAAGATATGAAAATCAAAGCAAGTCAAAAAAAAAAAAAAAGATTTGTTCGTCAGTCATTTGCAAAAAGAACTCAACAACTCCTGAGTGCATTGTGTGAAGAGGAAAGTAAAAAAAAAAAAAGAAAAAACGGAATTCTGGGAAAGGCCTGTCGACACTGTGATCATTGCAAACAATTATGGGATGTAAACATTTGTCCGAGGAGTGGTGCTACAACCTGTTTTTGACTGTCAAACAAGTTGTATACCGCTTGGAACAACGGGGACTTCTTTACGGAACGAATTAAGGTAGTGAAGAGCTAGAGAGGGGAAGAAATGTATTTGACTTGGAGAGGTGGTAATGGGAGAAATGATGAGTTTTATTTAGAATAACTCAATGTAAAAAATGACTGCGAATATATATATATATATATATATATATATATATATATATATATATATATATATATATATATTATATATATATATATATATAAGAGAGTTTTATATTTTGCTTGAAGCATTGTGTATATATTGGTTTGGAGGTTGATTTTGAAGGCTATCACAATGCAGGTGTAAAGAAAAAATAATAAGGTAACAATGGTTTTGTTTGTTAACCTGTGATTTATCCTTAATATTAATATTTCGAGATAAAATCTCTTCTTCAGAAGAACACTAGAACTGAAGTAGTTGTCAACTGGCAAGTACAATATATATCAGTTCAATATATATATATATATATATATATATATATATGTGTGTGTGTGTGTGTATATATATATATATATATATATATATATATATATATATTATATATGTTGTGGAGTTCACGAATGCTTCTTTGTTGGTATATCTGATGAGTCTAATTTCAGTGTAAATATTATATCTGTATACATAAGGGCAATAGGGTTGGAGCAATCCTATAGGTGCTAGGACTTTACCAGCCGATTGATCGGAGGGGGCATAAGTAAGAGCCAAAATGGAGTATTGCAAGTCATGGACTGCTCAATCACCTGGGTTCTATCCTTAAGCATCACGGGTTGCCATCCAGAGCTAACAGGTGACCCGATTTGGGGGGAGTTTTACCCCTCTGCAGAGATGCAGCCGGTGTATTCTAACACCCCAGCCGACAGGGCGGGAATCTTAAGGAGAAAAGAATTTGTATGGAGAAATAATTAATTAGAGTTTGATAGTAACCGGTTTAGCTCAGTCCGTAGAGCGTTCGTCTCGGAATCACAAGGTCCAGGGTTCAATACCGGCACTTGCTAACGCCTGAGTAGCACGTCTTTGATCTGTGCGGTAAAGTAGGTGTGGCGCTCCATCAAAAAATTCCCTGGTCTAGAATCCCTCGCTGTCTGGTTGATAATATTTAAAGTTAGTTTACCTAAGAAAGGAGATAGATTGAAAAACCTCGGTCGTGTGTTAACAGAGGGTACGGACAAAATTCAGACTGATGAAACTAAGGGATTGTTCGCTATGTACCGGCGGTCTCTGACTATGCCTGTTGAAGTCCCGGTTTCGATTCCTGTTGGAGGGGAGTCGTTAGTATACATCGCTGAAGAGACTTAGTAAAGTCGAAATACTGTACGGTGTTCTGCATAGCGAGCCATCCTTTGCCAGGATTCACTTGTCAAGATTATTTTCTATAATTATCGAATTTTATGCGATACATGCATTATAATTGCCTTCAAGCAAAATATAAATAATAATTTATTCAACAATGCTTCTATAAAAAAACAAACATCCAAAAATCTTAAAATATAATACTTTTCTCATCTTTTTCTCTATTGTATCTTTTTAAGAAACACCATAGATCCTTTTAGTTAGGAGGCTGAATGATCATCAATCCCAGTTTTTTTTTCTCGTAGGACATATCCAGGACCACAATCCCAAGTTTTTTTTTTTTTTTTTATATAAAACCACCAGATTCACCCTAATTTTTTCCTGGAAAGTCAGCTTTTCTAGTCACCTAACCCGCCCGGCCTACAGAATCCCATTTTTAATTTTTTTTTTTACCGACAACCCACTAAGGACACCCACTCCATATTAGAGGCACTGACCGGCTTGCTTTCGAACTATAAAGTGCGGAAGACAGTCGTTGGCCTTCATCCTAGCTGAGGAAAAGGGGTAACCAAATTGACCCACAATTTTGTTTTGTTTTACATGTGCTTTCAGTTTCTTGGGGCTTTTTGTTTTCAATTTTACCCCACCCTCCATCTCCAATCATCAAACGAACATTGGGAATTTTTTAAGTAGGATAGAGGCATAGAGCGAACGAGGTATTTTGGTGAAAGTGGGCTGCGCAAGGAGAGAATGCAAGATTTTATTCTATTTTTGAATGAATCGGTTGGCGAGTGAACCTAGCTAGATAGATCCGTGTAGTGGTATGACCAGTTTTATCACCCTCCTCCCAACTTCAAACTTCCGGCTATATGCCGAGTCGTGTGCACACTCGATGTACCTCATTTTAGAATAAATAAACAAATTTTAAAGTGAGTGCACGAGTGTGCTCACTTCAAATAAAACGTTACTTGTTTTAAACGTTCTCGCTTGTAGCAATCACCTCACAATTTTTTAAAGTAACGATTATTAACGAACCAATTGGACACAGCGTAGTGGATGATGGCGTTGTTTAAGACAGTTCTAAGTGACAGTTATCTATAGGCTGCAGGTTCAGTTCTGGTCAAGGGCGACAGTAACATAGAATAATAATTAACACAGCTTAACACTTGTACCCCAGCTATGGTTAGCGGAATGAGAACAGGATATCCCCGTAGATTGAATAAAGGGTTAGGCTCAAAGTTCCGTGATAGCTCCGGATTAAGACAAAAAGGTTCCCGATTATGACAAGTAGGTTCCCGAGTTCGAAAAGAAGATTCCGTGTTCGTGAAGGCTCTCGAGTACGACAAAAAAATACCTGAAGTAGGCCGGAGGACACATCGGCCGAAAGTTGTACAGAGAACAATAGAGATTAGGACAATAGTGCGAATAATCCAAATTATACTAATTATCAAGCCTCATCTCAAAAATTCAGAGAAATAGTGTAGATAACAATAAAGATGAGCACAATAGTCCGAATAATCCAAATAATACTAATTATCAAGCCTAATCTAAAAAATTCAGAGAAATAGTGTAGATAACAATAAAGATGAGGACAATAGCCCGAATAATACAAATAATACGAATTATCAAGCCTAATCTAAAAAATTCAGAGAAATAGTGTAGATAACAATAAAGATGAGGACAATAGTCTGAATAATCCAAATAATACTAATTATCAAGCCTAATCTCAAACATTCAGAGAAATAGTGTAGATAACAATAAAGATGAGGACAATAGTCCGAATAATCCAAATTATACGAATTATCAAGCCTCATCACAAAAATTCAGAGAAATAGAACTCCCTCTGTATACATTTTTTTCTTTTCCCGTTATTTTAAAAATTGAGTTTCAAAAAGATAGAATACACAACAAGAATGATTATAACAAAAACGTCTTCGGCATAAAATCACCCAACAAGTGTTGACATGCCGTAAAAACCACCCAACCACCCAACCACCCAACCAACCAACCACCCAACCAACTAACCAACAAACCTTGAAATTTAGCCCAATTATGTCTTGCCAGTGGTCTTGTTCTACGTTAATCTGTTTAATAAACGCCCAGAGCTGGATAAATCCTACTTAACGGACCTAAATTCCACCATCGTATGTCACCCCGCCGAAAGAAAAAAATACTAAAAATCAAGGAATTAACCGAATTTAATGAAATTTTCAGTGTTGATATATTAATGAATGAACAATATAATGCAACAGTTATTTTATTTAAAATATTTTACATTTTTTCAGGTCAGTTAAATTTGAACCACGTATCTTTGAGCATCTGTGTTACGCTTCAAAGATACGTGGTTCAAACTTAACTGACCCGAAAAAATGTAAAAGATTTTAAATAAAATATCTTTTTTATATCCTTACCTTATATCTTTTATTCATTAATATATCAACACTGAAAATTTAATTAAATTCGGTCAATTCGCAGATTTTTGGGGTTTTTTTTCTCTCGGCCGTGACACGTAGTTTGAGGCATAACACAGATTCATAAACATACGTGGTTCAAATTTAACTGACCTGAAATAATGTAAAAGTTTTCAAATAAAATAACTGGTGCATTATATCTTTTATTCATTAATGTATCAACACTGAAAATTTCATTAAATTCGGTTAATTCCTTGATTTTTTAGTATTTTCTTTTCTTTCGAGGGGGTGACATACGTGGATGGTGGAATTTATGTCTGTTAAGTAGGATTTAACCCCAGAGCTTTTCTAGTCTTAATATTGTAACGACGATGTGTAAAAAAAAACATCGAAATATGAATTCATTAGCGATCTTCTTCCTTCTGCCTTTCTATTGTGTGGCTCGGGCCGATGGGATGACCGTTGGTGTACATTTTAATCGTGAATGCGCGTTCATCTTCCAATTGCCGTCTGTTCTGTATGACTGCATAAAACTGTTTATCATTTCCGTTTTGTGTCGCTTATTTCCGGTCACGTGCCGTGGAGCTCTTCTTCGCCGGAAAACAGAAAAGCCAAGCGAATGATGCGTCGGTGATAAGGGAGGATGTACCAGCTGCCACCATTTGTTCTAATCAGACACGCCCTCTTCCCGGAACTCATTCTAAATCCAAGGCGTCATTAGGGTATCTTAAGAGATCAGAGTCCATTAGTCTATCTATCTATCTATATATATGTATATATATATATCTGTATGTATATATATATATATATAAACTGAACACTAATGAGTAAGATATAACTACAAATAGTTTCGCTTACGAGCTCATCAGGATAAGATTCTGACTAAAAAGAATTGAAACAACCGTACTTTTACTAAAACAATTCTCTCTCTCTCTCTCTCTCTCTCTCTCTTCTCTCTCTCTGCCTCTGTCTGTCTGTCTGTCTCACCCATCTCTCTCTCTCTCCCTCTCTCTCTCTCTCTCTCTCTGCCTCTGCCTCTGTCTCTGTCTGTCTGTCTGTCTGTCTCACTCTCTCTCTCTCTCTGTGTCTGCCTCTGCCTCTGTCTGTCTGTCTGTCTCTCTCACTCTCACTCACTCTCTCTCTCTCTCTCTCTCTCTGTCTGCCTCTGCATCTGTCTGTCTGTCTGTCTCTCTCACCCCCTCTCTCTCTTATATATATATATATATATATATATATATATATATATATATATATATAAACATAACCGCAAAAAATGTTTTTTGCAGAAAACACCAGAGGAATTAAAGGTATCCTGACGAGAGCAAAAAGCTTGAAACCTTGGGTAGATGCCTACAAAAAACAGTTATATTTAATAATTAAATAAATAAATAAATATATATATATAAAAAATAAATATATATATATAAAAAAACTGAACAATAATGAGTAAGATATAACTACAGATAGTTTCACTTACTAGCTCATCAGGACAAGATTCTGACTAAAAAGACTTGGAACAACCGTACATTTATTACTAAAACAAGTCCTACTTTGTTCCAAACAAATTAGCATACCCAAAAAAGTATAGTATATATATATATATATATATATAATATATATATATATATAGTACATTGAACTACATAGCCTGGGTGGGTTAGTATGGAGGATAAGCTGTTGCCCATGCAGCAAATCTCCTCTCTCTACACTGCTGCAGTGGTCCAAAGGAAAGGTAAGATACCAATGCAGTTTGGCTACAGTAGTATTGCAGGAGTTAATGGGTAGCACTGGATTTCAGCATCACGCCACCTTTAGGGACTCCAGCTCTTGATCTCTTTTCGTAATGTAAATATATTAATGTAAATATATTAATATATATATGCTCCATTAATGATATTGTTGGATTTTCTTTGTGTGTGCTGGTTCCCGGTCTATATTTATAGACTAGGCGAGATCATGTGGTCTATTCCTTAGCCAATCGCTGGCCATACTGCGTGGCTGATATATTACTTAAGCTGATTCTTTCTCAGTTTACTAGCAGACCTCGACGAAGGAACCTCGGAATCTCTACCTGAGAGGATTACCAAAGGAACCAAATCAGAGGACTCTCTACCTAGAATCAACTGGCCAATTAGGGCCCTTAAAAACTTAACAGGTTATGGGCCCAGCACGCTTCCAATTCGCAGATATTGAGCACGTTTTATTTATGACTACAGCAAACTATATATTCAATACACAAACACAGAGAGAGAGAGAGAGAGAGAGAGAGAGAGAGAGAGAGAGACAGACAGACAGACAGACAGACAGACAGACAGAGACGACACATTTTTCAGAGAACATTTTTTTTCCATCTTAAGTTTTGAAAATCCTCTTATTTTCTTTCACCTAACATCAAAAAGAAATGCGAAACTATCCCTTAACCATAAAATGCGGTCAGGGTAGGGTTTTATATTTTTATATTTATTGTTGCAGATTAATTTCTCTCACGTAAAGGAAAAAATAGATAAAAGTAAAAAGGCCACAGCAAAGATAAGTTACCAATAAAAAAACAACATTATGACGTAATTGAAAAAAAAAATGAAATGATAATTTTGCAATAAGTTCCTTGAAAAGATATGACGACAAATATGGGTTGGTCTGAGTTGAATATTCCCAACATTAAGTAATTTATTCAAAGATAGAGCAAGAGACAGATATCTGTATTGACTGGAGTATTCAGCACATACCTTTTTTATTTTTTGTATAGATTATTTTCGTACTTTTTGTATTGATTATTTTTAATTACTTTTATAATTTTAATTATCGATTTTTGCATAGATAATTTTCGTACTTTTTGTATGAATTAATTTTAGTTATTATTTAAATTTTAATTATCGATTTTTTATTAGATAATTTGATACGTTTTGTACAGATTATTCCTAATTATGTTTTAAATTTTCAATATCTATTTTTAGTTTAGACTATTGTATTACTTTTTGTACAGACTATTGATAATTATTTTAACAATTTTAATTATTTATTTCTTATATGGATTATTGGCTGAACTTGCAGAACGGTTGCTAAATTAAAACGGAAAGTTTTTTGGAGGTCCCCCATGACAGTTTAACTACAGTCTATGAATGAACTTTTTGCGAATTGGGTTACGGTTTAGGGGTTTGATTGTTTTGATCTCCCGTAACTTATTTGATGACGTTTTAGCTCGGAACGCCTTTAAAAATGTCAATTGTACATTTCTAATGCTATCTTATCGTAATTGCACAAACAACTTTCTTCTAAAATATAAATCAAACCTTCATTATTTTTGCTTTAGAACCGAGCCATGGTGATATCTAATACATATATCTATTTAATTTGTCGTTAATTGTTTTATTTTCGAAGATTCCCCCGGACAAACTAATTTGAAATTCCTTTATATATATATATATATAGATAGATAGATATTCATTTATTTATTTATATAAAAGTTTTCAAAAGTGAACGTTTCTGATGACGGATAATCATCTAAAAGTGATATTCCGAAACCATTGGTAAGACGGACTTTTAAATGTATTGGTGACAATAAATAAATAAATACAGCTCTTACAGAAGTAATTGAGCACTTTATAATCATTTCTCAAATAATATACAAAAAAAATAACTATATATATATATATATATATATATATATTATAATAATATAGTAATTAGGAAAAATGAAAAAACACAGGTTTAATGGGTTAAGTGGTGAGTTTATTGGCCGACGCTGCAGTGTTTCGATCTAAACTGAATAAACAATAACTACCCCTCGCTTTTCTCGTTATTCTGTGATAAATAATTTCTTATCACCTTCATATATCAACAAATGCCCTGAAGATGATCTAATTAATAGATCGAAACACTGCAGCGTCGGCCAATAAACTCACCACTTAACCCATTTAAACCTGTGTTTTTCATTTTTTCCTAATATACTACATACCGTCGGATTCACTTCCTTTCTTCCCACACACACACACACACACACACACACACACACACACATAATATATATATATATATATATATATATATAAGTGAACGTTTCTGATGACGTTTCTGATGACGGATAATCACCTAAAAGTGATGTTTCGAAACCATTGGTAAGACGGATTTTTAAATGTATTGGTGACTATAAATAAATAAATAAATAAATAAATACAGCTCTTACAGAAGAAATTGAGCACTTTATAATCATTTCACCAATAATAATAATAAGAAAAAAAATTAACTATATAGATAGATATATAGATTACATCCTTGTACAAGATTTGAACTCGGGTAGCCAAATTCCCTTTCGTATGCAGATAACCGTTACGCTAGTCGCACCTTAATGGATGTGGGGATTAATAGTTTTCTTTATATTGGTCTGCTTTTTTTTTTTTTTTTTTTTTTTGCTTTCTTAGTTTTCCCGCTCAACAGGTATGGCCTGCCTATGTAAATGATACACATTCAATGTAACCAACACCCACGTGTCATTGGAGCACTTGGATTTCGTAACTAAGGAAACACGAATCTAAGTCAGTCAACGACTTCCTCTTCTCTGTTGTTTTCTTGTTTTATTTTATTTTCTTTTTTGTTTTTCTTTTCTTCTTGCCGTTTGCCGAGCAAACAAAACAATCCCGAACGTTTTAACTCGAGACAAAAAAACACAGACATGTTTAACTATGTTTTCCCTACCTGAAAACTGACAAACCCTTAACCGTTGCGAGCCGGTATCTACACGGACGAAACTACGTTTTTTATTTTAATTTTATTTTGTTGTTGTCTGAGAGCTAAGGGCGGGCAACTCACTTTAGCCGAGATTATCCCTAACAACGATCAAGTGTAAAATGTTTTAGCCTGTTTTTTTT
>CM042169.1:1531719-1559219 GCA_023376005.1 Doryteuthis pealeii
TTAGTAGAGCTCTGGGTTAACGAGAAGCGAGCCGCTTTTGTTTAAATTATATTTTTCTTCTCATAGACTGGTTGCCTAACCAAGGTTAAAGAACCAGTCTGTCCTAAAATTTACCCATGTGTGGGGGAGAATAGTTGGACAGGTCTTTCTTAAGGGTAATTAGCGCTATGTGTAATGAAAAACAGGGCGTCTATTTGTGAACTTGCCCAGTCCATTTCTCTCTCTCTCTCTTTCTTTCTTTCTTTCTTTCTTTGTTTCTTTCCTTTCTTTCTTCTTTCTTTCTTCTGTCTTCCTTTCTTTCTTTTCTTTTTTTGAAACTGGGTGTGAGATGATGAAATAGAGAAATTAAAGGATTTATATATTAGACTACATATTTCTTTTCTCTCATCTCCTCTCTCCCTCTCTCTCTTCTCTCTTTCTTTCTTTTCTTTTTTCTCTCTTGTTTTCAGTTTACGTCTGCTGTGAAGATAATTGGAATTGTTGAAAAAAATGGTAATTATAGGAAAAGAAATAAGAGAAATTACGAACGTGCGGAAGGGGTTCGAAATTTCTGGTTCTACACGTTCGTAATACGCCTGTCGGCTGGGGCGTTAGAATGCACCGACTGCACTCTGCAAAGGGGTAAGACTCCCCAATGGGGCCACCTGTGCCGTGGGTGGCGACCGTGATGCTTAAAGATTAGACCCAGGGTGATGATTCCTGACTTGCATTATCCCACTTTGCCTATCTTGGGCTAGACGGCGGTCGGAGAAGGCCCCCTCCGATCAATCGGCTGGTCACGTCAAGCCAGCACTATAATGATTTTCCCCAACCCTATTGCCCTTATGGCAAGCCCCAACCCTTTTTATCATATGGGGTGCTAGAAGGCGTGGCTGAGGGTCTACATGTCCTGGGAATGACGTTAAACTCTATCTGATGGTGAGGTTCCAGTTTTGGAGTTTGGGAATGTTGAAACCCCCTTCATCACCATTGCTCCTTTGTCCACTCTGACCCGGAGTGGTATAAACTTTGTTAGGGTCCCATCTATGGGTTAATAGAAAAATTTATTTATAAAAATGTATTATCCATTAAGAATTGATTATTTCAAAACTTTATCGGCATTAAATGATATGCGTAAAACAAAACAAACCTTTAAATCTTTAAACGGCTCGTAATTTCTCTTAATTTCTCGTTTCAAATTGAAAAAGGGGGGAAAATTAGAGAGAGAGGATATATATATATAATATATATATTATCTATATAATAATATATATATATATAATATATATATTAGGACACGTAAAAGCGAATTCAAATCTTAAAAGCGATGGAAATTTGTAAAAAGAAAGTTAGGGTACCCTTATAATTAGTTGTATAATCTAAAATAAATATCTTTTTTCGGTCATTCTCATCAAGAGAAATTATAATATATTTATATAATATATATATATATATATATATATATATATATCCTATCTCTCTCTCTCTCTGTATATATATATATATATATATATATATTAATTATATATATATATTTATAATTAAAACCTGAAGATTCGCGCTACGGTGAGAAACTGCAGTCGGAAATTTTAAGCCATTCGTTTTTAAAACGTATATTTAGCTTTATATTGAGCACTTTTAAATCATTTTTTTTTAAATCCAGAGTAGATATATTTGTTTGCTTGGTGGATATAAAGTAACTGTGATATATATATATAATATATAATTATAATATATAATATATATATATATTATATGCTCTCCACCCCTGAGATATTATTTTCTGAATACTTTTGAAGCTTTTGTAAATGCTTTGCATATGGTATAATTTCAACGATCCTAGCTCTTCTGAATGTTTTTAAAGCTTAATCTAATGCTCGACATATGGTAACTTATAATGATCTTAGCACTTCTACAACGTTTCGGGGGTGGGTGGGTTGGTTCTATTTCGTTACGCCAAGAGGACTAAATGAAAATTGATTCTCACTTTTAAGTGCAAACTGCAGTGTGTTTGGTTATCCTTTGCATAATCCTATCCCCCCCCCCCAGAAATAAACAATTTAAAAGTTTTACTGAATAAAAACAAATTATTTTAAATTATAATAACGAATAAAATTTGGGTGCCTTCTGGTGTAATGGTTAAAAATATAGGTTAAGAGACCATTGTTAGTGAGTTCGATGGACCATATGACCTTTAGGCACCCCTTTTTGATCTCGATTAAGAAAGGACATGTCTTTCATTTACACCGTCAATATCCGGTTGTTTTTAAAAAATTATAAAACAGACGATTTTTAGATTTTTTTTTTAATTATAAAACTAACCCCTAATCCTAACCCCTAACCCCTAACACTAACCCTAACCCCTAACCCTAACCCCTAACCCTAACCTCTAACAAACAGCCGGATACTGACGGTGTAAATGAAAAAACATGCCCTTTCTTAATCGAGAACAAAAAGGGTGCCTAAAGTTCATATGGTCCTGTTCGATTCTCACTAGGTGCCTCATATTTCTGGCCTTGTGCGAAACTAAGCTAAGCTAAGCCAAAAGAACAACAGGAACTTCAGCAAGCATCACTCTTTGCAATCACTGCACCAGAGATTGCCATTCAAAAATTGGTCTATTCAGCCATTCACACAGTTGCAGATAAAAAAAAAGTGGACACTACCACGAAAAGGAATGAAAAAGAGAGCCAAAAGGAAGGAGAGATAACATCATCTCCAGCAAACATCACCATTTGTTTGCAATCACTGCACCAGAGATTGCCATTCAAAAATTGAACTGCTCAGCCTCTCACAGAGTTGCAGATAAAAAAAATTAAAAAATGGACACTACGCCATCGTCTCTAGTAGACGGAAGGATGCCAACAAAAATTATATGTCGACTGATTTGATCAACAGGTTTTCGATGTCTTTCTTGGAGAGGTTGATTTTAACTAGGGGGGTTAGGGTTAGGGTTAGGTTTAGGGTTAAGGTTGGGGTTTAGGGTTAAATTTTCCGACCGATCTGCAAGTTTAGCCGGTCGTAATCTCGTGATCATCAAACTCACTATTCAGTTGTGATGGCTTTTGCGAGACTAGCTTGTTAACTCTTACACTATGATGGGACGTCCATATCAAATGTAGAGTATTTGCATAAACTCCACAAAACATACAAATATTCTCGCGTATAGAGTATTGACCAAAAATACGTACACACCAAACATTTTGTATTATTTGGACTATTCAAACTATATCCTCATCGTTATTGTTATCTGGACAACGTTTCGGCCGATGTGCCCTCCGGTCATCTTCGGGTGTTTCTTGTCTAAGTTGTTGAGATGAGGCTTGATAATTTGTATTATTTGGATTATTCGGGCTATTGTCCTCATCTTTATTGTTATCTGTACAACGTTCGGCCTCCAGTCTTCTACAGGTGTTTCTTGTCTGAGCTTTTGAGATGAAGCTTGATTATTTGTATTTTGGGTTTACAGACTTCAAATGCGTGTGATTGTTTGGGGGGGGGGAATTCCAGAGAAAAAGGAAAGAAAGAAAGAATCAATGGAAGAATTAGATGAAGAAATAAAAGAAGAAAGGAAGAAAGAAAGAAAAAATGAGAGAGAAAAATGAAAGGAAAAGGAATGACAAGAAAATGAAAGAGAGAGAGAAGAGAGAGAGAGAGAGAGAGAGAGAGAGAGAGAGAGAGAACCAAGTATTGAGTTCGAGAAATAAATAAATAAAAGAAAAAAAAGAACGAATAAAAGGAAGAGAAGAACCAAAAAGAGAGAAAGAAAGAAAAAGAAGAGAAAACAAGAGAGGGCGAGTGTGTGTGTGTGTGACAGAGAGAGAGAGAGAGAGAGAGAGAGAGAGAGAGAGAGAGAGAGAGAGAGAGAGAGTGATGTCTTTAAATAAGATTAAAATGAAAACACGACGTATGAAAAAAGGAAGTAAGAAATCATACCACAAAAATTGATTTAACTTAAAAAAAAAGAAGATTTTTATGAATAAATAAAAAATCGAAATAGATAAAGAATTATTCTATAATTATTCAGTTAATTCTATTCTTCCTCGATTTTATTTCAAGAGATGAATCACCATCCTCAAAAATAAAACTTTAGGACACTTTTATATAATGCCATCCTGGTGGCTGGGGCTGTAGAATACACCAACTGCGCCTCTGTAGAGGGGTAAGACGCCCCTAACCAAACGGAGCCATTTGTTGGCCGTGGGTAGCGACCCGTGATGCCTGGGGACAGGATCCTGGTGGCCGAAACACTCCATTTAGACCGTTGCTTGGGCTACACGGGCGGTCGGAGTGGCCCCCTCCGATCAATCGGCTGGTCATGTCAAGTCCTAGCACCTATATGATTGCATCAACCCTATTCCCCTCATGACAAGCCCCAAGCCCTTTTTATCACATGGGTGCTAGAAGGCGGTGGCTGAGGGTCTCCATGTCCAAGAAATGACATTAAACTTTATCTCATAGTGAGGTTCCAGTTCTGGAGGTTTAGGGAATGTGTAGCGCCCATTCATCACCATTGCTCCTTGGTCCACTCTGACCTGGAGTGATAGTACCTGTTAGGGTCCCATCTATGGGTTAAATAGAAATACATGAGTTTAAATTGATTATCAATTAAGAATTACTTTATTTAAAAACTTTATCGACATTAAATGACCCACCGAGGTTGATATGCCGTAAAACAAAAAACATTAAACTCTATCGGATGGTGAGGTTCCAGTTTTGGAGGTTTGGGGAAAGTGGAGCACTCCTTCATCAACATTGCTCCCTGGTCCACTTTGACCTGGAGTGGTAGTACCTGTTAGGGTCCCATCTATGGGTTGAATAGAAAAACATGAGTTGATAAACAAAATGTGATTATGCATTAAGAATGAATTTATTTCACAACTTTGTCGGCATTAAATAATCCACCGAGGTTGATATGCCGTAAAGCAAACCAAACCAAACCAAACCAAACTTTCCTCTCATGAGCCCTCAAATGACTCATCAAACCCACTGCAGATCCACAAAGTTTGATGCAAATATGACATAGGAAGGACGAACTTCCCGTTTAATCAGATGATAAAATGTGATGCTTATGCACCACCATATGAATAGTAATACTAATATCAAAAGTGTATTCATTTAAAGATTGAGGAAATTTCTAAATTAAACGTAAGAAAAAGTTAGTGCGAATAGGCCACAGGGTGTAGAAAAAAACTGGGTATCCATTAAGAATGAATTCATTTCAAAACTTTGCCGGCATTAAATGACCCCCTGAGGTTGACAAGCCGTAAACCAAACCAAACCAAACCAAACTAAACCAAACCTTTATATAATGTGAACAGCTCCAATAGATTCAAGGCCCAGTTTAAACCAATGCCTAAACATTTTTGAAATCACAATACTTGTATCTGCTACAATGACATCTTAGATAAGAAGGTTGAGTCTTATCTGAATTGAGGATATATTACAACTATTTTGAACAATACACCTTAAATCCCTTTAACCCGTGTTAGCGTTCCGTTACTCTGAGTTTGAAGTGTTATCACTGTCATCAGACGGTAAATAATCTTTTCGTCTGTTGATTTTGGTCACACATGAATATATATATTATATATATATATATATATATATATTATGCATAAGAAAATACGCGAAAAGCATACGCGAAACCCTAACAACTACAACCCCCCCCCACACACATCCACGCACACACATCTATTTATATATGGTCATGCACATACAGTCCTGTTTCGACGTATCACGTCTCTTCACAGTGGCTAGAGTCATCAGGTTTTCTCCATCTGTGATCGAAACTCGGCCAATTTTTCATTAGTCAGTTTCTAATCACTGAGGTATCAGCATATATATATATATATATATAATATATATATATATATATATATATTATAGATAGATAGATAGATAGATAGATATGTGTATCAATTATAATTTATACATATATAAAGGCAGTTGTGTGTATATGCATGTCCAGAGGCAACTTCGAAATTAAAGCAATTAACGACGAAGTAAATATATATAAACATTAAATATCACCAGGGCTTGGTTTTTGAGCAAAAATAATAGAGATTTGATTTATATTCGTGAAGATAATTTTAGAAATAAAATTTAAATAATAACAACACGGATTTTTATTTTTCATTTAATATTTTAGATAGTAGACATTAACATTTCTTTTCAGAGTAGCTGGATCAATGCAAGGTCTATTTTTTTACGTAGGGATTTAAATGGGGTATCCTACATTGATTCAACTCACGATTCAGTAATAATGGATCTGCAGGACTAACTTTAAAAAAAAAACCCTCTACCCAGGCGACGCCGGGTCACCGCATCTAGTTTAATATGCAGGAGTCCCTATGGCTTATTTGCTAACGTGCTGGACAGCGATATCTTAGTAAGCAAATTTGTAACTCCAGTTTGTCTATTATATGGACTGTTCGTTAAGACTATTCCCTTTGGAAAATTCCTTCATTCCCTTGCCAGTATAATTCTTCAACAAGGACAGCTTTGGCATTAGATAACCCACGAAAGTTGATATTCATTATACAAAGAAACAAAACCAAAATATACCATATTCCTAATCTCACTTCTTTACTTAGGAACACCAATAGCAGTAAGATTGCGATACCAGCTAATGGCATGGATCCCCGAATGGTTTAAAAAGGGGCTCTTTAGCCTTGGAGAGCAACCCATCAAAGTCAAGGAAAAGTCCGACACAAAACCTCTACTGCCTTTCAACGAAAAGCTAGGGGAGTAAACCCCGAAAACAAATCAGGAGCCGGAGTCCCTAAGGTGGTGTGATGCTGAAATCCAGTATTACCCTCAACTCCTGTGACACACCGTTGCCAAACTGCATTGGTACCTTACCTTTCCTTTGATCAACATCGGTAGTGTGAAGAGGGGGGATTTGCTGTATGGGCAACAGCTTATCCTCCATGCAAATCTGACCAGGCTATGCAGTTCAAAGAAAAAAAAAAGACAAAACTTTGACACTACTCCATCGTCTCTCGAAGACGGAAGATTGCCAACCAGATAATCCACGAAGGTTGATATCCATTATACAAAAAGTAAAGTAAAGTCGGCGGAGTGGCCTAGTATAGCGAGGGAGTCTATCCCATTTTCACTAGCGCTAGACCAGGAAGATTGTTTTTGTCTCTGAGGTGGAGCGTCACGCCTAACGTCAGCTACCCACTTCACCACATAGATCCAAGCTGCTACTCAAGCGCTAATTTGGCAAGAGCCTGTATCGAACCCGGAACCTTGTGGTTCCAAGACAGATGCTCTACCGACTAAGATAAACCGGATTTTTCCTAAACTGAATCTAGTGGCGAGGTTCTAATTCAGGAGCTCTGAGGAGTTTGGAGTACCCCCTTCATCGCCATTACTCCCAGATCCACTCTGACCCAGAGTGGTAGTACCTGTTAGGGTCCAATCTATAGATTAAATAGATAACCCACGAAGGTTGATATCCATTATACAGAGAGACCAAACCAAAATAAAAATAAGTGTTTGCTTTTTTTATGCGTTCTTATTTAGTTCCGTTAGTCTTTTCTAATTTGATATAATATTTTATTACATTAAAACTTAAATAAGTGTGCCCGGCGGAATGCGCATAGTTTTGCTAGTATAAATATAATGTTTGTAGATTTTTTTTAGATGGACTTTCTAAAATGCTACGAATGTAAAGGGTGTGAACTTAATGTATCACTTTGCACTTTTAATATTTTCTTTTGTTTCTCTCTCTCTCTCTTTCTCTCTCTCTCTCTCTCTCTCTCTCTCACACACACACGCACACACACTCTCTCTCTTTGTAGATCTCTAAAATCTCTCTTCTCCCATTCTTTCTCTCTCCTTCTCCCTCTCTCTCTCTCTTCTCCACACACACACACACACACACACCCTCTCTCACTTTGTAGATCTCTAAAATCTGTCTTCTCCCATTCTCTCTCTCTCTCTCTCTCTCTCTCTTCTTTCTCTCTCTCTCTCTCTTTCCCTCTCTGTAATACCCTAAATCTCTTTTCACGTTCCTCTTCTCTCTCTCTCTCTCTCTCTCTCTCTCTCTCTCTCTCTCTCACACACACACTGTCTGTCTCTGTCTGTCTCCAAATCTCTTTCCCACTCTCTCTCTCTTTCTCTTTCTCTCTCTCTCTCTCTCAAACTCTCTCTCTCTCTCTCTCTAGATCTGTAAAATCTCTCTTCTCCCATTCTCTCTCTCTCTCCCTCTCTCTCCCATTCTCTCTCCCACCTCTCTCTCTCTCAGTCTGTAAGCCTCCCCCTCTCTCTCCCATTCTCCAACCTTTGACTTTCTTCGCTATTATTTCTTTGTTTATTTACCATTCCATCTTAAAACCATTAAAAGAAAAAAGAAACTCTTGAAATGTTTCCTTGTTCTTTTAGATTTAAAAATGAGAAAAATCCATTTCACTCGGTTCTTATCTACACATTCATCAGCCTCTCTCATACTCTTTATATCTATCTATCTATCTATCTATCTATCTATCCTAGTCTGTTCATATCTATCTATCTATCTATCTATCTATCTATCTATCCTAGTATGTTCAGATCTATCTATCTATCTATCCTAGTATGTTCAGATCTATCTATCTATCTATCTATCTATCTATCTATCTATCTATCCGAGTCAGTTCATATCTATCTATCTATCTATCTATCCTAGTATGTTCATATCTATCTATCTATCTATCTATCCTAGTATGTTCATATCTATCTATCTATCTATCTATCTATCTATCTATCCTAGTCTGTTCATATCTATCTATCTATCGATCCTATGTTCATATCTATCTATCTATCTATCTATCTATCTATCTATCTATCTATCTATCCTAGTCTGTTCATATCTATCTATCTATCTATCTATCCTAGTATGTTCATATCTATCTATCTATCTATCTATCTATCTATCTATCCTAGTCTGTTCATATCTATCTATCTATCTATCTATCCTATGTTCATATCATCTATCTATCTATCTATCTATCTATCTATCCCAGTCTGTTCATATCTATCTATCTATCTATCTATCTATCTATCTATCTATCTATCCTAGTCTGTTCATATCTATCTATCTATCTATCTATCTATCCTAGTATGTTCATATCTATCTATCTATCTATCTATCTATCTATCTATCTATCTAGTCTGTTCATATCTATCTATCGATCCTATGTTCATATCTATCTATCTATCTATCTATCTATCTATCCCAGTCTGTTATATCTATCTATCTATCTATCTATCTATCTATCTATCCTAGTCTGTTCATATCTATCTATCTATCTATCTATCCTAGTCTGTTCATATCTATCTATCTATCTATCTATCTATCTATCTATCCTAGTATGTTCAGATCTATCTATCTATCTATCTATCTATCTATCCTATGTTCATATCTATCTATCTATCTATCTATCTATCTATATATCCTAATCTGTTCATATCTATCTATCTATCTATCTATCTATCCTAGTATTCATATCTATCTATCTATCTATCTATCTATATATATATCCTAGTCTGTTCATATCTATTTATCTATCTATCCTAGTATTTCATATCTATCTATCTATCTATCTATCTATCTATCTATCTATCTATCCTAGTATGTTCATATCTATCTATCTATCTATCTATCCTAGTCTGTTCATATCTATCTATCTATCTATCTATCTATCTATCTATCCTAGTATGTTCATATCTATCTATCTATCCCAGTCTGTTCATATCTATCTATCTATCTATCTATCTATCTATCTATCTATCTGTCCTAGTCTGTTCATATCTAACTATCTTAATCTGTTCATATCTATCTATCTATCTGTCCTTGTCTGTTCATATCTATCTATCTATCTATCTATCTATCTATATATCTATATATCTATATATCATAGTCTGTTCATATCTATCTATCTATCCTAATATGTTCATATCTATCTATCTATCTATCTATCCTAGTCTGTTTATATTATCTATCTATCTATCTATCTATCTATCTATCTATCCTAGTCTATTCATATCTATCTATCTATCTATCTATCTATCTATCTATCTATCCTAGTATGTTCATATCTATCTATCTATCTATCTATCTATCTAATCTATCCTAGTCTGTTCATATCTATCTATCTATCTATCTATCTATCCTAGTATGTTCAGATCTATCTATCTATCTATCCTAGTATGTTCAGATCTATCTATCTATCTATCTATCTATCTATCTATCCGAGTCAGTTCATATCTATCTATCTATCTATCTATCCTAGTATGTTCATATCTATCTATCTATCTATCTATCCTAGTATGTTCATATCTATCTATCTATCTATCTATCTATCTATCTATCTATCTATCTTAATATGTTCATATCTATCTATCTATCTATCTTAATCTGTTCATATCTATCTATCTATCTATCTATCTTAATATGTTCATATCTATCTATCTATCTATCTATCTATCTATCTATCTATCTTAATCTGTTCATATCTATCTATCTATCTATCTATCTATCTATCGATCATATGTTCATATCTATCTATCTATCTATCTATCTATCTATCTATCTATCTATCCCAGTCTGTTCTATCTATCTATCTATCTATCTATCTATCTATCCTAGTCTGTTCATATCTATCTATCTATCTATCTATCCTAGTATGTTCATATCTATCTATCTATCTATCTATCTATCTATCTATCTATCCTAGTCTGTTCATATCTATCTATCTATCGATCCTATCTATCTATCTATCTATCTATCTATTATCTATCTATCTATCTATCTATCTATCTATCTATCTATCTATCCTAGTCTGTTCATATCTATCTATCTATCCTAGTCTTCATATCTATCTATCTATCTATCTATCTATCTATCTATCTATCCTAGTATGTTCAGATCTATCTATCTATCTATCTATCTATCCTAGTATGTTCATATCTACTATCTATCTATCTATCTAATCTATCTATCTATCTATCTATCTATATATCCTAATCTGTTCATATCTATCTATCTATCTATCTATCTATCCTAGTATGTTCATATCTATCTATCTATCTATCTATCTATTATATATCCTAGTCTGTTCATATCTATTTATCTATCTATCTAGATGTCTATCTATCTATCTATCTATCTCTATCTATATCTATCTATCTATCTATCTAGTATCTATCTATCTATCTATCTATCTATCCAGTCTGTTCATATCTAATATCTATCTATCTATCTATCTATCTATCTATATCTATCTATCATCTATCCAGTCTGTTCATATCTATCTATCTATCTATCTATCTATCTATCTATCTATCTGTCCTAGTCTGTTCATATCTAACTATCTTAATCTGTTCATATCTATCTATCTTCTGTCCTTGTCTGTTCTATCTATCTATCTATCTATCTATATATCTATATATCTATATATCATAGTCTTTCATATCTATCTATCTATCCTAATTATGTTCATATCTATCTATCTATCTATCTATCCTAGTCTGTTTATATTATCTATCTATCTATCTATCTATCTATCCTAGTCTATTCATATCTATCTATCTATCTATCTATCTATCTATCTATCTATCTATCCTAGTATGTTCATATCTATCTATCTATCTATCTATCTATTCTATGTTCATATCTATCTATCTATCATCTATCTATCTAGTATCTATCTATCTATCTATCTATCTATCTATCTATCTATCTATCCTAGTATGTTCATATCTATCTATCTATCTATCTTATCTATCTATCTATCTATCTATCCTAGTATGTTCATATCTATCTATCTATCTATCTATCTATCTATCTATCCTAATCTGTTTATATCTATCTATCTATCTATTTTAGTCTGTTCATATCTATCTATCTATCTACCCTAGTCTGTTCATATCCATCTATCTATCTATCGATCTATCTATCTATCTATTTATGTATCTTTCTTTCCTATTCTATTATCTATCTAGTCCTTAATGAAAGTTGTGTGTGATGTTGAGGAATCCACGTATGCTTCTTAGTTGGTATATCTGATGAGTTTAATATCTATTAATAATGGAGATTCGCTTCCGGTTTTTGTCTGTAACAAAATTACGTCACTGCTTACGTCACATTATCCAAAATCGTCATAACATAGAACAAATACACTCAAAATTTGAACATGCAACATTAGACAGTCCTCATTGTTTTTTAAAACAAGTTTTAATAAATACATGACTGGTATTATATATCTATATATAGTTTGTTTTATTTTAATACATATTTAAAGTTTACATTTCAAATTGTTTTATTTTTTAATCCTTTAATGAATTTGATGATTTTACTTACTTAGGGTACAAACTCGCTGACATTGAATGTTTAACTCTCGCCCCTCAGGCAATATGTTACAAAAATCTATTTTTACATCGCCCGGAGGGTGTTTTTTTATTTTGTACTTGTATATATAATGTATATTTATTTCTTTTATATAAAAAAAAACATGTTGATTTACTAGGCATATGTCATTACAACTATCTATCTATCTATCTTAATCTGTTCATATCTATCTATCTATCTATCTATCTATCTTAATCTGTTCATATCTATCTATCTATCTATCTATCTATCTATCTTATCTGTTCATATCTATCTATTCTATCTATCTATCTATCTATCTATCTTAATATGTTCATATCTATCTATCTATCTATCTTAATCTGTTCTATCTATCTATCTATCTATCTTAATATGTTCATATCTATCTATCTATCTATCTATCTATCTATCTATCTTAATCTGTTCATATCTATCTATCTATCTATCTATCTATCTATCTATCTTAATATGTTCATATCTATCTATCTATCTATCTATCTTAATATGTTCATATCTATCTATCTATCTATCTATCTATCCTAGTCTGTTCATATCTATCTATCTATCTATCTATCTATCTATCTATCTATCCTAGTCTGTTCATATCTATCTATCTATCTATCTATCTATCTATCTATCTATGTCCTCATTGTTTTTTAAAAACAAGTTTTGATAAATACATGACCGGTATTATGTATCTATATATAGTTTGTTTTATTTTAATACATATTTAAAGTTTACATTTCAAATTGTTTTATTTTTTAATCCTTTAATGAATTTGATGATTTTACTTACTTTGGGTACAAACTCGCTGACATTGAAAATTGTTTTATTTTTTAATCCTTTAATAAATTTGATGATTTTACTTACTTAGGGTACAAACTGGCTAACATTGAATTTTTATCTCCCAACCTTCAGGCAATATGTTTCAAAAATATATTTTTACATCGCCTGGAGGGTGTTTTTTATTTTGTACTTGTATATATAATGTATATTTCTTTCTTTTTATATTAAAAACATGTTGATTTACTAGGCATATGTCATTACAACAATTTCCTATTAGAACTAAACGTGTCTGTTTCTCTCTGTTTCCTTTATTTACTTATCTTTTAGTGTATATCTTCTTGGGTTTATTTTTCCGTTTCTCAGCAACGCTTACGGAGAATTCGGCTGGCAGAATTCTATCCGGCCACACCCAAAAATTCCACACTAAAAGTTCCAAGGCTAAAAGCAATGATCAACACGTCAGCTAACACAATGTTTTGGACGAAAGGATTTCAATTAACATATTAACCCTTTCGCCGCTTTAACAATGGTTTAGAAAAAATTGCATCCACTTATTGGTCCTAATATTTTAAGGTTTAACTTGGAAATCGTCCTCAAAATTAAAACAGAAACTTTATTGGTGGTGATCAATGACAGTTTAACTACAGTGTATGAATGGAAATTACTATACATTTAATTAGCCATTGAAATTAATCATTGAATCCAACGGTAGACACATTAGTCTCAGTTGTTTGTGTTAGTATTGCAATGTATAATTTCAATTAAACTTGGATTTAAAAAAATTATTTTTCAACATTAAATATATTGTAATTTGTGTTTTTGTTGTGTTTTTTTTTTTTAAAGAAATACGTAACTTTATACAAAATAATTTGGTGGTGATCCGTGACAGTTTAACTACAGTGTATGAATGAACTATTCTTGCGAATTGGGTTACGGTTTAGGGGTTTGGGAATTAAGGTTGTTTTTAATTACGTATTGCTTAAAAAACGCAAATTACTATACATTTAATTAACCATTGAGATTAATTATTGAGTCCAACGGTAGACACATTAGTCTCAGTTGTTTGCAATGTATAATTTTAATTAAACTTGGTTTTATAAAAATTATATTTCAACATTAAATGTATAGTAATTTGGGGTGTTTTGTTGGTTTTTTTAAGCAATAAGTAATTAAAAACAACCTTAAACCCCAAACCCCTAAACTGTAATCCAATTCGCAAAAAAGTTAATTGATACACTGTAGTTAAACTGTCATGGATCACCACCAAATAAGTTTCCGTTTTAATTTTGTATAAATATAAATATAAAAATATAACAATATAAATATATAAATGTATATATACGTATTGCTAAAAAAAACACAACAAAAAAAAATAACAACAAATTACTATACATTTAATGTTGAAATTTTTTTTTTTAATCCAAGTTTAATTGAAATTATACATTGCAATACAAACACAAACAACTGAGACTAATGTGTCTACCGTTGGATTCAATAATTAATTTCAAGGGTTAATAAAATGTATAGTAATATGCGTTTCATAAGCAATATGTAATTAAAAACAACCTTAATCCCCAAAACCCTAAATCGTAACCCAATTCGCAAAAAACTTCATTCATACCCTCTAGTTAAACTGTCATGGATCACCACCAAATAATTTTCCGTTTTAATTTTGAGGATGATTTGCAAATTTAACCTTCATCACCATTGCTTCCATGTCTACTCTGACCCGGAGTGGTAGTACCCATTAGGATTCCATCTATGGGTTAAATAGAAAAACATGAGTTTATAAACAAAATTGTGTATTTATGAAGAATTAATTCATTTCAAAACTTAGTCAGCATTAAATGATCCACTGAGGTTGATATGCCGTAAAACGAACCAAACCAAATTGCTGAGATGGCAGTTTTGAGACCAAAGTGTTAAATTCTAACCCTACCTTAAAAAAAAAGGAAAAAAAAAACCTTCTATCCAGTTAACTCCATATGTTTTTAATTGGGAACAACGAATCGTTTTAAACAACAACGGAAACTAATGAATTAAACTTTGAACCTAATACATCATGAACATTCGCCAAGATTTTAGACTTTTTAGTGACAGGAAATTTTTTAGTGATTAAAATTCCGATTTTAATCATTTAAATTTGTTGAATCGACTTTGCATAATTTCGGTGCCTTACTTGGTCTATTGAGTTGTTTAGTAAACAGACTATTCTGAGTTCGATCCTCACTGACGGTCATATAATTCTTATTTGAATCAAATAAGTATTATCGTCTCACTTGGTTGGGTTTAATGGCATTTTAACCCTGTGGGTTATTTAATACCAACACTTTGTATATATATATATAATAGAGCTGAAGTTCCTAAAGTGTTGTGATGCTGAAATTCAGTGCTACCCAGCAACTCCTGTGACACTACCGCTGCCAAAGTGCGTTGGTTCCTTATCTTTCCTTTGGATCACAGCGGACGTGTGGAGAAGGGGGGGGGGTTGCTGCTTGGGCAACAGCTCATCCTTCCTAAGAATCCGCCCAGACTACGCAGTTCCGAAAAAAAATTGGACACTGAATCAAATAAGTAATGTCGTCCCACTTGGTTTGGTTTAATGGCATTTCAACCCTGTGGGTTATTTAATGCCAACACTTTGCATATATATAAATTACATAATATGTATTAGTTGGATTATCCGGACTATTGTCCTCATCTTTATTTTTATCTACACAACGTTTCGACCGGAAGAAGTACTTAATAGAGATGAGGACAATAGTCCGAATAAATAACATAATACAAATTATCAAGCCTCAACTAAAATATTCAGAATAAATAATTAATGTTTATTATCATTCTATATAACTGTTGCCCAGGATTGAACCTGCTGCATAGAGATAACTGTCACTTAGAACTGTCTTAACCCAACGACTTTATCCATGTTTATGTTTAATTGGACAAATCGATGTGAATTTTAGATAGATAGATAAAAAGAATGAGATAGATAGATAGATAGATAAACAAAAATAGATAGATAGATAATAGATAGATAGATAGATAAACAAAATGGATAGATAGATAGATAAAAAATGGGATAGATAGATAGATAGATAAACAAAATGGGATAGATAGATAGATAGATAGATAGATAGATAGATAGATAACAAAATGGGATAGATAGATAGATAAACAAAATAGATAGATAGATAAACAAACAAAATGAGATAGATAGATAGATAAACAAAATGAGATAGATAGATAGATAAACAAAATTAGATAGATAGATAAACAACATTAGATAGATAGATAGATAGATAAACAAAATGGGATAGATAGATAGATAGATAAACAAAATGAGATAGATAGATAGATAAACAAAATTAGATAGATAGATAAACAAAATTAGATAGATAGATAGATAGAATTTTGGGAAATTATAAACCTAATATCTTGTTTTAACTGTAATATCTACTTATGTGTGATTTTTTTTATCTTGACTCATATTGCGTTTTTATTTTGTTTAAAGAGAAACGGAATATGAATCAATGGTGACTGTAACATAGATTAATAATTAACATATATTAACACCTGTACCCAGCTATGGTTTGCAGAATGAGAACAGGATACCCCTATGGAGTGAAATAAGTGTCGGTTTTGTTTTGTTTTGTTTGTTTAGTTTTACGGCATATCAACCTCGGTGGGTCATTTAATGCCGAAATTTTGAAATAAATTCATTTTTTAATTGGTTAATCAAATTTTATTCATAAACTCATGTTTTTCTATGTAACCCATAGATGGGACCCTGACAGGTATTACCACTCCGGGTCAGAGTGGACCAGGGAACAATGGTGATGAAGGGGTGCTCCACGTTCCCCAAATCTCCAAATCTGGAACCTCGCTATCAGATAGAGTTTAACGTCATTCCCAGGACATGTAGATCCTCAGTCACTGCTTTCTAGCACCCATATGATAAAAAAGGGTTTGGGCTTGCCATAAGGGCAATAGGGTTGGAGCAATCATATAGGTGCTAGGGCTTGACGTGACCAGCCGATTGATCGGAGGGGGCCTCTCCGACCGTCCGTCTAGCCCAAGAAAGGGTCAATGTGGAGTTTTGCAAGTCATGGACTGCCCATCCACCTGGGTTCTATCCTTAAGCATCACGGGTCGCCACCCACAGCCAACAGGTGGCCCCATTGGGGGGAGTCTTACCCCTCTGCAGAGGTGCAGTCGGTGTATTCTAACGCCCCAGCCGACAGGGCGGATATTAAATTGGTTGAGTGAGATTTATGAACAAATTGTAACGGATATATAGATAGATGAAGACGATGAAATAAGGCTGTTTACATTTCATATAACGCTAATACTCCTGGGAAAGGTATTAATCCAATGATTCTCTATGCAACTATGTAGAGTAGACTGGATATTCAAACCTTGGTTATCAACCGGTCTAGGAGAAGGATAGATGTATTAAAAAGTTATTGAGAGATTGCATATCGAATTGGTTGAAGGAAATTTATAGATAAATAGATAAACAGAATGAGATAGATAGATAGATAGATAAACAGAATTACATAGATAGATAGATAGATAGATAGATAAACAGAATTAGATAGATAGATAGATAGATAGTTAGATAGATATGAGTAGGGTGAGATAGATAGATTGATAGATAAACAGAATTAGATAGATAGATAGATACAAAGAATGAGATAGATAGATAGATAGATAAACAGATTAGATAGATAGATAGATAGATAGATAGATAGATAGATAGATATGAGTAGGGTGAGATAGATAGATTGATAGATAAACAGAATTAGATAGATAGATAGATAGATACAAAGAATGAGATAGATAGATAGATAGATAGATAGATAGATAAACAAAATGAGATAGATAGATAGATAAAAAAATTAGATAGATAGATAGATAAACAGAATTAGATAGATAGATAGATAAACAGAATTAGATAGATAGATAGATAGATAAACAAAATGAGATAGATAGATAGATAAAAAAATTAGATAGATAGATAGATAAACAAAATTAGATAGATAGATAGATAAACAGAATTAGATAGATAGATAGATAAACAAAATTAGATAGATAGATAAACAAAATTAGATAGATAGATAAACAAAATTAGATAGATAGATAGATAGATAGATAGATAAACAGAATGAGATAGATAGACAGATATATTATATATATATATATATATATATATATATATATATATATATATATATATAGAGAGAGAGAGAGAGCGAGAGAGAGATATATAAACAGAATGAGATAGATAGATAAATAGATAGATAGATAAACAGAATGTGATAGATAGATAGATAGATAGATAGATATACAGACAAACAGAAAAATGTAGATAGGCTAAACCTTTATCGAGATATTACATATTTGTCCTTTGAAAAAGAATATTAGTGTTACTATGAACCGCTTGCGATATAACCGCATTTTGTTGACCCCCCAACGTATTAATCTGTGAATGTGTCTTTTTTTTTAACCATTTGATTCTAGGAAAAGAAAACATGGTCGAATAACGGACACGTAAAACCACAAAAACATAACTAAATGGATTACTTATCATGTTTATTGCAATAGATGTCGGTTTCGTGATGTTCTAGTTTATAACTTATAAAAACAACAAACAATGTTACATGTATGCTATCTGATGTTAAAAGTATATATATATATATATATATATATATATATATATATATATATATATATATATATATATGAGTTAAGAGTAAGGAAATGAATCCGACTGTATAAGTATAGATAAAAGGATATGAAAACACACAATACGCTGTTAAAGTGAAAACATTATATATTTTTTTGTTAGCTAATATTGAACAATATTTCGAAAAAAAATTAAGCCTTGTCATTCTAACACACACACACACAAACACACACGCGCGCGCGCACATACACACAAATATATATATATATATATAATATATATATATATATATATATATATACATTCATATATATATGTGTGTGTGTGTGTGTGGTGTGTGTGTGTGTTTATTTATGATACAGTTTTCTATATTTAAAAGAAAATATCATTGATAAGTGAGAAACTATTAAGAGAAAGGAAATGAATCCGACGGTATAAGTATAGATAAAAGGGTATGAAAACACAAAATATTGTTAAAATGAATATATTTTATA
Source organism: Doryteuthis pealeii (assembly GCA_023376005.1). NCBI lineage: Eukaryota > Metazoa > Mollusca > Cephalopoda > Myopsida > Loliginidae > Doryteuthis > Doryteuthis pealeii. Next base: position 1,551,041 of record CM042169.1, read on the forward strand.
TCATATTCATAGCTAATATTTAACAATATTTCGATTTATAAAAATCATCTTCAGAGCTTGTTTTTATTCCGGACTCATAGAGAGAGGAGCTGAAATTAATTTGAATTCAAAACGAAAACATTGATGTTCCAAAAAGTCATGCGATCGTTTCTTCATAAGCACATCCGTTACGCGTTTCTCGGTCAGCGACATAATGTATATCTTTGTGTAACAGTTTTTTTTGAAAAAAGAAGACATATTTCAAATTCAACAATAGACAAATTCTCTTTTTCAAACAGGAAGAGTTTTAACCCGTTCATGGTAGGCCTGCAACGGATTTTTTCCGAAAATAATTTTTTTTCTTAAATATATAATGTAAAAAATATGAATGGTGTAAGGTTTTTTTTGGGGATAATGTGAAATTTAAATTTGTATATGTCAGAAATGGTTATGTGAAGGGAATTTTATGATTTCTGACTACAAGTGTCGCTAAATAAGGGGATATATTAAAAAAAATCCTTGTCTTTTGGGATGGTTTGATGTGTGAGAATAACGCAAGATTCCATAATTCTACGTAGTGTTCTATTGTGTATGTGAGTTAATATTATGGCACCTTGATTTTAAAGGTGCCAAAATATTAACTCGTTTGTTGTTTACAGACATGAGTTCTCTGGTGATTGTAAACATACATCTACAGAAGTACGTATCAGTTAAATGTTCGCCTCGTACTGACAGTTACAAGGAGCCGAACTGACGAAAATTCAGTCGGTTTCGCTCCCGGCTAAAGGTAGTTGTTAAGTCTAGCCACACTGATGAAATGTAAACGTCAAAACACTGTCTCAGTGCATGACTATCTATTTATCTATCTGTATATATATATGGAGGTAAGATGAGGAAATTAATCCGACAGTATGTGAGAAAATGTAGAAACAAACACAAGATGTTATGATGGATGGAAATGTATAGTCGATGTTCGAACATTTCGGTTTACAATGGAAACCTTCTTCAGGACAGTGAAATTTATGTGGATAAAAGATGATGGATTTTTGCATGCGTTGAATTTGGAATATATATCACACTGACACCCAACGAAAACGATTAATCTACTCACATTTCCATACACGCTCGCTCTCTCCCATCTCTCTCTCTCCCATCTCTCTCTCTCCCTTTTCTCTCTCTTTCTCTCTCTCTCTCACGCTCTCTCTCTCGCCCTCTCTCTCTCTCTCTTTCACACACACACACACAACACACACACACACACACACACACACATAACGTAAGGGAATGTTCGATGTCATCTTTCAAAACCGTTTATCCGAGCGTTTCATAAATTTCGAACAATTCTAAAAGCGCTAATTTTCCATTCAAAACATTTTTAAACAAACTGATCAACAAAAAACTATTACAGTCTCCTTATTATTCTGTGATAAATTTTACTTTTCCCTTATATCAACAAAAGCCCTGAAGAAGATCTACTAAACAGATTGAAACACTGCAGCGTTGGCTGAATAAATATCACTCATTTTATTTGAACCTGTTTTTTTTCACATTTTTCACTATATTACATACACACACACGCACACACACACACACACATATATATATATATATATATATATGTGTGTGTGTATGTGTGTGTGTGTGTGTGTGCGTGTGTGTGTGTCCATTATCATCAGCCGCTTAGCTACACACTCACACATAGATTCACATAAGCATGTCTATACACACTCCTACAACGACAACGAACATAAATATATATAGGTATACACGTGTCTATATAGCAAATTAAGTTTATATATATATATATATATATATAATATATATATATACATTTGTTTGTTTATTTAACTTCATACTGTCGTGTAGCAAGTCAATAAAAAGTGGAATATAGATAAGTTTAAAAACAAACGGAGAATGTGGGGATGGCAAGCTAGTGTAACGGTGAGAGACTTCGCCTGTCGGCTTGACAGTCGAAGTTTCGAGTCACACACGGAGCAGTCTCCCATGTCTACAACCTTGCTGATGAGACCTAATAGGTCGAAATGTACATTCAGAGATTGACATTTTCTCGATTCGTTTAGCCTTACATTTGAACATATATGCCCGCCTAAATTCATTAATTATTAACTAATTAATTTTCAAAAATTAGGTATGACTTCAATTAAGCACATATCCTCCAAAAATTGTCGGCTTAAAGCCATATAAAAAAATAAACACATTTGTTGTTTACTTAACCTCATATATATATATATATATATATATATATATATATATATATATATATATATATATATATAATATAAACACACGCGCATGCGCGTCGCTTATTCTATGTTTTTATTTATTTATTTATTTATTTCGACCTTGATCGTTTTGTTTAAGATTTTTTCCTGTTTACTTCCCTCTGAAGAATTCCACTTAAGACGACCATTACGAACGGCCATCGCCGCACTTTCATGACAAAATCTGTTCTTTCAATTTCCGAAACCGCCACCAGGTGGCGCCAATGTATGAAAAAAGCCCGCGAGCGCCATAACAGCCAGCGACGCACCAAGATGGAATTGAACGCCGTTCTTTATTTCCTCATGACTTCCTATTAGAGTTATAGTGATTTTGTTTTTTACTTTCGGGGGTTTTGTGAGAAGGGGTTGGGGGGAGGGGTGGATGATGGGACAAAAAGAAAGATGTGGGGTGGTGGGAGGTGGGTAGTTGACTTTTTGTGATTGCATTAAATTCCTTAGAAGAGACACACAATTACATGCATATATACAAACACACACAGAGAAAAAATGTATACATTTATATATATTCAGAGAGAGAGAGAGAGAGAGAGAGAGAGAGAGAGAGAGAGAGAGAGAGAGAGAGAGAGAGAGAGAGATGAGAAGAAAGGGAATAAGGGAAATTAAGAAATGAGATGTAAGGAGGAGAAGGGTGAGCGAAATAAGAAATAAAAGAAAGGAAAAGATAATGAGCTGAGACAGGAAAGAGACTGAGTACACACACACACACACACGCACACACACACACACACACACACAATCATACAAACATACACACACACAGAGACACACAAACACACACACTTACACACACACTTACACACACACACACACACACGCTTACACACACACACACACACACACACACACACACACACACACACACACATACACACACACACTCACACACACATATATATTTTATAAAAAGAAGGTCCGCAAAATGGATTATGTTTTTAAAAAATCTTTTATTATTATCATTTTTTTAAATTAAATTTTTATAATATATATATATATATATATATATATATATATATATATATATATATAGAGAGAGAGAGAGAGAGAGAGAGAGGGTGGGGAAGAGGAGAAGAGAAACAAAAAAGTGATAGAAACTCACTTCCGCAAAAGATACAGCGTTACACACACATGCCCGTGCGCGCGTGCACACACACACACACACACACACACACACACACACACACACACACAGACACAGACCCACAAACACAGACACACACACATACATCCACACAACCTATATATATATATATATATGTATATATATGTATATCTAAGATTTTTTTCACTTATTTGAGTGTTATAAAAACTAAAAAAATAGTTTGTCTTTTTAAGAATGAAAGAATAGTGCATCTAAGTGTTCAAATTGACTAATATCTAAGAAATACAGTTGACTTACCCATTATGTTCGAATTAAATGATACTGGACTGAATATATATCATTCATATATATATATATATATTATATATATATATATATATATATATATAAGGAGAAATGTAGAACAATATTGGCTGTTATNAATGGATGGAACTTGTAAAATCCCCTAATGGAGCCACCTATTTGCCGTAGGGGGAGACCCGTGATGCTTAGGGACAGAATCCGGTGGCTGAGCAGTCCATGACATGCAAAACTTATGTCTGGTTCTTACTTAGGCTAGACGGTCAGTCACTTCCAATCCATCAGTTGGTCACATCAAAACCCTAGCAACTATATGATTGTTCCGATTTTCACTACAGATTTCATTTTCCGTCATAGAATAATGTTTGTCTCTTCAGCACCATGAAAGGAAGTTTGAGAGGCAAAATTAATTCAGTGACAAGGAGTGAAATCTGTAGTGAAGAAGTGGCTCAAAGAACAGTCAACAGAATTTTACGGCAGGTATAACATGCTCTCATTCAAAGGTGGAACATTGCTATTAAGAGAAGGGGAATTTGGAGAAATAGGGATGTGATCCAAAGAAGACCACTTCATTTTATGTATATATATATATTGATGTTATATATATGATGTATATATATATATATATATATATTAATTTAATATATATTATATATATATTGAGGTGTGAAGGATTTGAATAAATCCGACAAAATGCGTTGCGAATAGAGGAAAGTGTGGATATAACAGCACAGACCGCTAAATTCAATTGATATTTCGCCTCAATTGAAGATTCAATAACACACACAAACACACACAACACACACACACACAACATATATATATATATATATATATATATATATATGATATAATAGGAGAAGAGAGAGAGAGAGAGAGAATATTATATATATATTCCTCTCTCTCATATATATTTTTTTCTCAAAAATTAGATATGACTTCAATTAAGCACAATATTCTCCCAAAAAATTGTCGGCTTAGGCCATATCAAGCACATTGTTGTTTGTTTACTTGTCTATATATACATATATACTTTCAATAAATAAAGAAAAAACTTAAACTTGCTTCAGTACAATAATTCGTTCAACCGTATTAATACGGCATCATTCAGGTATCACAGAACATGACTCTTATGTTTGTGAATACCTAAGATGGAGTGTAAATACGTTGAAATAGATTATTGATGTAATGACAAAGGTTTTAAGTTTTTTCCTGTCATTTATTAAATATCTTGCTCTGTCCTTCCACTCACTTGGTTTTAGGCACATTGAGCTCTCATTACGGTTTACCTGCATCACTTGGTTAACCACACATGGAAGATCCTAACTACAGAAATATATATTACATACATACATACATACATACATACATATATATATATATATATATATAATATATATAAGGGCCTACATGAGTCAGACACTACTATTCTGCATCACAATTATCCTGAAGAACCATTCGGGTGAAACCTAGGTAGATAGTGTCTGACTCATGTAGGTCCTTATAATCATGCTCTACTTAATGTATGAGCACTTTTTATATATATAACTTAAAAAAACTCTTACGGTGTTTTTTCTCTTTCTTTTGGGCATTACATACGATACTGATGATTATTGTCAGAAAGTTCGGATGGCTGGTCTTTTCTTTTAAAAAAAGATCTTTCCCCAGATGTCAGTTTGAAATTTTTAATTTATTTTGAAAAACTGAAATATCTGGGGTTTTCCACACCGGCAGGAGTTTAGAATAATATATATATATATATATATATATATATATATATATATATATATATATATATATATAAACTGCTTTCTCCATCGATGTAGAACACTTTCTACAAACGATTTTTAAAAGTTATTTTTCGAACATCTCAGAAATTCTCTGTGTTTCAATCGATTTGATTTAAAACAATCAGGATTTACTCTGACGAAGGCCGTTATTTCTTTTTATACTAAAAAAAATGTCAGTAGTTTTTTCTATTATTATTATTATTATTATTATTTTATTTTGTAATTAAAATAATAATATGTATGCATGTATACATGGATAAACTCCTGGCCAAACACTGTTTAGTAAAATAGAATAAATAAATCCTATCTTATCCATTCAACATTTTCTTGACTTTATTTTCATTTCGAACACACACACACACACACACACACACACACACACACACACCGCGCGCAATATATATATATATATATATATATATATATATATATATATATATAATATATTCATTTATTTATTTACTGAATTTTTAAATATAAAAGTTTTTCATAAGCAACTACCCAGGTTTCAGGTTATTCACCATCGTCAGGTTGCTCTCTCTGGTGTTTATTTGAAGAGATTTGTGGTGTTATGTTTTTAAAAAAAACTTTTATATTTAAAAAAATTCAGCAAATAAATAAAAAAAGCTCCTACAAATTTGTGGTTGAGCACTGTGATTCTTGGTTTCATCCCAAAAAACAATTGTTAAATATCTATCAATCTATCCTCTCTCTATACATATATATAATATACATCTATCTCTCTCCCTCTCTCTCTCTCTTCTCTCTATATATATATTATATATATATATATATAATGCTTGTGATATTGAATATTAAGGATTCTAGCGTGAGAAATGGTGTCGCCTCGGTGCAAGTTGTGGAGGTGCGGAGGCAGTGCAGGTCAAGCGTTCGAGTCTGCGTAGGTGATGACGATAGGTGACTCATGATTCGAAATATATACGAGTGGAAGGGGGGGGGCAGAACGATGAGATTGTTCGTATTTGCTTTTGTGTCTTTTTCTAAAAAAAAAAGTCTCAAATTTCCCTTACACGGGTTAACCAGTCATCTAATCATGGTAATTGTTTTCTAGTTCGTTGTTTATCTTTTATTTGGGTATTAGGAGAATCGCACACCCTTTATATATATATATATAATATATGCTATATATAATATATTAATTATATATATACTATATATATTATATATATAATATATATATACATACACAACACCACACACATATATATATATCTTATCTTATTATAATGGAGATTGTGTATTTTTCTGTCTGTAACCGAAACTATAATTACTACTCAAGTCACAATTCCTTAGTTATTTATATCACATTCTCAATGATTTTATTTTTATTTAAACCTCAATAGCATGCAATTATATTTATATGTTCAACAAAATAGCAGATTTACAATGTGAATGGGAAGGCTAATTTGCATATTGATATTAAAAATGTGATTTTAATAATATTGTGCTTAGTATTATTGATTTCTAACTTGTTTGGTTTTATTTAATGAATATAGCAAACATTTCTTCAATGAAACTTAAATGAAATCCGTTAACAAGAAAAATAACTGTCATTTTATTCTTACTTCCTCTATTTAACTAGATACTTAAATTAGAAAAAATAACAATGAAAGACAAGAGTGATGGAAGAGTAAGTTTCAGTTGTTCTATTTTTCGATTATACCACCCTCTGTTTCAAATCTTTTTATCTGCATTCTTATTTAGTTTCATTAGCCTTTCTAATTTAATATAATTACTATTCATTACATTAAAACCTTCAATCGCCGTGCTGCATAGCACCGGCGGCGTTCATATATTCGCTAGGGTGCAATATATATACCTATATATAACAACCTCATACTCCCGCGTGAATCGCCTATTCTCTCCTCTCACCAAATCAACCCGAGTCTCTGCCAGATTTTTTATTATTTCTGTTGTACATTGAATTTTTTTTCCCCTTTAAAATTAACGAAGGCCTCGTCAATGAAGATCTACTTGAAACAGATCCCGAAATGCCCCAGCTTGCCCGAAATAACGATACTTATTATATTGAAAACTTTTTTTTTTCTATCCAAATCTTTTATATATTATCACCATTCCTCTACTCTCCCTCTATCCTATAATCATATATTAAATATATTTTATCATTATAACTTACTAATAGTGGTATGTGCATTGTGTTCCTATGCAGCGTATGAGAATATGTTAGCGATGAAGATAGATCTGTGTCTGTTACTTTAGAGAAAGAGGTGTATGCTAGGAAAGTCGATAAGCTAACGATAATCTCAATGTTCGTCAGAAAGTTAGAGAATATATAGAGAGAGAGTTATATATATATATAGATATATTAATATGATGTGTGCTGGTAATGTGCTGCTGTGTGCTGTGTGTGTGATGTGTGTGTCGTGCGTGTGTGTGTGTGTTGTCGTTGGAAAGAGGTAAAGAAATATGAATCGACGGGAAGATATATGTGAGAGTGAGGATAAGTGAGGCCTGTATGTAAAAGTCACACATAATGTTGTGTAAAAATGAATATATTTTTAGCTAATAAAGAATTACAATGACTCATAGCTAATATGACAGCGACAATTATTTTTTTCGATTTATTAAATAACCTTAATGTAGCAAGTATCCGCCCATAATCGATTAATTTTATGATCCCGTGTTTCAAGACTTCTGGCTAAGAAAATGTTTTCTCGCTTCTCTCT